>CP045895.1:24154331-24217520 GCA_013387185.1 Caligus rogercresseyi
AAATTAATGTCAACCATTCATATTTATGGGTTACTACACATCAGTGCATTTTTATGTACTCTCAATATTGGAGCATGACGCATTCAAGATTTTAATCAATGACCAATTAAATCATATATTTTCATGATCATAAATCACCGTTGATTTACTGTTAATGAAAAACCTATATTCATACATGGAAAATCTATACTTCAGTGTACGAGAGAGCCCAGGGAGCATACAACATCCAAAAGGCAGTATTATGTGATCTGCACGCAAAAAAGATTATTTAATTAACCCCTGGTTTATTGAGTAAGGTTCATAAGTGGAAATGCGTGCAGTCTATCTCCTCATCTTGCATTAATAACACTTTAATTAAGCCTAAACAAAAAGATAAGACGCACAAATTTAGGAAAAAAACTAATTCACTCTAAACCCTAATGAAATGGTTTCTCTTCCTTCTTTATGATCCAAACGCATACGTCGATAGAAAATGACTTTTGAAAGGTGTTCACAATTTTTAGTATGTATATATATATATCAGAGCTGGGATTCGGTAGAAAAATATACCGCCGGTTCGATATTCGATATATACCAAATACTGATCGATATCGGTATTCGGTAGATTTTTTTATTATATATGTACAGTATCGGTCGATATTCGTTACGGTAGATTAGAAGAGAGAGAAATTTATTTGTATATGCTTTTACTTCTGCATACGCATTTCATATTGGACAGTTTATAACAAAGGACAATTAAATACATCATTTGTTATATTTTATTAGAGATTATTTGAAATTCAATACATATCAATCTTATATAATTATATATGTACTTGGATTTTGTAGGAAATGGAAGGCTATATATTTTTTATTATTTACTGTCTCTTATTGTCCGATATAAAATGCACTTTCAGGTACTCTAGTATTCAAGGCATAGCATAAGCTTATATTGAATGTCTATTTATGTAACTGTTTTATAATACTTTAATTATAGTTATTTTCGAAGTTAAGTTCTTCACACAAGGAGCGCTTGGGCAAAGCGACAGTTGAACGATGTTTCTCTCTGCTATTAAAGGGAATAAGCTCTCTATGATCTTTATGTCTTTATGTGAATGCTACAAAAGTCATACTTTTAAATATACCGTACCGATTGACAATCGCTACGGAATTCGGTAGTTTCTACCGAATATCGTATAATCGGTTCGATATTTGAAATCTACCGTCGGTAGTATCGAATACCGATTACATTCGGTAGCCGCAGCTCTGATAATTATATATATATTAGGGTTGTTCTTATTTTCAAAGGTTGAAATCTTAACACAAACTTCATTTTCTGTGTCCTTTGTAATGAAAAAATATGACTGCAAATTTTAACGAAATCGATAGATACTTTTCTGCATTGGCTGAAACTCCTCAATTGTGCATTGATTATTTGTTCTGAACTCTTCAAACGTCTACGGGTCATTGGTGTAGGACTTTCATGTGACCCCAAAGAGGCGTTCAATTGACTGGCCCATTTCTGACGATAACAAGTTCACGGAACTAACTCTTTAATAATAGAATGTAGCATTTTGCTGTATGTAAAGTGAGACTGTTTTGTTGAGAGCATATATCTATTCAGACCAAAAAAAATCAGTTATTATGGATTGGAAACTATTTCCATGCACAATAACGTGACGATTGTCCACAAAAAAGTACGATCAAATGACACCGCAAATGACATGCAATCCACACAAAACAATCGTTTTGTCGGGATGCATGGCGCCTCATGAATTAGCTGTGGGGTTTTGTCTGCATAATATAGTGCATATTTTGCTTGTTAACAAAGCCATTGAGTCAATAGTGTGCCTCATTGTTCGGTAAAAATTAGAATATTTTTTTGAATATCCGCAAAATTTGCTATAAGGATGTCATAGAGATGCCCAATAATTGAGTACGAGACCATTTGAGATCATCATTTTTTTTTTTTTGCATTCTTTGTCTGACACAGAAACATCATTATATAGCGTGATTAACTAATAATTTTTTTAAACAAATGTTGAATGTATGATTTTGCAGGTCAATGCCGTTGTCAATAAATTGATTTAAACGCTCAATAAGTTTAGATCAAAGACTCACAACTTTTATAATAGATTTAATTATTTGCAAGCGTTGTTCGAGTGTATTCTGCTACATGATGAAACACCTTTTGTAGCACAGCTGTCAAAGAAAAATAACAAATATGGTGTTCTTCTCGAAAACCATCAACGTCAAATGTGAAAGTCCTATTGAAACTCCCCTTACAAAGACATAAAGACTGATATATAAACGTTTGAGTCTGCCATTTTAATGGGTATGGGATGCTAGGAAGTATTTTTGCCCTAAATATCTCAAAGATTGGACAATAATATCACATATTTTATCCTTGCATTTTTATGGATTTGAAATTTGACAACTATTTTTGTCATTTTTTATTGTAATTATTTAGAGAATAAAATTTATTTACATGGGGGACACCATTATATAGATTTTCTTCAAATGAAAGGTTTGTTGATTTGCGTTTTATCCATCCATCTATCCTTCCATCCCAGCATATATGTACACAACATGATACCGTCTATTTTGTGTTTTAAATAAATATGCAAAGAAACTGTATGTAATGATATACTTATTAAAGAAGAAGAAAATAGTTGGTTCATGTCAATGAGAAATAAAACTTTGACTCACAAATTGGCTATTTCATTCTTTAGATACAAAGGACTAAAAAGAAAATGGAAAAATAATGAAGTAAATAGAAAAAAACTTAATTTCACGCATTTATATATTTTTAATCGAGATAATATAGAAAAGAGAAAATTGGGTCAATATATATTCATAAGAGAGGGGAAGAAAATGGAATATCATATTATTGATCGCCCAAATATTTTTATCTTGAAATATATTATAATAACCGGACTTTCTTCTCGTTGGCAATCAATAACAATGAATCAATTTAATATTGTTCATTTTATATTGGTAAAAAATGTTGTTGTTTATATCGCTTATATAACGAAAACTAACTTTCAAATTGTGATATAATTTCACAAGGAGTAAATTTGGATTAGTATTTAATAATGAACGTTCTAATTAAATGTCTCAGTCATAACCATTTTGAACCAAACCCCGTGTATTTCATTGGAAAAGGCACGCCACTAGCTGAAAATGAGAGAAAATATATTAACATGCCAGAAAATTTAATGATCATTTCCGTCTTTGTATTTTATACATTTAAAAAGTATATACTTAAGTATACATAAATGTATTTACAGACTTGTTGATTTATCGTTCATTTGTTGTCGTTCGCGAACGACGAACGACAAAGTTATGACGAAAGATAAGGAAAATTCCTTATCGTTTGTCTTTCGTTTTCGGCGCCAAAAAAAAGACAAAGATTTTTCATTTTCATGAGAAAGATTTCCTTTCTAAAAAAAGTGTCATCACTTTTTTCAAAATGGCGAAATAAATTCCTTTCTAAAACAAAACGTCGTCATTTTTTTCAGAATGACGAACGACAAACGAACAATGAAAGACGAACGATTCAATTTAAAAATAACGATGAACGATAACTTTTTGTGAACGACAATTTTTTGCGAACGTCAACAAGTCTGTGTATTTATATAAGGTATCCTTTAAAAGTATACACTTTTATTAAGACACCATGAAGGCTAGAGTCATCTTAACTCGAAAATAGTCATTCAACAGCATGGTGGGCACTGCTCACTTTTTTGCTGTTCCGCTCACCGCTCATTCCGCTCACTTTGGGCAACTGATCCGCTCCCGCTCATTCGCTCTTTTTTTTAGTACTGCCTGTTCCGCTCACTTCATTCCGCTCTTCCGCTCAGTAAGTACTAAGCGTCATTTTTAGAAAATAATTTCCCAAAAAAGTACTGCGTAGTGATGACGTTTTTTTAGAAAAGAATTCCAAAAAAAGTACTGCGTAGTGATGACTTTTTTTTTTTAGAAAAGAATTTCCAAAAAAAGTACTGCTGGTGATGACGTTGTTTTTTTTAAGAAAAGAATTTCCAAAAAAAGTACTGCGTAGTGTGACGTTTTTTTAGAAAATAATTTCCACAAAAGTACTGCGTAGTGATGACTTTTTTCCAAAAATCCTTTTTAATATACGGAAACTTTTTATGTGCGGATGAGCGGAAGTTAATTTGGGGGTATTTTCTCAAATCACTTATGTTTACAAATTTAGTTGTTGTGATGACGTCTCACACAGGCTGCCAACTGCATTCCTGGAAGAGTATTAATATAGCCAACCTATTAAATAAAGGAAAAGAAAGAGAAAGAAGAGGAAAGAGTGATTGACGTCACAAATCACTATCGAACATTATCCCCTATTGTTGTTCATTTCTTTCCCGAGCCCCTTTTAACTTTGAGCATTGTTCTTATTTTCATTAACTTTATACTTTGAGTTATGTATATTTATACATCTCATAATAGGATATTTTAATATAGGAATAATCAGTTTTATTCATAGGTAAAAAAAAACTTAATACAGAGGATAAATAATAGTTTGTAACAGCATGAGGATGGCGGCGAAAGGAAAAGATGAAAGCCTGAGATAAAAATAAGGTTGATTTTGTTGAAACTAAGTATTAATTATTAGGGATAACGTTCGAGAGTTGATTTGTAACGTCAATCACTCTTTCCTCTTCTTTCTCTCTTTTTCTTTTCCTTTTCTTTAATAGGTTGGCTATATTATACTCTTCCAGAATGCAGATGGCAGCCTGTGTGAGACGTCATCACAACAACCTAAATTTGTAAACATAGGTTGATTTGAGAAAATATTCCCGTTAATTTTAGAGGAACCGCTCACCATATTCCGCTCACTTCTCACAAAGATGGTCCGCTCTTTTGCATTCCGCTCACCAATTGCTCCTCCGCTCAGAGCAGAAGAGCGGACGAGTGGAATAATGAGCGGAAGTGCCCACCACTGTTCAACCAGTGACTAGAGTCTTAACCTGGGTCTGGTATTGCTTTCAGGTTCTATTTAGGAGTAGATGTTTTTCTCTTCAAAAGTATCCATCACTTTCACCTTGTTGCTCTGCTATCCATTGCGCCACCTCATATTTGTGTGTCTCCAAGAGTAATAGCTACATCCAAAAGTTATAATACAATGCAATGACAACATCGGACCAGGCGTTGCATGTCTATGAATTGTGAAGATTTTGAAATAGTCTTTGTGTCAGTATTGTCAACTTCCATTTAGACTCCGTCCTTTCACCATAGAACCTCTCTTGAAGACTTCAGGTTATATCAGGAGTTGGCAACCCGCGGCTCTAGAGCCTCATGCGGCTGTTAGAGCTGACTTTGTGGCTCCCTGGAGCTTGTCCCAAAAACGTTAGAAATTGAGAAAAAAATGGATAGGAAATATACAGGACCAAATTTGCAGTATATGAAAGTATATAAGGAATTAAATTTTTTGCGGCTCCAAATACATATTATTATTTTTTTGGTCCGTTTTGGACTCTTTCAACATTATTTGGGTTGCCGACCCTGGGTTATATCAACAACAATTTTGTTAGTTCCGTTCTTGAGGTTGTTTTTTTTTTGTCACCATGGATGGTTGTCTTAACGTTCCCCGTTGGATATATTTACGCTCACCAAACGTTATATTTACGTTCCCTTTCAGTTTTAGTTCCCCTGACGTTTCAATTAGATATAATTAAATTATTTAACAGTATTTAAAATATATTAAGCGTTCTTTACAATATTAGAACTGAAAAGGAATTATATTATATATAATTTTAATTTATAATATGTTATTAAGGGTGTCTAAAATGACTCACATAAAAAAATTTTATTTATTTTTATGTGAGTAAATAAATTAATACTTATTTTAAGTATTCATTTTTTCAAATTTGTTATTTTTATGTATATAAAAAACCGACTGTGCATTCCTTTCAAACCTCTTTTTTCTTATTTTTATTCGTATTACAGTACTAAAGAATTACTTCCCCGAAACAGCGCCCTCTTTCGTTAGTTTTGGTAACGTTCCTTTAACATTAGGTGGACATCAAGTGCGAACGCTCCCTTTAGTTTGGTTTGCTGATGTTCTACGATTGTTAGAAGGGTAAAGAAAAGTGAACGATCCCTTTCGTTGGCTTTGGGAACGTTAGTTCTTATGTAACCATGAGGCAACGCTATTAAAACGTTCGTTTTTGGTTAAGTTCGAAAGTAACCGTTAGGGAATCAAATAATTAACGTTAGAATTACATTATGTGTTGCTTGGGTAAGCCTTCCCATATCTGATGACGCTTTTTTTTCGGAAGGCTCTTGTGATCTTATATTTTTCCATGTTTTCCTCTTTAAACAACTATCAAATTAATCGATATCAATCTGAAATCCTTCAATACAAATTATTAAGTTTTAGTTTTAAAAATTTAATCAATGTTGTTGTGTGAATGACAAGCTGCTTAACACTTCATAGAAAACATCAAAAAAACCTATTACGATCAAACCCTCTACCGGAGAAAAGTTACAGTTCATGATGGGTGGGAGATTTCACGAAGATTAAGAGTCCTAAGGGTAAAAGTGTCTCCCTAAAAACATACCACAAGGCGCCAATGGGGAAGTACAAAAGACCTCTTTAGAAATCAGGGAAACCAAGAATACTGTGACTATAGAGCTCTCACCTATATAATACTCTTAACGGACTACCACTCCATGTCATTTCCCCCACGTTACTTACATTTTTTTCCCTTAAAGTCAACTTATAAAGTTAAGTATGTTCTCTTTATGACAAATTGGATTATTATTTGAAACATATGTTTTATTATCGGTCATGTAAAATATTTTTATTTGATTGATTTGCATTTATAATATTCAATAATTTCATTCTTTTCATTTTTTACATTATAACTTTTTTAATTATCCCTCAGTCTTTATAAAAATGAAATTTAAAAAAAATGAGCAATAGGAACATATGTTTCAAACAATAATGCAATTTTGTCACAAAGAAAAAAATAGTTACTTTATAAGTGGACTTTAAAAAAGGATTAAAAAATATTAATAACGGGGGGGGGGGGGGGGGGGGGGTAAATGTTACTAGGGATACAAGCCCTGGGGAGGTAGTCATCAGAACTGGACTCATAATAGAATTAATAAAATATATTTTGATTTATTTCCTAATCCAAGGGCCCATTAGCGGAGTATTTGTATTCCTGAAATAACATAATTGTGTCCGGGGGAACCCGATGGTCAATGGGCAGCAAATTTGTAACTCCAATATGTCAATTTTGTAATGGGCAAAACTGGAGGTCCCGTAGTTTGTTTATTAGTAATAATAGTAATAATTAGTAATAAATTATTATTACCATCTGCCACGATAGGCAGCTCTTATAGCAAGACACAAATTATAACTCACGAACCTATACACATGCATAAACATAAACAAAGAGAGAGAGATAGTGAAGAATGACGTCACAATCATCAAATAAAGGAGCCTCCAATGATCAGAGTTGAGGATCCGTGTATTCAACCTTTGCCCTCCGGCCGGAATCAGGGCACTACTTTTTCGATACCATGAAATAATTCTGGGCCAGATTCCAAACAAGTCGGAGATCCCTCCCTCCTTCCGTTCTCTCTGGTCGATTGGGATGCTCTTGACTCCTGACATGAATAAGAATAGGCGTCTCAATACATTCATACAATGCATTGGCCACCCTCTAGACCTTTAGTCTCCTCTCTTCCAGCAAGAGACATCATTCCCATCCCTCGTCTTCGTGAAAGAAGTTCCCATCCATTGTCATCTTCATGAAAGGAGGAGTTCCTTCCCTCGTCCTCGTTAGATGAGTTCTGTTCCTCGTCTTTAAGAAGGGCCCCTCCTCCATATTGAAGACTTTTTCCTCGTAATTAAATGGGCTAATGGACTCCTCAGTCCTGTATTTCTATGAAAGAAGTCCCATGATGTCCTGATGAAAATAGCTCCATGACGGTCCAAAATGACTTGAAGTTCATCTGGTGAAGGAGCCTTAAATATCAACAACACCACCTTCCCTTTCCTATTATATCATATATTTTCAAAAGGAGAATTGAGAAGATTTAAATGAAGCACTCAACTTTCCCGCATTCATTGGAGAGACTCACAAGGACTTGGCTTCCCTTCATGAGGGGCACTCGCCTATTGTCACTTCCCCTCAAAAAGCCTACTTTTGATTTTGCATTGAACACAATAACAATGCGGAGCCCCTGCCAGATTTCTCCATTATCTATTGATCGTGTCTCTCCCTGATTCAGAAGCAACCATGCCTCTGACAATGTAACCTTATTTTATTTTAGAGCGGCGGAGCCAACGAAAGAACTCGCCCAGCAGAGCTCCCTTAAAGATAAAGATCTCATGACTCGGAGCATGGACTACGATGGACACGGACCCTCCAATCATCCCCTTCTGGACTACTCCCCCCCCCCCCCCCCCCCAATTGGAAGTAGCCTTCACATCCAGAGCCAGCTTTGCCTTCAATAGGAAGAGCATCATCATCTTCTTTTGTATTGGATGAACTCCCTCTTTATGTCGAAGGTTGGAGCGCTTTTCATCAGCATCGCATCGACTGACGGAAGCATCAGTCCATGAGAAACGAATAAGAAACTTGGGGTTCATCGAATGAGAAACAGATGCTCAACATTGAAGCTTTCCTCAAAAACACGCATCCTCGGCCAGCAGTGCCGCCCATCTAAGAAAGAGAATTGTCAATCTTGAAGGTCAAGCAAAGAAGGAGTTATCTCTCTTTTGCTCCCTCCCCCCACACACGCAATCACTGAATAACCCCCAAGTGAAGAATGGACTCAATAGAGTCACTCCTACTACTACTTTTCTAGAGATTGTTTCGGATATGACTCGTCGTACCATGAACTTCAATGAAGAGATATGCCTTAAAATACCCGGTGAAGAAGGGTATCTGCGAATATTAGCCTCTGCTCTTCGAATCCTCGTCGGAGGCTTCTCATCGAAACCACATTATCTTTCCATAAAACTCATTCTTAATTATAATAAACAATAACTCTTCGTATTGATTAACATGTACTTGAATGAATTTCTTTTTATTTACATTGAAGCGATAGGATACCTTCGGGCACTTCTTTATTGAAGAAGAGACATAAGTAAACTGATGATATAAATGAAGTAGTAATAGGAACAGAAACAGACATTCGATCATAGAGATAAAAAGATATAGAGAGCTTATTCTCTTCATCCGTATTTTGTGTCCAATATAAACAAAGTAATTTGTACAACGTCATCATAAGCTGATCATAGAGCTGTATTAGAGATAGATTATATCTCTATTATCAGCTTATGATGCCGTAGTACAAATTACTTTGTTCATATTGGACACAAAAATACAGATGACAGAGAATAAGCTCTCTATATCTTTTTATCTCAATGGTATTTTGGTGTCCAATATAAACAAAGTAATTTGACCTACATCATCGTAAGCTGATCATAAAAAGGTTTGTTTATATTGGGCACAAAAACGTATTCCTCTGAAGAATCCAATAAGTCTTTATACAATCGGCCCTCGCTACTTAGCCCCTCGACATTTCGCAGTTCTTTTACTACGCGACGACGGCTTGGCTCCCATTTTTCACGGCAAAACGTCCCATATGAACTCAATGGCAGAATTTTCACACAAAAAACTTAAGTCTAATATTCAACATCGCGACCCTCATATATATCGCGGTGGTCGTGTAGTGGATCCGGGCTGTCGCGACTTTGAGAGGGACGACTGTATCTATATGGTTTCCACCTCACAGTGAAAACACCACCAGATAACATAAACAGTAAAACTTTAGTAGCATTTCTTTTAGAATTAGGAAATGATACGGCCTCTTTTACTGTCATAATCTATCCAAACCTTAATGGAATATTCATCGAAAGTTAATGAAGCATTTATTGTAGACATCGTTCTTATTTTAATTTTTATCATATTAGCCAAGACTTCATTTAAAATTCCATCATGAGAATGATAAATTCAGTTTTTTTGCAAGGTTCTGATAGAAGACAAAATCAAATACTCTTTTACTAAATCCTAGCCAGATTTTCCACACGCCATCCTTAACTTTAAAATATATATTATAGATTCATTGCTTTAAAAAAATCTGTTTTTTGTATTGTTGAGTCTCAAATATTTATGAAAATCATTATTTCCAATTTTTAGTGTTAAAATATTTATATTTTCGAAAGACATGATTTTTTTCTCAAACGTTTTATAGTACTTTTTCATACATTCCTGATATTTAATCTTATAATAAATAAATGACAATTATTGCACGAACTTTTAACATAGATTCTCCCATACTTTCCAAATGAAAAAAAAAAAGATTGTGATATTTTGTTAACGTTAACATTTTTTTTTTACTCGAAGGTGTTAGCGAATCTATTATGAATGACGTATCTTGACGAATCTTACAGCAACAATGGACCGACTGCAACTGAGTCTTGACAGTAGGAATTGCATCAAGTCTCAAGTACTTCTTATTTGTAGATGTTTTAATTAAAAAAAAGTATGTAATCGAAAGTGATTATCACAGAATAACGAATTGACTTTAGTTTTCCAGTCAAGTCGATACTTGAGATTGCTAATCCATTTGCTTCTTCGGACTAATTCCTTTGAATTTTTTGAAAGGGGAAATCTGAATAATTGATTTTGAAACTTTTGATTCTTTTTATCGGACCTGTTTCAACATGCCATTACAGAGCATCATCCACTCATGGTCTATGATGTATTTCTAGTTTTATGACGATAAAATATTTGCTTATACGATGAATGTATAACTACTTGAGAAAAATGAATGTAATTTTGATAATGATGGTGAACATAACTTACTATAAGTTGTCAAAATACAAAATGTAAACAAATAAGCGAATAAGATAGCGCAGATTGAGGTTGGGAAAATAATTTGTACTGAATACTAATGACTATATAATATATCCACTTACTACATAGTATTTTTACACTTAATTATATGTTTTTATTCCAGTTCATCGTTCAACAAGTCCTCTCTACCTATTTGAATTAAATGTTAAATGGGTAAGCGACATCTAACGCTTAAAAATAAACTATGTTATGTCCAACAACTTTATTGTTTACATTATTGTTGTGCTACTTTATTTACATGCTTTAAAATACCGCGTATCTCATATAAATATCTATGGTATCATGACTATATATGTGACGTCATGCTCATGAGGTAGGTTGCGTGGCGGTGTATTTTTTTACTTTCATTGGTTAAAATGGCTCTACCTTACTTTTAACTACCATGATGACTACTATCCTGTTCATTTGTATTTCTGCACTACACCTTCTTTAAAAAAATGGATTTGGATCGCCGGATCTTCCATGATGAGGACTTAGCTTTGGAGTGGGCTCGAGATCATGGCTTGTTGAAGAGGACCTTGAATTGCCCCAAATGTGAGACAAGTTGCAGGGTGGGCACGAATCAAGGCAAGGAGATCTGGAGATGTCCAAAATATGATTGCCGTTCAAATATTCCATTCGGCACAGCAGTTTTTTCTTTAACTCTAAAATGGAGCTGAACAAAATACTCCATTTAATTTTCTTGTGGAGTTTGAATACCCCGGTTTCCAGCATATCGACGCAAATTGGAATGTCGCCGAGAATAGCCCGAGAATGGTGCAGTTCCCTGCGCCAGTTATGTATCCAATATTTCGAGGAAAACCCTGTCTGTCTTGGAGGCCCTGGGAAGGTCATCGAGCTAGATGAATCGAAATTTGGATTAAGGAAATACAAGCGGGGTGGTCAGATAGAAGAGAGATGGGTGTTTGGAATGATCGAGCGTGATGGTGGCGATTGCTTTTTTAAGATCGTGGAGAAAAGAACTCGGGACGTACTTTGGCCTCTGATCAAGAGGCATGTTCTTCCCGAGTCTACACTGATGTCCGATGATTCTGTAACATACCAAAACATGGAGGAAAATCTTGGATTTTATTTTTTCGTGTAGTACAAAATTATGTAGACCCTGAACAGGTAATTTAGTTTCCTGCACATCAATCATTTAATATAATTTAAATGCCTCTTACATTTAGATGTTCACACTCAGTCTATCAAGTCCGTCTGGAGCCAATTTAAGGAATTCCTCAGCCGTCTGGGGTTTTCTAGTACAGTGGAAGAATTGTTCGACTCATATCTCAAACAGTTTTGGTGGGAGCGGAAAATGAAACGCCGTGGATGTGATATGTTCCCAAGTGCCATTGAAATGATTACTCAGCTGTACAAAATCTAGCCTCCACCGATGTATTCAATAAAAATATATTTATATATATGCTTCTATTACAAAATACTTCAACAATAAATTTATTAGTCAATATTTTGACCCAGCCGGAGTTTGAGGGAAGGAGTATTCTGGGGAATACAAATGGGCTATTACTATTTCAAACCTCTATTGGTAGATGTAGAACACCTCAAATGCAATGTTATGCCTTTTGGTATTTTAGGTTCGACAAAAATAAGATCTCAAACTCCAATGGTAAGGTCATTGAAATTTAATTTATTCAAATTGGGCCCTCGGGTTCTGCTAGCAACATAACGGGGTATTGGAGTATCAAATCTTTCGCCATTGAAGCATTGTATAACTAATCATATGTACAGGCTGAATCTGAAGACCCCTTCTTATCACTTCTTTTCCTGGCCATCCCTCACCCCCAATCTGAGCAAAACCTAATTTGTTAAGCTACACGTACCACCATGGAAAAACTGAACACTGAACGTTCTACTAAAAAAGTAAATGAACGGTACCAAGCCTGCTCATGACATGGCTGAATATAAATATATGTATTACCTGTATATATTATTCGGCACACTTGATAACGTTTGTAAGGTCAGCTATAATCATATAATTGTTCTATCGCAAAAATATTGTCATAATTGATTTAAAAAAAGTAATAGATTATTAGAATTTTTTTTTTTCTAAAATATATTGGGAGTACAACAATATTTAAAATTTCTGATTTACAAAGAGATGACATATAAAAATGTTTCTTTTAAATCTAATTTAGTAAACTAATAATTATAATTGAGGTATCTAAAGTTATACTTTAGAAAAAGTAACATGCTAATGGACCACAGTGGGTTCCCAAGCGGACATATCGAAATTTTAAAACTTTCTCAGATCACCTTGAAACATGTAATATGAATAGTTCAGTCTCAGAACTATCAAAAATGGTCTCATATGTCCTCTAACTCCAATTACTTCTTAAGATATGCCCATTTGAAGTTTGCAAATTTCATATTCCGGAAACACTTCATTTTCTCGGAGAAAATTTGAGTAAATATTCAAAAAAATGCTCAAAATTTCCACCAAAACCCTCTAAATATGTCCCTTAGGCCCCTATATAAGCCCAAATACCTATAATTTGATTCAGTATCATAAATAGGGCAGCTTTTCACATAAATTCATGGTTTTTCCACAAAAATTACTGTGAAAATGGGCATTTTTCCATCAAAAAGACCCTAAAAATGACCCCCGCTGATAAATTTCACTGAAAAATTGCAGAAAAGCCCAAGATGAAATTTTTCATGCTTCACATATGATAATCTTGACATTGAGGACTATCTTAATCCAAAAAATTGAAAAAATGGACTCTTGGGAACATTTTAATATTTTCATATTCTAAAAAATGAGCTTACCTAAATTTTTCCGTTACGCTTCAAATCTAGAAATCTGAACAACTTGTGTATTTTTTTACTCAAATTTCATGATCCAGACCACTTTTCCTATGTTTTTTGGGGTGCTGAATCCAAATATGGCATCATAAAACCATCAAACTACATTGCATTCAAAGAATTTTGCCGTGCAACGTACCTCCATGTAACCTCAATTCATTGGATCGAACTTACTCCAAGTTCACATGCTGTCTTGGGACACAGTGCTGAGTTGATCGAGGAAAATGGCAACAGAGGTCTCCACAACTTCACCGAGTCCGTCTTGAGACCAACAACAAGTTCCTGAGGCAGTACAGGATTAACAAAGCCAGGAAGACCAACCAGTACGACAATCTTTCCGACTGTATCAATCGACTGTGGGACAAGAGTGATCCAATAATAGTGATGAAGAACATGGAGCGATTGTCGTGCAAGCATTGTAAAAAAGCAGGGCACACTATTCGTAGTTGTGATGAATTAAAAGCTGTCATGTATGGCTGTAACAGCGAATATGAGTATTTGATAAACATCCTCACTGACGAATAAATTGTGCTAAACTGTAGCTTTATGTTGTTTTTCATAGAGTCCAGACCAACAAAAATTGGATTTCTCAATGAGACAGTAATTGAGATAGCTCTGTGTGTTCATCCACTTCCCTAGACGCTTCTAACGAGCCTCAATTGGCCTCTATAGCATCATTATTTGTCAAGATATGCCGAAAAACGTGTTTTTGGGATATCCGTCCAATTCTCCTAAATTTGAGGGTTTTTGGCCCCAGACCCCCAAAATTCAGAAATTCTGAATTGAAATTGATTTCTATATTATTTCACTTCTCCAGACGCTTCTAACGAGCTCTCAATGGGCTCTATAGCATCATTATTTGTCAAGATATTCCCAAAAACGTGTTTTCGGGATATCCGCCCAATTCTCCTAAATTTGAGGTTTTTTGCCCCAGACCCCCAAAATTCCGAAGCTCTGAATTGAAATTGATTTCTATATATTCCACTTCTCCAGACGCTTCTAACGAGCCCTCAATGGGCTCTATAGCATCATATTTGTCAAGATATTCCCAAAAACGTGTTTTCGGGATATCCGCCCAATTCTCCTAAATGGGGGGCCCAGACCCCCCCCAAAAAAAAATTCTTTGTTAAATTGGTTTCTTTATATTTTATGACCTCATACGCTTCTAATGAGCCCTCAATGGCCAAAATTGGATCAGGGTTCAAAAATTACAGGCAAATGTCCGCTTGACCCCCGTTCTAAGCCCACTGTGTGGACTAACGAATTGATAAAAGTACTATTATTATGACATGTTGCATAAACATTAAATCATCTGTGTTTATGCACATATATCGCTATATATTAAGTCCCGACCCGGCTTAAAAAATTACTGCCCGGCAAAAAAAGTGTCCCGGTCGTTCCAGAAGAAATGGCCAAGATAGACAAGAAAAAATGTTCATTCATTGGAAAAATGGCCCAAATGCATGGCTAGGTAAGTATTTGAATGGAATACAACTAATTATTGTACAAAAACTATTTCTCATACGAACTAGGTAAGTATTGGCAAATACATTTTATTTTATCAATTATAGATAAATGATATCCTTCCTTGCTGTCATTCGACGGATCTAAGATTTATTGGTCCATTTTCCGTGTGCCATCATTTTCCTTTTCTATCTTGGACCATTTCTTCCTGAGCCATCTCTTTCCAGGTCATTTTTTCCTCAGGGATTTCGTCCTAATATCTACCAAAATATATTTATTGTTATAAGAGGAGTAAAGACTCAAATAAATGTACTCGGGTTTTATATATCGAGCTCTGATAAATAGAAGTATGGTAGGATCCAAGGTCTGGGCAATACAAAAACAAACATGTAATCCTAGCAGTAAAACTACTCAATGACGTCACTGGAGAACGATTCTATCTATCTATCTAAATATCTATCAATCTATAAATATATATATTGGTTTTAGGAATATTGATATATAAAACTTATGCACAAAGAAAATATTGTTCATAAGTACCCTTATGGGTCTATTATATACGAATATACTCCTTATATATGAAGGAATAAGTACTCAAAATGGGCTCAGTTTATAAAATAAAACTAACCAATGTGCTCATGAATGCTCAATACAGCTATTTTGACTGATAAGCTGGGCCCAAAAGTCAGTAGTTCCTTTAAAAATGCATTTTATACAAAAGTGTCGTTAAGGAAAAATTCCTACTATCAATAATTCTCAACAAAAAATGCTTTATCAGATTTTCTTTGTGCATAAGTTTTATATATAAATATTCCTAAAACCATATATATATTTATAGATTGATGATAGATAGAATCGTTCTCCAGTGACGTCATTGAGTAGTCACACGCTATATGTTTGTTTTTGTATTGCCCAGACCTTATTATACAGACCTTGGTAGGATCACCAAAACACCGAATCCATTGACAAAAAAAAACAGTTATGCAAATCCTCTCAATTAACGTATTTGATATAAGGTATAGGCGAATATCATATGGGCAATATTTATTTGCACTCCTATTTCGAACGATATTTTATCTTCCTTAAAGCAGTTAAATTATCAAATAATAATAATAATACTGTATGTGAAGTGAATATTTGGTTGCGTAGGAAGAATCACGAATCCTCTAATATTTAATCCAAGGTTTGTTGTAGGTAATTCGCAAATATTAAAGATCTTATAGCTGTCCAGTAAGTATGACTCATATACTTGCAAAAATAAATATGAAATCCGGACAAAATGAAATATGGTTTATCTTTAGTATAGTTTCGAAGTAAACGCCAGGTAGTGCTGAATATCGGGATATTTGTTAGCTATCTATTGTTGCAGGAAGGACAGGGATAGAAAGAATTAAAGAAGAGTGGTATTCTATATTTTTATCATTTTAACCTTTTAACTTACCTTGAAAAAACCTATGTTCCTAATATCGGTCATGTAAAGCAAATGACTGATAATAGGAGCATAGTTTTCAAACATTAATGCAAAAGTAAACATAGTTAACTTCATAAGTGGACTTTAAGGGATAAAAATATTAGTAAATGGCACGGAGAGTAAATGCCCAGGGGTGATTGTCTTGGAGGTGGTAGTCCTTTCACGGAAATATTGATAAAGATATGAAGACATGTTATTGGATTCTTCAGAGAAATACGTACTTGTGCCCAATATAAACAAATATTATATCTTTATGATCAACGATGACGTAATGCAAATTATTTTGTTTATATTGGACGCAAGCGACAGCTGAACGATGTTTCTCTGCTATTGAAGGGAAGTGGCTCTCTATATCTTTATATTCATGGAAAATATTAAGTCTTTATATCTCTATGGTCTCTCCCCGGCTGTGGATGATTTTAATACCGACTTGACATAGAAAGGGAAAAAAACTGAAAACATAGAGACCTGGCCTCTCTTTTATTATAGTATTAAACCTCTCCCTTTTTAGATAAAAGAAACAACGCATCAAAATGTTTTGAATTTTTTTGTAATAAATGTAAAAAATAATTAGTAAAAAATCTGTTAAAATATTTTTTTAAAGGGAGAGGTTTGTGAGGTTTAATACCATAATAAAAGAGAGGCCAGAGAGATGTCTCTATGTTTCAGTTTTTT
Organism: Caligus rogercresseyi; assembly: GCA_013387185.1. Lineage (NCBI taxonomy): Eukaryota > Metazoa > Arthropoda > Copepoda > Siphonostomatoida > Caligidae > Caligus > Caligus rogercresseyi. The sequence goes on from CP045895.1 coordinate 24,171,627, forward strand.
GTCTTTCTATGTCAAGTCGGTATTAAAATCATCCACCTCTTTTGCCTCTAAGGGTATGTAGAATCTGACTTCAATCAAAAAGTGTTTATTGAAATTTTAAACCTATAGGCATTTTTGGGCCGAAAAATTATTTGCTCTTTGTAAGTTTGAATTACATTTGTCTAATCTGGTTTATTTGTTTTTTTTATTATGCAAGAGCATATCTTTTTGAGGTATATTTAATGTTATATTGGATATTTGACAGATATTAGGGAAAATGGTCGAGGAAGAAATGGCCCAAGAAAAAATAAACCAGGATGAAAGGAACCAATATAGAAAAGGAAAATAATGACACATGTGGCTATAATAAGTCTTAGCCCCGAATAATAACAACAATAAAATCTGTACTTGCAAAAAATAAGTACTTTGCATTATTTACACAATTTATATGAGAAATACTATTTGTACAATACTGTGTTCTTTTGCACTCATATACTTGCTTTACATGTATTTTGCCTATTTCTTCCATGAGTCATCATTTCCTTTTCTATCTAAGGTCCTTTCTTATTAGTCCAATGTATTTTTTGCCCTTTCTTCGTTGGCCATTTCTTAATGGACACCATTTGACGCATTTATACAGGGTTTTTTTTTACAAATCTGGGACTCATATCTCATTATTTAACTTAAAATAAAGAGATATGAGTCCCAGACTTAAAATTATTATTTAAAAAATCGCAAGAATAAAACCATTGAAATATTTTTATCAACTTTCTAATGTGTAAATTTATTATTATTAATTATTAAAAGTATCGAAAATAACATGAGGCATATAACTTGATTTAATATATATAAATAAAACTTTTTATAATATTTCAAATCAGATGTTGCATCATCTTACGTAGAAAAAAAATATACTATGTGCCCTCTAGAATCAAAACAAAGCTTTTCCACATTGTAAGTAATTTTCCAATTTTTTTTTTCTTCCACTCAACTTATGAGGACCAAACATTTCTAAAGAGTCTGCTTTCTGTATTTTATTATTATATCTTGTTTTTCCATAGTAATAAAAATATATTTCATATCTTCAATTTCAGTAATAAAAATATTCCACTAACATATTTTGATGTCATCTTTATGAACTGTGAACAAGTTTTTTAAATGTTGTTGTAGAGGTTGAGTGATGTTCCTATGCAATAATCAATAATAATAATAATATTGTAAGAAATCTGCGACACTTAACTCTGTGTTAGGAAGTTTTTTTTTTTTAAATTCAGTGTTAAGGGATGTGCTTCCTTGGTGGAGTCGTGTCCACTAAGTGGTTGATCCAAACCCGTAGCCTCACAAGTGCACAAGTCTCCGTGGCCCTTCGACCATTTTATTTCCTGGTCCATCCGGATCTATTTGTCAAATATCCCAAGGAACAAATCGTGAATGAAAACTCCTTGAAGAGCTTAAAGTCCTATTTAGATGAAAAGGAAAATAGGCAAAGAGTCATTAATGGACTTCTCAGCCCCAGTTTCGATTCTACGTTAAAAATCCGTCTCAAACTCCAAAGGAATTACGCTCCATTCAATTTGCACTAACGGAGACCCCAGATGTCAAGAGTGCCGTGTCAAAAGTCCTTAAGAGCTTTAATCTGCCCACAAACTACATTGATAATATTCATCCTCCTCCTTCAAAAAAACAAAAGTTCTTTAGGGTAAAATATTTTTGCTTCGTCATTTATATTTTAAATTGAGGTTTTAATAGTTCTTCTCTTGTCTTCAGGCTAAAGTGATGGGTCTTTTTGATTATTTGAAGAAATATGAATATCTTCAACTAACACCAAGGAAAGATGAAATTGCTCTTTCTATATAAATGATCCAAAGCTAATTTATTTTCTCTACAAACAATCCCATGTGGATAGCCATGCTATTAATGGAATATACAAGTAATGCATCAAATTTATATTATTTTCAATGCAAAGTGCGATGATGATTGTCTCCAATTGATTTGATAAAAATCTGGTTTTTGTTATTTTTAAATACTATCTCTGTAATCAACTTGAAAATCATCGAATAGAGTGCTTTTTTATTATTATTTGATATGGAGGACAGATGATGATTACAGAAAACGATGACATTCAAAGGGCTCTGATAAAGCGATTTCTTTCAGTATTGAAACATATCAATTAAAGTATGTTATTAAAAAATATTTTTCTTCGATAAGTAAATTACTGAATTCTTTGTGTCTGGGAGAAAGGGTTAAGGAAAAAATAATTTAACTAATTGATTACATGGGGACCTTTGATATAAATAATGAAAAAAATCGCTATTTTAAAATATTACAATAATTTTGAACGGTTTGGAAGATGTTATTTAAGTTATTTATTGATTGTAATGTATCAATTTCCAGTAATTGAACAAAATGCACATATATACTATAAATTATATTAATTAATTAGTTTAAATTGGACCCATAATATCTTAAGTTGTGTATAATAGCGCATATGAAGTTAAATTTATCCTTTTCTGGGTTTCTTTCTATTTAAATTTTTACCATATTTTCTTAATATCTATCATAAAAATTATCTCAATGTGATATGAATTAATTTAGTATTTTTGATTTTTCAGGACATCGAGGACGAAGAAGAGCCTACTAGGCGTCCCTCAAAGGGAAGCAGTGATACTCTTCTCATCGATTGGTTAGAGAGCAATGTGGGTACTGCACGCGAGCGACTCAGCTACTGCACACCCTTCCGCCTCGAGATTGAGCGCATCCGCTCCCAAATATGCAATCAGTTCAATATTTCCTCCATCCAATGGGACTGTGACCTCAACACACTCCACTTTCGAGGCGCTCTGGACTCATTCAAAATTCTTGCAGAAGGGCACGAAGAAGTCTGTCGGCACCTCCGACACAAAAATCTCATATTCGGTCGAAAGTCCGGTATGAGCCTCCAAGGAGACGTCGTGCTTTTTTCAGGAGACATCCGCTACAACTGGCTCAACACCATCCGACAAATCCCTCAAGAAGAGGAGAAATTAGCCAAAATCCCCTATCTAGAACAAATTCTTTCTGAAATCCTACTCAATATACAAATATCCCATCGAGAATTCCATCCCCTCACAACGGTAGAGGACTACCGCGTACGTCTCCTAAAGGTCATTACGGCCGTGAATGACGCCATAGGAGCTGGAAAAGTCCCAAAGAACTTTGATCTCTCCTCCTTAAAGATATGCATTGAATCAGAGTCCTCTCCTCTCATGATCGCTCCCTCAGGCCAATTTGTTGCTCCGGCCTCTTCTCCCGGATTTCTTCTCATTAACTTCATAATGAGCATTTAGACGAGGCACACCATAAGCTCCAGGACTTTCAGCTCAAGAAGGAAGAGGAAAAAAGGTTGATTCGGAGGTGTAAGGAGGAGTTGGGCCTCATTCAGTTTGACAAGGATGATAGCATCACACCGGATGCCATGATTGACTCTTGTAGTCGGCTTCTAAGAGCTGCAAGGAGTATGAAGCATTTGACACATGGGAATCACTTTATTCTAACGCGATACTTTTCTGTGCAGTCGGATGGAAGCATTTGCTTGCCCTTCAATTGGAAGGAAAACTAAAATTGCCCTCAGTTTTGTTATGAAGAGTTGATCCTACATAATAATTTATGTAGTTTGTATGTAGTTGCAGTTATTACGGAAAAATTATATTTTTTGGCTCCTTAATGATGTCAGTAGTATAAATAATTGAAGATCTTAAAACCCGATATTTGAAATGGAAAGAAAGGAACAAGAGAAAATGCTTTAAAGGAAAAATGTATCCCAATATAATATTATTTATAACTTCAATATACCATATTTACAATAATTAATTTAAGGCTCTAATATATCCTATCATTTCCTTGTTATCGAGGGGATACAATCAAACACTTCCTTCATTCCGGCCTCCAGGATCGTTTAAAACTATGTTTTGATAGACTCATAGCATTTTACTTTACTTCCTATTTTCTAATTATCATTTATTTATTTTCTTCCACTATATCAAAAGTCGAATAGAATCAATTTTTTGACACTATTTCCTATATCATTTTGTCATGAAAGCCTCAACACCATATTGATATATACAAACCTTACCTGCTTCAGATAAGAAAGAGCTCATTTGCTCTTTTTCTCCCAAGAGGACCTAAATATAATATAGTTAATACATTTTTTATCCACCAAACAATATTTTTATTTATATTTCATTATTGTGGTAGTTTTGAACAAAGAAATTAGCGAATTTAATATTTATTTGTGGTAAAAAATATCTAATATTATACTCATTTTGGCATAAAAATAGTTAACAATCCAGATATAGGATATCTTATGGAGTAGATAAGCACAGTATCTATTTATCTATCTATCTTTAAGTCAAATCATCATGATAATTACTATGACGTGAGCATTGTGCGCACTTTTTCTGTTATAATAATAGCTACATTTTTTTGATTTTATATTTATAGTTTTATAGCGTCTAATACAATTTCATACAATTATATATTGGTTTTATTTTATCCAGTTTCCTTCATAGTTGCCTGAGGTCATGAGGTACATATCACTGATGTAGAAGGGCCATTTGATGGAAAAGAAGTGTATGACGAGCATTGGGGCACAACTAAAGAGAATTAGTCCAAAATATGAGCTCCACTTGTTCAGCTTCCCGCTCTTGGATTCATCCGATGAGTTCATGAGGAGAATCATTCCAAAGCCTCCAAGGAGAACGAATATGGCGGAAAATAAACCCTCCAGAATGTATTGGTGGTTGACTTCCCACTAGAAGGAGGGGGAAAGACATAGGATTTGTGTAATGTACTTATTTAGTTAATGAATTGAAAGTCGCAAAATCACATGGGTATGAATTAAAGCGTTAAAGTAAAGTAGCGCATGCATAACATAAAATTCTTCCTTTTTTCCCCCAAAGGAATTGGCCAAAATTTTAGTTCTTCTTTAGTCCGTAAGGGGCGCTTTGATGCTAGAGCTCTTTGAAAATAATAACCACCTTTTATTATTTAAATTTGGAATCTCGCACAATGTTGTAGTGATTTGATATATTATTTCAAATCATCAAACTTAATCCCTTTATACCGGTTTTAATAGGATTGTGACGTAATTTCATGGACTAGTGACATCTAACGTTAAATAAAATAACCAAAATTTTGGCCAATTTATTTGTTTACTTTTTCCTTGCATGTGCTACTTTACTTTAACGCTTTAGTATGAATAGGTATGTCAACGAAAGACAGAAAGTTCAATCTGCATGTACAAGTGATCCCTATGACAGCACCTTCTTACCTTTATTAAATGAATATATAAATACTTCGTAATTTTACTTGGTTATGCTGTTGTTTTATGGACAAAAAATAATATTTGCCTGGGGTTATTCATCAAAATTAACCACCCTTGATGTAGTAATAGGGTCTCTCATAATAAACAATATAATAGTGTAAGATCTTCATTCTAAATCTAAGGACTTGAGCAATTCAAAGTGCTATTATTATTATTCTTATGGACGTTTATTTTAAATACCCCGAATGAAATTGTAGCTATAAAAGGATGGGGGAACAGAGGACTTAGCCATTAGAAACCATAGTTGAAAAGTGGTTTGAATACCAACGGAGTTTGAAGCACAGAGAGACGATTTGAAGGGATTGCTTAATAAAAGTCGTAAAAAGTGTTTCCTTGTGAGAAGACTGAGTTAGCGCAAATTTAATAATTTCTTATAAAATCAATATTCGCAGTAAATATTACAAGACAGACAGTTTTACCTTGTGCGACATATTTGTGCAGTCCTTGAATACTTTAGTCAAAGCGTTGTGTTAGGCCTACAAAATTAATTATATACACATAAACCTTTTAGATTAGTTAGAATTGCATTACCCGTGTGGATAGGAGTCAGTATTAACCATCGAACCTAGGATATTTTCAATGAGGTTGATCAAAATTGATCTACCCCTATAGTGAATCGAACCTGGGCTCTTTACATTGAAAGACCTCTTGTACTAATAGTACCAGGCTTTTGACAAATTAACCCTTTTTCCAAAAAGAAAAAATGCATTTTGAGCATTCCTTCCTCTCTCTAACCTGCATAAATGCCACCGGCTTAGAGAATCCTCCAGACTCATCCATTTCAAGTCCAAAGGGCGGCGGAGACATCAATATATCATAGGGAATCCCGGACATGGACACAAAGTAAACAAAGGAGGATAGAACCATACAACACCGCTTCCCCGTGGTCCAATTCAGAAACTCTGGAATCTCGAGATACAAATTCGGTACATTAACAAATGAATAAAAGGATCCCAGAAGACGATTCATGGCTACGTCGATCACAATGAGGAAGGAAATCCCTACGCACTGATTATTTCAACAATCAATAGACTACCTAATCATCGAAGAAGAGAACAAAAAAAAATACGTTAATTGAAATAGGATTAAAAAAACCTACCTCAATGAACAGGAATAATAAAAATAAAGTCTGATAGGTTTTTTCTATACATATATATCTATGGTATAATGCTTATTACTTCATCTACTTAAGAGTCGTGCATTAAAAGGGGGAGGGGGATTAGTGGGGTACAGAGTCTTAATTTATCACATTGCTGCATAATAAAAATAATTAGTACAAAAGTGCCTTCTGTGGCACGTGGCTAAATACGAAAAAGATGTGCATTTTTGATAAAAAAATAAATGCAATTAAAAGTTGTCAGGAAAAAGATGTATAAAAACCATGCAATATTAATTTGAGATCAGGTTTTTATTTGATTATTTATTATTCTTTTTAAAATTATTTTATCATTATTTAAGAGAAAACACCTAGAAAATAAAATACTATCGCTCTTATTATTAAATGATTGTGTTTTTTTTTTGTTGATAATTAATATATAAGTAGGTGAAAGCCATGGTGATTACGACTAAAAATGGACTGAATAGCTTATAAATATGTGATTAAAACTAATGGATGACAAGTGATACATAAACAATATCATAACTTTAAGCAATCCCTGCTCTAAGTTGTGTCATAGGTTTCTTTCATTTTACAAGCATGGTTTTAAGTATTGGCGGAAGGATTCAGAATTGAATGAGATCTTGATTTGGGTCGATGTGGCTTTTGAATGATGCCTTGGGCCTTCCGAGGGGACTGTTGTTGGGTAGGTGCGCCTTTTTGTTCTTGGATCTTGGTGGAGGAGAGGGTTGGGCAGGGGCCTTGAGAGACCTTTTTTCAAACATGGTTCCTCGGAGGGGATCTCTTCCTGTTCGCTGAGATATTCGTAGACGTAGATCTGCAAGAAGATGGCGTTGATGCTCGTAGGAGGCTTTGCTCAGGATATCTACCCATGGCTCCACTGAGCTGCTCCTAGCTACCCAGAAGATGAGCTGAAAAAAAGGAGAATTATGATCTCATAATGACTAAAATTGGTCGATCGGGTAGAACCCATACTGTGTGTCGATTAAAACTCAAAAGACAATCAAGTGAAAAAAGTAATCATGAGCCTACAGAGGCTATTATATATTTCAGAAAATATATTTATAGATAAAATGGAAAAATATTGAAAAAATAATTTTAATCCCTCTTCTGTCAACACAACTCGCTCCAAACAAGATCTGAAAACGGTGCAGACATCACGGATATACTCGGCCCACGACTTATTAACGGAACGTTTCAGGGTTGAGATATGTAAAATGCATTTTTAGCAGGCCTTGGTCACATATCCTTTGTCAAAAAATCAAATTTTCATCCAAGAAGGCTTGAGTGGTTTTGGAGGTATGTGCATCTTGCTGGAAGACATATGGAGGATTATCAACACCCAATCCAAGGAATGACTTTTTGACGCTTCACATTTATGTAATCCGCTGACGAAAGCCGCAATTCAGCAGGAAATCAAATTGGAATAAGATATCACATCATCAAAAAGCTGGATATTTTGGTGTTATATGAAACCTTCTTGGATACGTACTCTTCAAAAACAACATGTGATTATTTTAACGATTAATGTCGAGATCGACCGTGAAAATCTCCTCGCCTGAGAAGAAAGTAATGAAGCATCCATTCGACTTCAAAAGCTTATTGGATCTAGACCAGTGGTGCCATGGTGGCGGCCCGCGGGCCGGAACCGGCCCGAATGGACATCTCATTTGGCCCGTTACGTTAGTGGTTGAGAAGTGTTTTTATAAATAAATAATATTATGATACAATATCAACAAATTTAAATCTACTTTTGTTTAGTGTTGCAAGGCCAAAAATGTACCGGTAATTTGGCCCCCCGAGGTCCCACTTGAAAATAGTCCGGCCCCTGACCGATTCACCCTGGCATCCCTGATCTAGACATTCTCCCTTCACACTGTATTTGAATCCATAATAGTTTTCATTAAGCATAAGGCCCTTCCCGCCACTCTTCTTCATCTCTTTGGTCACGGTGGTCTTGTGGAGGCTGCTCAAATAGTTAGTCAGAGTGGACATTGATTTGGTTGGATTGCTTTTGAGGTAGTTTTTGATAATGATCGGGCTTAAAGTTTCCAGCGGGCCACTCTCAGGTTTCCGTTTGAAGTCCCAACAATTCATTTTTCAGTTTTTAGATCTTATATACGAAGCTGTTGAACCATTTGAGATGGTTAGCAATGATGTCTTGGCCATACCCGCGTCAAGTTTTGCCTTCCTTGCTGTTGTTATAAGAGTTTTACAATAAACATTTTTTTAAAGTAAAAAAAAGTTCAAAATCGAAGACTTCCTACTAATATATATTTATAAATTGAGAGATTTGAGTTTTAAAATATTTTCTAATCAACAATCGGTAGACATAGAAACATACCGTTTATAGGTGAGGAAATTATGAAGCTTCGACAGTTGAGTGTTGACAAAGAAAATGAAAGGATCAAAACTTTAAAAAATATATATATGTTATAAATTTCAACTTTTAATTACAATTTATGATTTATAACATATTTTCCTACTATATTTTCCTTTTTGACAAAAAGGAACCTTTTTTTGACGATTTGAATATTTCTAAGTGATGAAAAGTATAAAATATCACATAGCTTCATCCTCTCAGCATGAAAAACATCACCTTCAACTCTATTCTCCAGTTGATGCATTTGATAAGCAACATATCTATCTATCTATATCAGGTAACGACTGGAACACTTTTTTTCGCCGGGGCCCGGGCTGGGAATTAAAATTTTCAAGCCGAGTCGGGCCAAAATTGGGACAGGACTTTAATATATTTGTTCGTCATTCTGAAAGTGACGACGTTTTTTACAAAATAATTTTTCCTATAATTTTTTGAAAATTTAAAAGTTATTTTCTAAGTGAAAGTGATGACTTTAACAAAAAAAAAATTTTTTTTAGAATATTAAAATTTATTTTCAATAAAAGTACGCCGTGACTTTCAGAATGACGAACGAACGAACGAAAATATTAAAGTCCTGGCTCGGTGTATATATATACAACATTTTATAGGTAAATATACAATATTAAAAAGGATATAAATCATTTTTTTTGCATATTTTCCCTTAGGAATGAGACATTTTTGAATGTATTAAAATGGTGTGTTTAAAATATAATTATTTGCTGTTGAATTTATTATGTTAAGGAATTATGTTTTTGGAGCATATGAGGTCTAAATTTAGAACGAACATGTAAATTATTATGCTACCAAAATTGTCACTATTGGTTTCTACTTCTCAGAGCTCAGAGTGAAAAATATGTTCACACATGTAAAATAAAATAATTTGTGACCCTAATTTTAAAGAATGATAGAAGATGGAGTAAGCTAATAAAATAAATGTTTAGAATAAAATGCTTGGTATATACATTTAAAAAATGCCCTAACATATTATTACACACCTATTCATCCAAAAGCTTTTATAGACTAGAAATGGTCATCCATCAAAATATATTTTAGTATTTTTAAGACTTTAGGTTCCAACAAACTAAAAAAAAAGAATAATTTGCAATATTAACTTCCAGACTTTTGTAGTAGATAAGACCATGAATGTCCCTTAAGAATTAAATGTTTGGGGCAGTTGTTCATTAGATAGAATTAAAGTGATGTACAATACAGGACGTGGATGTTATAAATTTGATAAAGAATGAGAGTCATCAACTTGAAATTCATATCTATAGTGATGCAAATCTCTTAATTCCTTAATTTACTTATTTTGAAACACCATTTGGCCAAATTGAAATACATTTTTTTATTGAGCTACTATTTCTTATTCCTCTATTTTGCTATATCACAAAAGGGAATAATAATATACCTTTTTCTGGCAGAGAAATGTGATTGAAAACATGGAGGCTTCCTTGATTTCCCGCTGTACAGAGGCCACATTCTCTAGAACAATGAGCCCCAGAGGATCTTGGCCCTCCCTGGAGTAGAACAACAAGTTTCCCTTGAGCTTGAAGTATCTCTCTTTGAAGCCGCCTCCAGGATCCGACACCCCAGCCAAAACGCTTTTAAAAGACATTTTCCCCTCCCAGTCCGGGACTTGATGACTATAATCCAGGATCTCGTTGCTATTCCAGCGCATCCTGGAACAGAGAGAAGTCAACTTGAACTTGAAATTGTTGTTATTATTATTATTACATCAAGTTATGCGTTATCATCACACCTATGACGTCAGACTATTACATCACCGTTCTATATTGTTCTAGGAATAATCAAGGCAGATCAAGGTGTATACAAGATACATAGAGATATCTCTATGTATCTTGATAGAAACAATAACAATGAAGACGTTATTTAGCGCTGTGATCATAGAGAAAACATTTATTCAGGCTTGTGAACGGAACGCAAAATTGAACGCTGAACGTTGAACGCAAAAAAAAAGAGTTTTGCGTTCAGCGTTCAATTTTCCAAACATTTCTTGGACTTTTTTCGGAAAAACGCCATCACTACGCAGTACTTTTTTTGGAAATCCTTTTCTAAAAAAAAACATCACCACTACGCAGTACTTTTTTTGGAAATTTTTAAAAAAAACGTCATCACTACGCAGTACTTTTTTTGGAAATTGTTTTCTAAAAAAAAACGTCATCACTACGCAGTACTTTTTTTGGAAATTGTTTTCTAAAAAAAAAACGTCATCACTACGCAGTACTTTTTAGGAAATTGTTTTCTAAAAAAAAAAAGGCATCACTACGCAGTACTTATTTTCAAATTTTGAAAACGAAAACGAAAAACTTGAATAATTGAACGCGGCACAAGCCTGATTATTTATCTCTATGGATACGATGAGTTGCTTCCCCCGTGTCATTTACTAATATTTATTAAAAGTCCACTTCAATTTAACTAATTAAGTGAAAACTATTTTTTTAACGCCGGGAACATATGTTTTTTAAACACTAATGCAAAGAAAACATTTAAATTAAATATGTAAAAAATCTTTTTATAATTTTTGCGCCCGATCAACGCAGTACTTATTTGGGAAATTCTTTTTAAATATTTGAACGCTAACGGAACGCTGAACGCAAAAACATTGAACGGAACGCAATTTTTTTGAACGCTGAACGCAAAAAAGCTGAACGCTCACAAGCCTGCATTTATTAATATCTCTATGGATACGATGAGTTTAGGACTACAATCCCCCGTGTCATTAACCCCCCGGTACTAATATTTATTATCCCTTAAAGTCCACTTATGAATTTAACTATGTTTTCTTTTGTATTAGAGTTCGAAAACTATTTTCTTGATACCGGTCATATTTTTATATCGCCGATATTAGGAACATATGTTTTTTAAACACTAATGCAAAAGAAAACATAGTTAAATTCATAAGTGGACTTTCAGGGATAAGAAATATTAGTTAATGGCACGGGGGGGGGGGGGGGGGTGATTGTGTAGGGGGTGCTAGTCAGAAATACAGATGAAGGAGTAAGCTCTCTATATCTTTTTATCTCTATGGTCTGTATCACTTTCTGGGATAAATAAATAGGGATCCATGTTAAAACGTAGATCACAAAACCTTGATATTTGTATTATAATAATAAACTAGAGGCATATATACACTCAGAGAGTGCAAACCTCCGCCGTCACGGGGTCCTTATGAGCCTTCCGAGGCGGATTTTTCACGACTGGGGCGGCGTATAGGGACGGGGGAGGGTTCCCCTCGACGGAAATTCCGAGAGGAAGACGCTGCTGGCACTCGATTTCACAGCACAGCGACATCTATTGGCAGAGTAGGCTACTAGAAATATTTATTAGTATTTAGCTCATTTTGCATCTTAATTCTGCACTCAGAGATGCCAAAATTTAATAACTTCCTTCTTTTGGCATTTCCAACAACTCCACAAAGTTTCATCCCAATCCGTTCCGTACTTTTTGAGTTATCCTGCTGACAAACAAACCAACACCAGTGAAAACAATACCTCCTTCGGCGGAGGTAATAATAATATATGCATAGAGATCATAGAGATATAACGATATATAGAGCTGATTACCTTCAATAGCAGAGAAACAGTGTTCTATTGTCTCTGTGTGTCCACTATAAACAAAGTAATTTGTACTACGTCATCGTAAGCTGATCATAGAGATATATTTATCGGCATGATCAGCTTACGATGACGTAGTACATATTACTTTGTTTATTTTGAACACGCAGAAACAACAGAACGCTGTTTCTCTGCATTTGGGGATCAGCTCTCTATATCTTTATATCTCTATGATATAGACAGACAATTTCTATTTCTATGAATATAGGGCGGTGAGCTAACGTTTCAGTAAATAAACAATCCCTCTGATTATTTATTTTACAATAAAAAATGAATACATGTGGCTCCATAAGATATTTTTTAAGACACTATTTTCTATTATAAATCATATAGAAAGGTAAACGTCGTCCTATTCAAAATGGATTGAATTGTTATCCCCAATAAGTGAAAGGTTTTTTAGATTTGGTGATGGATCCCTCCCTTTACATATATGATTATTATTTCCAGCTCGCTCTTCTCTCTGGTGGAGTCTTAGAAAGGAGGTGTGCCGAGGTTGGGTGATATTTTCTGACGTCATTGGACGTCAGTCAAGGGATTTAATCGATATTATTATTATTGTTTTATTGTTCTAGGAGAAGGAATAGGAGTTAGTAGTTAGTAGTGTCCTTCTGCTTCTTCTTCTTCTTCGTTTTGTGGTCGAGCGAGCAGGAGTTCATTCCTTTTCTGTCCGTGAGCCTCTCTCTCTCTCTCTCCTACCCGCCTACGCGACTGCTTGCTCTCCTGCTTGGAGATGTCGAACCAGAAGCCCGTGGAGTGGGTGACGGCTCTCCTACTCCGCTTCGAGGAGCAGCTGCCCTGCCGCATCGGTCCCCAGACCCTCCACTCCAGACTCAATACCGCACAAAACAAGGAGAGCCTCGTCCACATCTCCCGTTTCAAGTTCAGTCTCGTCATCAGCGGACTCACCAGACACTTCAAAAGATCAACGAATCTGCAGCCAAAATGCTCTCAATGAACTCCTCTTCTTCCTCTTCCTCACTGGAAGTGCCATGAATACGTCTTCTTCGGGGAATTCGGGATGCTCTCCTTCTGGACCTGGACCCGTGGGAGGACCCTCTGGACCACCCACTAAGGTGGGATCACACACACACACACAATCATAACTAGTAGACTGTATCATAGTAGATTGGGGAATCATAACCAAACAGACATTCAAAACAACAACATGGATTCATTGTTCTCTCGAAATGAGTCTTTCTGTCGATTTTAATTCCATGCACTAAGGATGAGTCGTATTATCACGATTATGGTTATTATTGCTAATATATGTTTGAGTCGACTTGGGCATTGTAGGAAAATAATAATATGACGATTTGAAATAGAATACATACCTAAATGTATGCTATTTCAAAGAACGATCGATAAAGGTTATATTAAGGCGTCTATCCAGAACTATTGTAAAAAACAACAACTAGCAGACATTGAATATTTGATTCCATGTATGATAAAAAGTATCTGATTCGAGTACTACATCTAGGCATTCACAGTTGTGAGACTGAGGGATCATTTCTTCGAAGAACCACAGCTTATAATTTAATCAATAGGACGTGTTGCCCTGTGTGCATTTACCACTTAAAAATAGTTTTTTTTGTCGTAAGAATGTTAATATCATCGAATAGATTGCTATTCATATGATATTCAACAAAGTTGAATAGCCGGAATATATCATCTATGAATAATGATGTATCTGGTGTATTTATTAATGAGGGAGCGGTTTAACTCTGCGGAAACATTTTGTGCTTTCAATGTTTAGGGTCCTGGATGGACTCCTGAGAGGATATAATCATTTGGGATTCATTTTAACGCTAAAATGCTTAATTATCACATCCACATGAATGTAACTATTTGGAACACAAAAAGCAACAACAATGTATTGGGTTGGTAGTATTCAAGTGTGTTCTTTCTTGGGCTATCTGTCCACATTAACTGCCTTCCAAGTGGCCATGACGCCCTGTCGAGAAGACCGTTGATCCGCTGTTCAAACTTTCATCTAAAATGTGTGCTAATGGATTAAAATTAATAGTACAGTAGGTAATGGTAATGTCCAAGAATGTCGATTTATATAGATAGATATGTCGAAAAAGGTAAGTGTCAAGCTGAATCAATTTTTTTTTGCCTATATGGTTCGATAGAATTGCATCCGATTGGATATAAATAAGCATTATAGCATTATAATTAGTCTATCGAACCTAGGATCTTATCAATGAGGTAGACAAAAAATAACCATCTCCTATCGGAATTCGAACCTGTGCCCCACCATTGAGAGTTGGACACGCCTTAACACGCACGGCTATCGAGCTCCCCACTTTTTTTTTTTGCCTATTTGGTTTGATAGAATTGCATCCGACAGGATATAAATAAGCACTATAGCGTTAAAATTAGTCTATCGAACCTAAGATCTTATCAATGAGGTAGACCAAAAATGACCATCCCCTCTCGGGATTCGAACCTTCGCCCCCAACATTGAGAGTTGAACACGCCTTATTTTTTATTTTTTTTACCTATATGGTTCGATAGAATTGCATCCGATTGGATATAAAAATAAGCATTATAGCATTATAATTAGTCTATCGAAGATCAATCGATATCAATTTTTCTGGTTAGATAAACAAATAGTGTGAGGGAATCGTCAGTAACAACTTTTTATAATTATGCTTTTCCCTATTGTGTTCGATGGATTTACATTACCACTTAGGTATTTGTGGATGTGAATAAGCATTATATGATTGTAAATAGTTAATGGAACATAGGATCTTTGTAAAATGAAGTTGATCAAAATTGTTCCTCCCTTCTCGGGAGTGGAATCTGGACCATCAACATTGAGAATATAGCATATAGCTTCCTCTGAGCTATAATTATATTTTGAAACCCATTTTTGTCAGCTAACTTTTGGCCGAATTGTGGGTGACAATCAAGTAATTGACTTAAGCACTGTCATTTTTAAAGGCTCTTTCAATTTCATTTATATATTTTTTATGTTTTTTCTCTTTTCCCTCGCAGGACTACAGTTCGGATTTCTTTGAGAAGGGTTACTACGAGTCCCTGTTGATCGTTTGGACACCCTGGAGAAGTGTCTGAGCTCTAGTCAGAGTCCCTCTCATGAGAATACCATGGAGGGCTATTCATCCTCAAATACCAAATATGACGACGCCATGAACGTCAAATTACTACTCAGAGAGATTTGCCAATTCCTGGATCTCGGTGGGGGAGTATCAGAGTCCTACATTATGATTGCCCGAATACGAAATCTCGCATCCAAAGTAAGAAGAGTTTAATTTGTTTTATACGTACTTAAACATGAAAAGGATTCATGGATATGTGCTGGGTGCGTTAATTAGTTTTATGACTCTTAAAAGTGACAATTCTCTTATTTGATTGTTTATTATTTAGCCTTTTGTTTCAAAATTTGGGAGACATCATAATTTACTTAAATATAAAATTTACTTTTATATATCATCTAAGAATAAGGAGTTTTTTAAAGTCTTTTCAACGCTGGCTTTCACGGTTATCATTTTCTAAAACGAGGCTATTTTTCAAGTAATTTTTATTTATTTATAAGATTTTAATGACGTTAACAAATGTATAACGTCGCCATTAATCATATTTGACATTAATATTCCACTAAATTAATGCCAATTATTTCACAAAAAATATTTTGTTTTTCAAAGGCTTACTTGCTTGTTAAATGTTTGGGTATATATATGAATCATTTTTAAACGAGACTATAAATATATTATGAGGAATAATAAAACATATCGAATGTTAAATCTACTCACCATCATATATTTTTCATTTATGTCTTCTTAGATAAGTTTAAAGCTTCTCTTATTTTTCAGGTCCTCTTTGCTCTCTCCGTCAACAACTTTAATGCCGTGTTCTCCCGCATATCCGGCCGCTTGCAGGAGCTCAGCTCCTCCAGTACCTCTTCTGACGAAAACCTCCCCGACCACGCGGACATTGAGCTCATCCAGCACATCCACCTGGACCTCGCCCGACTTATTCGCCTCCTCAACGAGGTCAACTCCAAGTTTCGGGCCTTCAAGAAGTCCGCCAACGTGGCCCTCATGAGTTCCCTGGAGAAATCCATCTGGAACTGGATGGACGCATACCCACACGAGTTCACGGAGCTCCAGGGAGCATCCACCAACGAAGAGCTCAACCGCTGCTGCGAAACCCTCTTTGAACACCTTGACAACTTTGGGGAAAACAAAAACAACGCCAAGTATCGAAGTATATTCTGGCCCCTACAAATGATGCTCCTCGTTCTCACACCAAAGGTTCTTGAGGAAATATATAATGCCGACAACGGGGCTCCCTGTTCCGCCAAGCACGTTCGGAAGAAGCAGTACGTAGACACGGTCAAGCGGGCTCTGAGTCCTCATGAGAATAAGGCCCTACGAGAAGCCGGCGTGGTAGCCTGTGTCAAGCTATGCAAGAGCGCCACGTACATCAACATCAAAGACTCCAACAACGTCATTTTCTCCCTTGTCAAAACCGTCATTAATGACCTCAAAAACCTCCTTTTCAAGGCAGACAGACCCTTTTCCGTGGAGCAGGGACGTCCAAGAAGACGCGGATCTCATGATTGACTGTTTCCTCGCCAACTTTCGTATTAATCCTCATAACAATGATACTCTTAAGGTATGCTTAAACACGCAGTCCCCCTCCCAGCTATCATCACGTCCTCGTCAGCTCTCTTCTGCGCATCATCAAGCAGCCCCGCCTGGCCTGGTGGCCTCAGATCAGCATGCTCTATAACAAATCTTCCGAGCTTCGGGCCATGTTTATCGAAACCCTGAATCGTGTCACGCAGGGCTACACGACTCACACGCCCCTCAAATGATTCAGTCCTTTAACCTCCGTGACAAAGTCTATCCCCTCAAGTTCACGAAGGGGTCCACCTCGGAAGACTGTGGTTTCAGAAGAATCTCCTCCTCTCCATTGTGAGGCTCATTCACGATGACCCGCTCCTCATGCTCAACTCACAAGGACGCCTGGGGCGGGATATTCAAAACTCTACCTTGGAGCTCATTACGGGCTTGTGTCACTTGTGCAGCAGCCTACGATGCCGGATGTTGCCATGGAGGCCATGGAAGCCCTCTTGGTCCTGCATCAGCCGGATAATATCGATAAATGGAATCCTGAGGCACCTGTTCCTACCTTTTGGGATATTTCATCTCAAGTAAGAAAAGCTGCCTTTACATCTACATATAGTTTTTTGTTATTTTCATGCTTTAAAAATTGATCCTCGGTTGAATGGACTAGTATAAAATTATCCAAATGGATGCAATTTCGTTGAAGCAAACAATAACTTATGACTTAAAGCTTACATCATTCCTTTATAAGCGATATTGAATTGAATTAGATTTGCTCTTCAAATCAAACATCTTTTTTTGTCACTTAACAATGTCATAAAACATTTGCATATATTAAAAAATATTTTTTTATATAAAGTAACTATTTTTTGTAACTAACAGGTTCGCTTGAGTTGCATTTGTGAGCTTATGAATAGTCATTTTAACATTGAAATTACTGTGACGAACCTACAATATTTTGGTTGATCAGAAATACTTTTTCCTCTCTGGGAAGCGAGTTTACACCCTTGAGGGCTGAAATGTTTATGTATTGAGCTAACGCTCCGATTGATCCGAGGTTTAATGATAGATTGGAATGCTACAGCGCTCATTTACATACGTCCAAATGCATATTCCATCGAAACTTTGAAGCATCAAAAATGTCCTAACATGGCATTTACAAATGCATATTCCATCTTTTTTTAAGAACAAGAAATGTATGTGTTCACATGGCATTTACAACTACTATACAAATTCATTTGATGTTTTCAGTTTTTATATCTCACTGGCCAATGTTTATAGTTTTAGCCCTTTATATTTAAAGATTGTTTCTAATAAGTATACAATGAATTCTTAGTGGAAATGTGTTTTTTCTAGATAAGGAAGACTTTTTTGGCCATCAGGAAAAACTTTATTGATCTCTATAAATATGCATAAAAACCCCAGAACAATTGAACTGGGAGGTAAGGAACCAAACAATAAAAAAAATCCATATAGAAATGGATGTAAAATACTAAAAACAAATAATTCACGGATTTTTTTTAAACGCAGAGATTGAGATTTACAATATTAGAAGCGCCAGAAATGTCGTGATCATTGAAGCTGAATAAAATATGCTTCATTAATGGATTTACCCCCACTAACCTGAGTCTATATATATTTATATATGTGTGATCGAGTTCTATTTCTCTGAATGTGTTAATTACATTTTTACCTTAATGTCTTTTCATCCTTAGGTCCTTTTCTCAATGTCTCAAAAACTTATTCAACATCAATAATTAATTACACAGACACCCTCAAATGGCTTCGAAAGATACTTGAATGCAGGAATCAGTTCCTCCTCAGGCACAGGGAATATGCCAACGTAGGCTCTCAAATACCCATATGTCGACAGGCCCACATCAAGCTAGAGGTATTTGCTGCTTTAAACATATTGTTTTGACATTTATTATTTCATATTCTTTTGTAGGTTGTATTTTTCATGTATTTATGGAGTATCGATGCAGAGGCTGTTCTTGTGTCTATGTCGTGTTTCTCCCTGCTTTGCGAAGAAGCCGACATACGGTGTCGATCGGATGTTATATCGGTTAATTATCTGCTCCCAAATTACGTTGTTTATCAGGTATGTTCTATAGCTTCTGTATCGCTCAAATACATTGCTTCGATTTGACGATTCATCTTTTGAACGAGATATTATCTAACTTAGTTTTTTTAATACATAGTATGAAAATTATCTTCATGTTCATTAATCACAGAATGAAAAAAGAGACTTCTTATGCCGAATTGCTCTTTTCTTAAATTTAATCTTAGGCACATGAAGTTATATTCTTGGGTTCAACTTATTTTCTCTGCTATGACGGACATCGTATTTTGAGATTTTTATCAAATATCGAATGCTATCAGCGAAAATAATGATTATGCTTTTGTAGGAATCTAATAACATAAATTGCTGTCTAAGACACAAGTATACTTTTGTTATTTGATTTTTTTAAATCATAGGCAATATCTCTGTTTTTAAATACAATTATGAAAAACTTTGATGCCATCTGGAAAACCAACACTTATTATTAAGTATAATTGCTATTCAAAATTTAATTATACTTCATTTCTTCATGAAATATTATTCAAATTCTTAAAATAGATAAATAATTAAATTATATTATGTCTTGATGTCCAAATAATGTCTCATTTGAATCAAAAGTATTATTTTTATTTGTTGATCACATTTTTGCTTTTTGTCAATTATGAGTAAAAACTTCCTTTTCTTTTCTTCGATATATCCGCTGGCAACATATAATTTTTTATATAATTTTAAAAGTTGAATGCACTTTTAACAATAATGTCCCTTTTTTTCTTAACAAAAATACTTTCAACCCCCCATTTCCCTTCTTTCTCTCTGCAGGAGCTCGCTCAGGCAACGACCATTCTGACGACCGGCCGAGCTGCACTCCTCAAGCGCATAATGGCACTGCTTCGCAAAATCGGAAACTTCACGCAGGGCGTTCAGCAGGCCTGGGAAGATACCTTCATGAACTGGGACACGGCCACTAAGCAGCTGGCCTCCTTCCCCAGCAAAAGGGGACGAAATACCGCCCTCCGAGGCCTTTCACCGCATGGGCAAGCGAAGGGCCTCCCACCACAGCACGGACCACGAGCTGGAGGACCAAGTCAATGAGTGGGCTAACATGACGGGCTTCCTCTGCGCCCTGGGAGGCGTTTGTCTCCAGAAAAAGTCCCCTGGAGCCCCCTCGGGAGTCACTTCCGTCTCCTCGGACCACCATCATCACACCCATCAAATGCAGCCCCACCATCATAATCACCACCACATCCACCAACACCATCTCCATCACTACTTCAACCCCCCAACGCCCAGCAGCAAAAAGTCCACTGTCTCTGCACTCTGCGTCGGATCCCTCTCAAGCTCCTCTTCTTCTCACTCCGCCACGGGGGTCCTCCCACACGGCTCTGAAATGATGCAGTACTGCCCTGTGACGACTTTCATCGGACAGCTACTTCGTCTCCTCGTCTGCCCGCACGAGCGCTTCGGGGCACAGATACAAAAGCACGTCAAGGACCTAGTGGGCCACATGTCCCCATCACTCTACCCCATACTTTTCGACCAAATCAAAATCATAGTGGAGAAGTTCTTCGACACCAAAGGACAAGTCCTTGTCACGGACACCAACACGCAGTTCATCGAACACATCATATTCATCATGAAAAACGTCCTGGAGAATAAGAATGGGGGATCCAATAATGGGAATAGTGGTGGTGGGAGTGGGGCCGCGGGGGGGTCGCCTCAGGGAGGAAGCGAGGCATCCTCCGGACAGGGAGGCTCACAGCAGGCTTCTGGGAGCAGTGCTGCAACCGCTGCTGCAGAGGGATCTCAACAGGCAGCAGCACAGGCTCAACAGAGTCAACAGCAGTCTTCAGGTGGGGAAAATCTGGGCCATACTTCCATTGAGCAAATGATGTTGACTATTGTGCGCTACGTTCGGCACTTGGACACTACTGTGCAGACCCTCCACATCAAGGCCAAGCTTTGTTTGCTCGTGGAAACCATGATGAAGCGTCGGGACGACCTCAGCTTCCGGCAGGAGATGAAGTTTCGTAACAAGTTGGTGGAGTATTTGACGGACTGGGCCATGGGTAACTCCCATCAGATTGCTCCCAGCCCGGCGGGGATATCCCCGGACGTCTCTCAGCTCACACGTGACCTAGACGAGGCCTGCATGCACGCCGTGGCAGCCTTGCTCCAGGGCCTACCGCTCCAATCCGAGGAGTCCGACCGGGAGACTTGATGGAGGCTAAGAGCACCCTCTTCCTCAAGTACTTTACGCTCTTCATGAACCTCCTCAACGACTGCTCGGAGAGTGTCCTGGAAGAAAAGGACTCTGTTGTTCTCTCCTCTAACATTCGGCGCTCCAATCCCTCCAAGAATTCCCTCCGCAACGCCACCATCCAGGCCATGTCAAATCTCCTCTCTGCAAACATCGACTCTGGCCTCATGCATTCCATTAGTCTGGGCTACCACAAGGACCTCCAAACACGGGCGGCATTCATGGAGGTCCTCACGAAAATCCTCCAGCAGGGGACAGAGTTTGACACGCTTGCGGAGAACGTTTTGGCGGGACGCTTCGAGCAGTTGGTGCAGCTCGTGACCATGATTGGGGACAAGGGGGAGCTCCCCATCGCTATGGCACTCTCCAACGTCGTTACATCTCAACAAATGGATGAGCTGGCACGCGTCTTTGTCACGCTATTTGACGCAAAGCATCTCCTCTCACCTCTACTGTGGAACATGTTCTACCGAGAAGTAGAAGTCTCCGACTGCATGCAAACGCTCTTTCGCGGAAATTCCCTTGGCTCTAAAATCATGGCCTTCTGTTTCAAAATATATGGGGCCACCTACCTTCAGGGTCTCCTGGAGCCTCTCATCCAGGAGCTCATCGACAACGCCTCCAGCTCAACAGCCCGATTTGAGGTGGACCCCGCCCGCCTGGAGCCCCATGACGACATTGAAGAAAACAAAAGAAACCTCAAACCATCACGCAAAATGTCTTTGACGCCATTACCTCCTCCGCAGACCGATTCCCTTCTCAGCTTCGCTCCATGTGCCACTGCCTCTACCAGGTTCTCTGCAAGCGATTTCCCCAGTCACAGCAAAACAACATTGGAGCCGTGGGCACTGTCATGTTTCTTCGCTTCATAAACCCCGCCATCGTGTCCCCCTACGAGATGGGTATCGTGGAGAAGCAGCCTCCGAGTCACATCAAACGAGGACTCATGCTCATGTCCAAAATCCTACAGAACATCGCAAACCACGTGGAGTTCTCCAAGGAGCAGCACATGATTGAGTTCAACGACTTTGTCTCCAAGAACTTTGAGGCGGGGCGGATGTTCTTCTATCAAATTGCCTCGGACTGCGAGTCCATTGACCAAGGGCAGTCCCACTCCATGTCTTTTATATCAGACGCAAATGTCCTTGCTCTGCATCGACTTCTATGGAACCACCAGGAGAAAATTGGGGACTACCTCTCATCCTCCAGGGATAAGAAGGCGGTTGGGCGGCGGCCCTTTGACAAAATGGCAACGCTTTTGGCCTATCTTGGGCCTCCCGAGCATCGTGCTATGGACACACAGTTCCTCTTCTCTTCGTACACGCGTTGGTCCTCCATGGACATGACATCCACAAAGTTTGAAGAGATCATGTCCAAGCACAACATGCATGAGAAGGACGAGTTCAAGTCCATCAAGTCCCTCAACATCTTCTACCAGGCGGGGACTTCCAAGGCTGGGAATCTCGTGTTTTACTATATCGCCCGTCGCTACAAGATTGGAGAAACAAATGGGGATCTCCTCATTTATCACGTCATACTGACCCTCAAAGCCTTTTGCCAGAAGCCTTTTGAGCTTGTCGTGGACTTTACGCATACTTGTTCGGACAATCGCTTTCGAACAGAGTTTCTTCAAAAGTGGTTCGTTGTCCTGCCCGCCGTGGCATATGAGAACATCCACGCCGCATATATATACAATTGCAATTCTTGGGTGCGGGCGGGAATACACAAAGTTCCACGAGCGGGTCATCATGTCACTCAAAAATAATCGGAAACTCATCTTCATCGATACTCCCATGCGACTCAACGAATATATAGCAAGCGATCAGCAAAAGCTCCCTGGGGCCACATTATCTCTGGACGAAGATCTGAAGGTCTTCAACAATGCCTTGAAGCTCTCAAACAAGGACACCAAAGTTAACATCAAAGTGGGTCTCACGGCCATTCAAATCGCTTGCGGAGAGAAGAGTAAGGTCCTTGGGCACTCTGTTCTTCTCAACGACGTGTATTATGCTAGTGAGATAGAAGAGGTTTGCCTTGTGGATGATAATCAGTTCACTCTCACAATTACCAACGAGTCTGGCCCTCTCAGCTTTATTCATAACGACTGTGATGCAATCGTACAAAGTATTATTCACATCCGCACAAGGTGGGAGCTCTCCCAGCCAGACTCTGTCATTGTCCATCAAAAGATACGCCCCAAGGACGTCCCAGGAACGTTACTTAACATGGCGCTACTCAATCTCGGATCCTCGGATCCCAACCTTCGCACTGCTGCATATAACCTTCTCTGTGCGCTCACATCTCACTTTGATCTCAAAATAGAGGGCCACCTCCTGGAGACGAATGGGGTATGCATCCCCTCCAACAACACAATCTTTATCAAGTCCATCAGCGAGACTCCTCGCATCCAACGAGCCCCACCTCAGCCTGGAGTTCCTGGAAGAGTGCATTCAAGGGTTTTCAGCCTCAAGCATTGAGCTGAAGCACTTGTGCTTGGAGTACATGACACCCTGGCTCTCGAACCTCACACGCTTCTGCAAGCATCCCACGGACGAAAATAAGAAGCAAAAGGTCTCACTCATCCTGGACAAGCTCATCACACTCACCATTGAGGAAGTGGAGATGTATCCCTCCATCCAGGCAAAGATATGGGGCAACATTGGTCAGGTCAGCGAGCTCATCGACATGGTCCTGGACTCCTTCATCAAGCGGTCCGTCACGGGGGGCCTTGGATCGCCCCAGGCGGAAATCATGGCAGAAACCGCTGTCTCTCTCTCCGCGGCCAATGTGGCTCTAGTGGCGCGCAAGGTGATTTGGCGTCTCTGCCGTGTGATCATCAACACCTGCACCTCCCCCACAAACTCCCTGGAGCAGCACATCATGTGGGATGACATAGCAAATTTGGCCCGCTTCCTACTCATGCTCTCTTTCAACAACCGCCTGGACGTCATTCGGCATCTCCCCTATCTCTTTCACATCGTCTCCTTCCTCGTATGCACGGGGCCCGTTTCCATGAGGGCCTCCACGCACGGACTAGTCATCAACATCATTCATTCTCTCTGTACCTGCACGAAGCCCATGCTCACTGAAGAGTGCAAGCGGCTACTACGACTCAGCCTCGACGAGTTCTCCCTCCCAAAGTTCTACCAACTCTTTGGGATCTCAAGGGTCCAATCTGCTGCCACGACGGCGTTTCGCTCTGTATCGAGGTCCTCCGGAGAACGATGGGGCGGCTCGGATCGATCCTTCTCAATCCCAAGCCAGGACAGAGAAAGACTCTCCCTATCCTCTCTGGAAACGCTCACGGACGCCCTCTTAGAAATCATGGAGATCTGCTCCCCTTCCATTCCGGAATGTAACTGGCTTGCACAATGGACAGACCTTGCAAAGAACTTTGCCTTCCGCTACAACCCTGCCCTACAGCCTCGAGGACTCATTGTTTTCGGCTGCATTGCTCGCTCCATAACGGACTGTGAGATTAAGCAGCTCCTCAGAATACTCGTTAAAGCTCTCGAGAGCTTTCAAGACATTAATCTCATCGAGTCCATCGTTATGTGCTCCACCCGGCTTCAGCCTCTCCTACGAAGCGAATCTCCCATACACAAGGCACTCTTTTGGGTAGCTATCTCCATTCTTCAGTTGGACGAAATGAATCTCTATGCCTCGGGACTCGCCTTGCTTGAGCAGAACCTTCACACACTGGACTCCCAGGGAACCTTCGAGGAAAAGTGTCTAGATGTCATCATGCTCGAGACTCGGAAGCCCCTGGAGTGGTACTTTAAGCACCTGGATCACTCTGTGGGACTCTCCTTCAAAAATAACTTCCACTTTGCCCTCGTGGGCCATCTCATCAAGGGCTACCGACATCCTTCACCCATGACGGTCTCCCGGACGACACGCATACTCATGGCACTCCTGGACATCGTAGCCAAGCCACGACGAAGAGACAAGTTCGAAGTCACGACAGAGAACGTGGCCTATTTGGCTGCCCTTGTCTCTGTCTCAGACGAAGTACGCTCACGATGCCATGTCAAGCATTCCTTTGCCGGGGTCGTACCTGATTCCCCGACTTTTGATTCCTTCACGGTTGACAATCACCTCCGATCCTTTCGGAGGCCTGGAGGATCACCCAAACGGGCCGTGGCAGCCGGTGTGCTTCGACAAAGGCAAAAGTCACTTGACCCAGAAGAATCTGGAAGCAATCAAACATCAACTACCATGAAGAGCAGCCTTGCTCCTTTTAACAATTCTGCCTCTTCAAAGCGGTCCAACTCTGTACCGAATCGTAAAGAGGCAAACAACAACAACAGTAGTAGTAGTTCAAACCCCACGCCTGCAAATGACTCCAGCGACGAGACTTCCGAAGAGCTTCCTCGCCCCTCCGTCACCAATGAGAACAACATCCTTCTGGATCCCGAAATACTCACGGACCAAGTCACCCAAGTCCTCGTTCTTACTGTCATGGCCACGCTCGTTAAGTACACTACGGACGAGAGTGAGGTACGAATACTCTACGAGTACCTAGCCGAGGCATCTGTCGTCTTTCCCCGGGTATTCCCCGTCATTCACTCCCTCTTGGACGCCAAGATCACAACTGTCCTCTCTCTCTGCCACGACAAGACCATCCTCGCCGCCGTGCAGTCCATCATCGAAAACATGATTGCCTGCGAGGACGATAAGTCACAACAGCAGCTACACTTCCTTCAAAGCTGTGGGTTTGGTGGCCTTTGGCGCTTCGCGGGTCCCTTCACGAAGGCAAACTGTAACGCAGAGAACGTGGAGCTATTTACAAACACATTGGAGGCCCTTGTTGAGACCTGCTCCCACTCCCGGACGATAATGAGGATAATTCGGACTTTGGGGACGGGAGGCCCAATCTTTCTTCCTCGCTTACCTCCATATCCATACCCTCGCCCACGGAAAAGTCCCAAAATCCCCTCTAGAATCAAATAAACCTCTTTATTATATTTACTGTTCAAAACTTGAGTGCAATTCATTTAAAGATATTTATATATACTCAGAGAAATATTATTTAGTATATGTGTATAATACTAATACATTATAGAATGCATTTTACTATTTCTTTCATGTAATAAATATAATAATATTTATTTAATAATTTATATATGTAATGATAATTTATTTATTCTTCAGCTCTCATGCTTTTTAACATTTTTATTTATTTTTATCCGAATCCTATGAAGAAATAAAATTATTTCATAGGCCGAGGAATACACAATTTATGAGGATTGTGATTCCCTATAAAATACGCTATGGTTACGAAGATAAAACCTATCCGATACTTGAATCTATAAAATTTAGAGCATAAACAAGAACAAAAATACGAGCTTTGGATATTTTGCTTTGTATGAACTATGATTTATGTATCAATTATCTCTGGCACAAGACATTTTTTGACATCTTAGTAATGTTGTCATATAATATTTAACAAAAAATATATTTAAACATATCAAGGGGTATTACTTCAATTTCAAAGAGTTATTTATTATTCAAGGCACCACATAGCCAATAACTTCCGTAGGACAAATGTATGTAAGGTTATAGTAATTCAAAAATATTACAACAACCCTATCGTTCATTTAATCAAAAATATAGCCTTTCTATTTGGCTGATTCCTTGTCAAAGTCTGCTGCATATTATCTGCTGTTGTGTTGTCAAATATGGTGAAAAAATGGCCGAATCGATGGATGGGTTCTATAAGATTAAATTCATGTTGATTTGTTGCGGCTTATCCAAAGAGTGGTATGTTGGCCTATTTTTTTATAGATACACTGCGAACTTTGTCCAAGTCTTGATATTCTTCTTAACACTAGAATAACTGAAAAATACACCCTAAGATGACTTCGGAGTCATTTTCGTCTTCTGTATAAAAAAAATTAGTTAATGCTTAAAATAGACTTTTCTACTTTCTAATATATTTTGTATCATCAAAAACTATAGCCAAAGAATTTATACACTTTTATTATTATAAGACTAACAATTTAGACATTTATGAAATATAATTTTACATTTTCCACATGTTAGTAGAGAACAATTATAACAACATATTGTTGCCGTATTTTTTCGTCCATTTCTAATTTTATATTCCCGTCTTTGTTTTTCTTCATCAATTTTTGACACAAATGCTTCATTTTTTTGTTATCTTTTCTTCGTTGAATATGATCTGATCTTAATTGTTATCAAATTCGAATGATTAATTTTTGTCTACATCGTTTTTATCTTCGATCAGTGCTTAAGATAATAGATGCATTTATTCCAGTAAGCATATCATTCCAGACTGCCACTGTCCATCTGAAGTTTGCTGAATATGTTGAATAATGCTTCGTCATTCGTAACAGGACTAGCACCCTCCAGGCATTTACCCCCGCGTTATTATTATTTTTATCCCTTAAAGTCCACTTATGAAGTTAATTATCGTTTTCTTGTGCATTAGTGTTTAAAACCCATGTTCCTAATATCGGCCATTTAAAACATATGCCCGATATTAGGAACATAGGTTTTAAACACTAATGCAATTTTGTTAAAAACAAGGTAAGTTAAACATGTTATGTCCCTGACGTCACGTTGTAAGACGCTGTAGGATTCCTGCGTAGACGATCCCTAGATTTGGATTTTAGAATAAGAAGGAATCCGACCTTGATTTATTCATCTGTATTTCAGAGGAAGAACTAATAATAATAAACATGAATCACACACTACAAAGAAATAAATAAACTTATAACTGCGGAACTTTTAACATCCTGACTGTAATCAACCTTGCCCCCTACAGTACCCCCCCCCCCCAGTGGCAGGCAGGGCGGAAGTCCTGATGATACGCGATGGAGTGGACGGCGAGGTATTTTCAGTCAGGATTGATGGACTGCTTGTGCATAACTCTCGTAGCGAGTAGGGAGACGCACGACCCGACCCGCTCGGGTGGTAGTTGTCGTAGTATTGCTCGGCGTCACCACAGACGGCGCGACAGCGGGGAGTATGACTGGTGCGGTGGTCGGTGTGGACATGAAAGCTGGTTTAACCCGTTCCAATGCAATTGTGTCCTGACAGCCTCGCCTGGAGATAGTGACTGTGCTAGGGCTGAGCTTGACCACTGGGAAAGGACCCTCGTAGGGTCTCTCGAGGGGGCGGCGGACGCGGTCGAGGCGGACGTAAACGTGGGTGGCGTTCTTGAGGGCGGTGGGGATGTAGGAGTTTGCTTCCTTGATGCCTCCCGCGTGAGTGGCTGGTTGTTTGGGCTGAAGTTTGGCGACCTGGTCTCGAAGTTGGCTGGCGAAACCTACCGTTGCATTGTCGAGGCGTGCGGCGTCGACCGAGGAAGGGGGAAAACCGGGTAGACGAAGGTTCTCTCCATAGAGGAGTTCGGCCGGGGTCGCGTCCAGGTCGTCCTTGTGGGTGGCCCGCAATGCCAACATGACCCATGGTAGCTCATCCATCCAGTTCGGTCCTGCCAGCCTGGCTCTGAGGGAGGCTTTGAGGGTGCGGTGAAATCTCTCTACGAGGCCGTTGGCTTGTGGATGGAAAGCCGTAGTGGGAAAGAGGCGACAGCCGAGTGTTTTGGACACTTCCTTCCAGAGGTTTGAAGTAAATTGTGTCCCACGGTCCGTGACCAACTCAATGGGGGCTGAGTACCGGGATGCCCAGCCTCGGATGAGGGCCTGGGCACATTCGAGGGCTGTGATGCCGCGTAGGGGAAACGCTTCCGGCCAGCGGGAGAATCTATCTACCGCGGTGAGGAGATACTTGTGGCCCTGGGACTCGGGTAATGGTCCCACGATGTCCACGTGAACGGTGAGGAAACGACCAGCGGGCATTGGCTTGGATCGGGTGACAGGTTTGGTGTGGCGGCCGACTTTAGAGGCTTGGCACGAGTGGCAGGAGCGACAACGGTCACGGATGTCTGACTTCATGCCGTGCCAGACGAAGTGGCGGCTTATGAGTCGGGTTGTTGGCCGGGCACCAAGATGGCCGAGGCCATGGGCGGCCTCAAAGACGCGTTGGACGGCGGAAGCTGGGACGAAAGGTCTTGCCATTCCTGTGGAGACATCGCACAGGAGGTCGTGCCCGTCAATGGTGCATTTGCGCCAGTCTAGGGAAGTTATATTTTTTTGAGTGATCTCCAGCTCCTGAGGATTGTCACGCTGAGCTATGGCTAGGGTGGCCATGTCTACCAGGTTAGTGTCCCCCGGCTGGAGGCTGAAGACAGCAGGAGGTTCAACTGGGGCACGGGACAGGGCATCCGCGGTGATGTTGGCCTTGCCGGCGACATGCCGAATATCCGTCGTGAACTCTGAAATGAACGAGAGTTGGCGCTCTTGCCTGGCCGTCCTGTTGGGGGTTGCCACGGTGAGAGCAGTGGTTAGTGGTTTGTGGTCTGTGAAAACCACAAAGGGCCTGCCTTCCACGACGTGACGGAACTTTACGATGGCCGTGTGAATAGCCAGGAGTTCTCTGTCGAAAGCACTGTACTTCTGCTGGGCCGCGCTGAGCTTCACTGAGGTAAAAGCTAAAGGGCGCCAAATACCCTGCTGTAGCTGCTCCAGGGCTGCGCCGGTGCCGACGTCGGAAGCGTCGACCGTAAGGGCCAGATCGCCACTGGGTTCCTGGTGGTGCAGCATAACCACACTGCTGAGAGCTGCCTTGGAAACGTGGAAAGCCGTGTCGCATTCTGACGTCCAGTGGATGACTCTGCCCTTGCCCGCGCTTGCATTATGCAATGGGGCGAGGATGGAGGCGATGCCGGGCATGAACCGGTGGAAATAATTTAACATGCCGAGATAACGCTGTAGAGCCGGCCTGTCTGAAGGGACAGGATATTCCGTGATGGCGTCGACGGATGCCTGTGGAGGACGGATACCGGAGGCCGATATGGTGTAACCGAGGAAGTCGATCGAGGCCTTGCCGAATTCGCACTTGTCCCGGTTGATGACCAGCCCGTGTTTGTTGAGAAGGGTGAACACCTGGCGCAGGTGTGTGTCGTGCTCCTGTGAGTTGCTGCTGGCGATGAGGACATCATCAAGGTAGACGAAGGCGAAAGAAAGACCACCGAG
This sequence comes from Caligus rogercresseyi, assembly GCA_013387185.1. NCBI lineage: Eukaryota > Metazoa > Arthropoda > Copepoda > Siphonostomatoida > Caligidae > Caligus > Caligus rogercresseyi. The sequence goes on from CP045895.1 coordinate 24,202,082, forward strand.
TACTTGGTCCATTAGCCTCTGGAAAACCTGGGCCGCATTCTTCATGCCAAATGGCATCCTCACAAACTCAAAAAGCCCGAAGGGCGTGATCACGGCCGTCTTTTGGATGCTGGACTTTGCCATGGGGATCTGATGATAGCCTCGGACCAGGTCGACCTTGGAGAAGATCTTTGCCCCGGCGAGTCTGGATGTGAGATCGTGGATGTGAGGCAGCGGATACCTGTCATCTACGGTCTGGGTATTGAGACGGCGGAAATCGCCGCAAGGACGCCAAGAACCATCCTTCTTCTTGACCATGTGCAAGGCGGAGGCGTATGGAGACTTTGAGGGGCGGAGGATACCCATGTCCATCATTTTTTTAAACTCTCGTTTAGCGTCGGCCAACTTCTGTTGGTCGAGGCGGCGGGCACGGCAGGCAACGGGTGGGCCGGTGGTCTCGACGTGGTGCTCCACCTGGTGCTTGACCGTGGGGGCTCGGAAATTCGGAACGGTGATATCATGGAACTCGGAGAGGAGGGTACTGTAGTGGTCGTCACGGTGGATGCCTGCTACGGCGCGGGGGGCTGGCCTGTCGAGGGCGGTGGGTAAAATCTTACCATCCTCTGTGAGGACGCGCCTGAGGGCCAGGTCGATCATTAGACCGAAATGAGCGAAGAAATCTGCACCGAGGATAGGCCGCGACACGTCGGCTACGTGGAAGCGCCAGGAAAAATGTTTTTGATTTCCCACAGGGCCGAATGCCAGTTGGATAGTCTTTTGGCCCCAGCACTTGATCTGGGTGCCGTTGGCTGCTAGTAGCGCGGACAAAGGTTGCTGCCGTCGCTGATTAGGTTCAGGTGGGAGGACAGAGACTTCAGCTCCGGTGTCAACGAGGAAAGAGCGGCCGGAGATCCGATCGCCGAGGGTGAACGCGTGTTTGCCGATGGCCAGGACAGGTGCTGCGCCCATTACCTCCTGGCCTGTCCGTTTCCCGATGCCTCCGAGACTGCGGACGAGGAAGGGATGAGGCTGGCAAAGATGCAGCTGCCACCTTTGCAGGAACGCGCTTCCGAGCCGTACCTATTGTGAAAGACACAGATTCTATTTTTGTCCTTAACGTTGTGTCGTACTGTTGGGTTGGTCATCCTTGAATTGCTGGCTGCAGGACGGGACTTGACGACCGCCATTACTGGCTCTGTGTCACCTTCTGTTGAGGGGCTGTCCTGGGGCTGGTAGGACACAACAGAGATTTGCTGGGAGGAGCGGTTCTCGTAGATATTGTCGGCTGCCTTGGCCATGGCTTCAACGCTATGGAATTCCTGGACAGCTAGGATCTTTCGGATGTCCGCTGGTAGTTGCACCAGAAAGAAAGCTCTGATCAGCATTTCCTTGTCCGTGGCGAGGCCTCGGATGTGGCGCAGGACGGAGGTGGGTTTGCGGTCACCCAAGCCGCTGAGGCCGAAGAGCTCTGCATCCTTAGATGCTTGGGACTGACCGAAGATCTCTAACAGTTCGGCCTTAATATCCTCATACTCGTGTCCCCTCCGCGGGTTCCTGACGACTTCCCGGATCTCCCTGACCGTGTCCTGGTCGAGGGACTTGAGGATGTGATTGAATTTAGTGGAACTTGCAGTCACATTGGCCGTAGCAAACTGGGCCTCCACTTTAGCGAACCAAAGATCCGGGTCCTTGCTCCAGAACGGTGGGACCTGCACGGAGACTTTATTCACGGCGTTTATAGCTGCCGTGGCAGGCTCTGCGACGGCCGTGGCGAGACCTCCTTGACCTGCGAGACCCAACTGTTGGAGCATGGCTGCAGTAGTATGAGCCGCGAGCTCTGCCATATGGCTCATGTCTTTTGAGTCCATTGAGAGTAGTGGAGGTATTGGCTGCGTATGTCGGGGTCACCAATGTAGGATTCCTGCGTAGACGATCCCTAGATTTGGATTTTAGAATAAGAAGGAATCCGACCTTGATTTATTCATCTGTATTTCAGAGGAAGAACTAATAATAACAAACATGAATCACACACTACAAAGAAATAAATAAACTTATAACTGCGGAACTTTTAACATCCTGACTGTAATCAACCTTGCCCCCTACAAGCCTTGACGTCATGACGTCTACTGTGCCTCACTCTTTCCTCTTCCGTGTATATATTTCCTTCCTTTTCCTACTGTGATAATAAATCATTTTTCAAGTCATGACCCCTCACACGTGTCGTTCTTTAATATTCGTTCCTGCCGTGCAATCTAATGCGTGACGACTCTGGGATATTGATATACTAATCATATATTCTTATTAAAAGTATCCCAACATATCAAAAAATAACTTAGTTAACTTCATAAATGGACTTTAAGAGATAAAAATATTAGTAATGGGGAGTAAATGGCACGGGGGGGGGGGGGGTAAATGTCCGGGGGATGATTGCCGGAGGATGCTAGTCCGGGGGTGGTAATCCTAAACTCTCACCATCATATCTGCACAATCTACTCCAACTTTGTTTCGATTATAGTCTACAATCATTTGTGTTTTTTTTCTTTGGAGAGCTTTCATCCACAAACATAGTTTTTATCCCATAGAAAGTAATTGGATGGTTTTATAGTATAAATTCTTCAAAGGTAGACTAATCCTATGAAAGCTTTCAATTCAAGTACATCCAAATAAAAATACAGATTGTGTATTTTTCCTTCAATAATTGTACATTTGCAATTTTTTAAAGGATCGCTTCGCTTATAATTATTTTCCAATAATATGTTCCTATTCGTCTGCTTTCTTTAGGATGAGTTTGGGTACGTCTGGTCTTGGTATGAAGATGTTTCGTTGAGATAAACGTCCCTTTCTGGTTTGTTTACGATTTTTTTCCATTTTGATCCATAATTCAGACAAGATACACTCTTATTTTGCTTCATATCTATTGATTGCTCATAGTAATGTGGGATTTGGAGAGAAAAAGTCATCTTCACTGACACTAACGTCAGATCCAGATTTCAAATGGTTTTCAGATGGACTTACCATGTTGACGATGAAAATCATACTAAATTAGTGCATATGAACAAAGGAAAACTATTTTTTATTTATTTATGACACGATTTATTGCTGAGGACATTATTTTACAGAACAAAAAAAGAGCTAAAGAAGATTTTCAAAGATTGTAAAACACAACTCCCGCATTTCTATCACATAAATCCAATACTTTTGTTTCATTGTATGATTTACTGGAGTCCAAAATGACTCCTCAGTCATCCTAGGGTACTTATTATCTATTTTAACCCCGTTTCGTATAAAACTGGTCCCGAACACCAAAGTGTAAAGATAACTTGAAAATATTTAAATACTGACGATTGCAGTAAGATATTATATTTGAAAATTGAAAAAACGAATAAAATCTATTGCTAAGAGTCGTAAATGACTCCTCCGTCATCCTAGTGTTAATTTTGACCAGGCTAAATAAGGAAGTATTTGAAAAAATATAAATTTAAACAGCAATATTTATTCTCTCCAACAAAAGTCCATTTTGATGTAAAAAAAATTATCCAAATAATCAAAATGACATGAAGTATGGAAGATGTGTTCTTGATCAGATATGGAAGAATCAACTATTTTGTAAACCAATACAAATATTTTCATCGATTTGGGGTTGTGTTCACAGGATTATATGGAAGAATGTTTCTGTGTTTGATGGGAATTGCATGATTGATACTAAATTATGCGCTATTATGATAAAAACTTATTTCTTCAATATTGTATATGTTTTTATATTGCTATATGAAATTTTATTACAAATGTATTTTTAAAAATGGTTCTCTTTTGATGTTAAAATATTAAATACAAGATGGACACTTTTTTCTCCACATTTTCCAGAACTTTGAGCGCCCCTGAAATGACACCTCCCAGTTATATGAAATCTTGCACAATGATGTGTTTTATAAAGCTTAATAAGTGTTCTAAAAATGAACATTAAATCGGTAGGTTGTGTGTGTATTATACATGGAATTATCTTACAGTGTAACCTGTAATACCTATATAATTCTGGTGTTGACTGATACTATTCCCTACAGAGATAAAGAAGTTTTGAAGTTGGTCCCTAAATTGATAGCATTACATGGGCAGTCTATGTAAATTCATCAGTTTGAAGTTTCTTTTTCACTCCATAGTTTGTCCAACTTTTCAATTTAATTTTAGGGCCTATTTTTTGAAAGTCCCTCTTGATAAAGTAAGTATGGTTCTTTCACCATCAAACTTTTCTAATAATGAAATACAAAGTAAGGAATAAAAGTTCGTAATTTTGTACCTATATGCATAGCTTACGACTTCTGGGCTTCGATGCCTTTTCTTAAACATAAATTTAAGACTTGTTGACGTTCGCAAAAAAATGTCGTTTGTTGTTCGAAAGGAATTCATTTCCATCAAATCAAAAAGGATTTTAAAAACTACAACACTACTACTCTATGGAAAGTACTTTTTTGGCGCCAGGGGTAGACATTCATGAAGATATTTTGAATGAATACAAACCTGGAAGTTACTGTATGATTTTTTTAAACGAACGACAGGATTTTTTTTGTTGTCGTTCGTCGTTCGCGAACGACAAACAATTTCAAATGGACGACAAATCAACACGTCTGATAGGTACATATATTTTTAAATAACTACTAAAATCAGTCAGATGACCTTCCTTCTGAAGGGGAATCACGTCGGGGTCACCAATGAAGAAGGAGGAGGAGAAATGATAACTCATACAGTTGTTGTGAAAGAGTGTATTATATTTATAATTGTCTCTTGTCTGCCACTTATTTAGCTCCTGGCAAGAGTACTTAAAATTAAAATCTATTGAGGTGTAAGATAAGATTGATCTACAGTAAGATAGGAGGTCAATTCGCTACCTATGATTAATTAAATTATATTCGTAATTTGACAATTATAATCTATATATTAATAAATGATAACAAAACAATATTTTATGTAAACTTGCAATAATGATGAAATTATAATTTTGCTTTCAGCTTTCGATTAACGTTATAGCGTGCGATTGTAAGCAGCAACGAGGATGGAGGAATAATATTCACACACAAAAAAGAGTGCGATAACAAAGGCGTGCGCTAAAAGAATATACAAAAAAGCAACGACGATAAAGCATACGATGAAGGCGGGTACAATTTTTTATAAAGCAATAATACAAACGACTACATTACACCAAACTCGAAAATATTTTCTAGAAGTCAAGATTCAGGAACAATAAAAGTTTGAGCGGATTGCTCGTTTTATCACAAACAAAAACCTCTGATTTTGTATGGAACTTTTTACTCCCACATCATAAATATATCTATCTTGCAATAATGCCGACACTCCTAACTCTCAGCTCTATTTAATCCCTTAAACGAAAGTACAACTGACTAGGCTACTCAAATACCTTGAACTGCCTGATATTGTATGTAATATTGTACGACACAGGATGTATCTTGGGGCAATACTTTTACTTTGCCTCCGTTATAAGAGTCCTTTCATCTTATGATTCAGGTCGTGTATATCCTTAGCGTGGAGTATCTATATTAGTCAACAAACTTTGGAACCTAACCTTGAGTTTAGATGCTTAAAAGGAAATATCTTAAAAATTAACTGCAAATCATCAAGGAAATAATTTGATATCATAGAAATTTATGATCCAAACACAGATTTTATCCCAAAGATCTACCATGATTAGAGGTGACTTTAACGTGAAATTAAAACCCGTAAGAGACTCCAATCGAAATAACCAAGTACGAATAGTCACCAAAGTCTTAAATTCATTAATCTACTCAATCAACCTTCATGATGCTGTAGAAGTTTAGCCACACTTACTCTTGGCTGATAGATTCTTAACCCTTACACGCCAACGTTCCCATTTTGGGAACATACTTTTTAAGTGTTCTCCATCGCGTCATATTCAATAAAAACAAATTGAATTAGTTTATATTATAAACTAAAGCTTAGAAAACAAAAATATTTTTTTGTAAATAAACGAAAAATTGATTTTAATACTAGTTTGAGGGCTTTGAAAAAACCGAGTTGAACAAGTTTTTGACTTATCTTTTGATAATAACAAAATAGGGGTAAAAATTGGTATTATTACTATTTAATAACTTGTTTCGAGAAGCAAATATACTAAAGATTTACATTGAAGATTTTTAAAAAATAATATTCTATTTTATTAGACGAAAATCGACTTTTAAAATGATGTTCCCAAAAGGGGAACGTTGGCGCCTATTGGTACTCATTTTCATGCTCTACGTGTTTGCGTATAATCCTTTGTTTCCTTTCAGTTTACTTACGTTAGTACATATAACTAAAAGACAAATGTGTGTTATAATTATTTTTATAAGGCTGATAGAGCTGAATAGTAGTTATTAATATTCCTAATTTATTTGATTAATTTTATGATTCAAATGACTTCGAGAATCTATTAAAATATCACCCATGACTTCCTCAGTTGTGCTATAGAGGAGATCGAAAACATCAAAAGTAAGTAAATCGAGATTGTGGTTCTAGGTATTTGCAACGAATAGTGTGCAGGGTATACCTAGTGACGAAGAAAATGGCGACGAAATCAGCATCAAGACTCCATTCTTGTTGAAGTAACTGAAGACATTTACAATTGTATGGCAACTCCTAATTAGACAAAAATAAAGTTTTGAAATCTTACCCTTGACATGACAAAAGAAAATTGTTTTCAGTCTGGTGGATTTTAAAAATAAATTTGGATGATGTGTAGCTCCGATGGATATCCATAGAATTTCGATATTTAATCCGGAAAACACAAACCAGGAAACAATTAGAGTGCATATTCTGAAATGAGCGGGGTAAATATTTGCGAGCTTAGCTATTAAGGGGATCATTGGGGATATTAATGTTTTAATTTATTTGCATTGATATGCCTAGACTTTATTTTTATTTTTTTATGCATCGTCAAAATTGATTTTAGAATACCAATACTTTAGATGTTATAAATACATTCTCAAAAACGGTGGTGGAATCTTTTTATTCTTCCACTCAATTTGTCGGTTGTGGGAGTATTTAAGTGTTATTCGTTCACAACCAAAACGATAAATGAGCCATCAACAGTTTATGAGGGAAATAAACTCTGATACAACGTCGAAGTGATCGAGTGCCTCTTGGAGGTCATACTTCTAAGTCCACCAGTTATTAGACTTGACAGAATTTTTTTTTTTGTAATCATGTACTCAAGAAAGGTGTGTCTTATATCAGAATATACTATAATTCAATGTACAAAGTGTATTAAAGATTTCACAATGCATGTATCCTATTTATTACAACAATTAAAGTTCCAATTCTCGATGAAAATGTTGAAAATATATATAAAGAAAATAAGAACAATATTACAATGTACAAAATTGTAGTACTAGAAGCGCCAACGTTTCCAAAATGGGAACATACCAAAAACATGACTTAGAATTTAGTAAGCTAAATTTCGTTTGGGGTACATTCAAATAAGGTTAAAAGATGATCATATTTCAAATTAGAAGAAAATTGAGAACAATCACGGAGCCGCGTTTAAGGGGTTAGACCTGTTTCTTCGCGACTTGATCTTTTACTTTTCAAGGGATTCCTCAAGAATTTTTTGGAAGCTTTACAAGTTTTTGAAACCGGTTTATCAGATGACTATGGCTTGATTGCCACTTTTAATTGGGAAGAAAAGACTCACAAGGACCGATGGATATTAAAACATGAATTGTTGAATGACCCTGGAGATGATGAAGCGAAACAGCCAAGTCAAAGTTAATAATTGTAACGACATTTTATTGTAATGCAAAGTTTATTCAGCCAGGAAAAATATATGTAGAAATTCCGATGCAAAACAAACCGCACACAAATGTAGAATTCTATACGAGGCCGAAAACTTAGGCCAAGGAAAATGTATCACGACAATAAATAAATTGATTTTACACTACACCAACTTTATAGACAAGCTGATCTCAAGTACACAGTTTAAAAAAATCCAGCAATATCGGATTTCACTCACTCGAGATTACAATGCGTCGGACTCGAAATGAAATGAAATGCAGAAAACATTTTTCTTTTGTGACCTCTAGTGGAGAAATATCCTGCAACCTGGAATTTATTTATAGAGAGATACAAACTTACTTCACAGATCTATATTGTTGTTCGACTGTAGAGGCTCAAACATATGCATTTGATTTGAACTTTCAACAGCCGAGTTCTCTGAAAACCTGCGAGAAAAAGAGAAAGCTTTAGATTTTGAAAGTAGACAACGAATGATTAAAAGACACCTTAGTAAGGAGGAAGTATAGTTTGCTGTTTAAAATAGTAATAAGTTAAATAAGGTCACTTAATTTTTAAATTTTTAAAAGAAATTTCTCCGCGTGTTATCCCCTTTTTCACTCACGTTTTATGAAAAAGCTCTAGCCGTTGGATACTTCCAAGAATACGGCATCATATCGGAAAAAATTCAAGACCAAGAAGAAAAATAACCCAATTTTATTTACCAAAAATCTAAGACCATTTAAAAACAAACTTCGATTTATAATATTATCATTTGCTTTAATTAATCGAATTAAATAGGGTTTTGAATTTCTTTTGCCATGAATCTTTGTATGGATTTTCTGACAGTATCACATCACTGATGTCAATCGATTAGACTCAAGCTTTTGACTTCATATCACGCAAATTCATCCTCGAAACATTACATATAAAAGGATTATGTAACCTAATAAAAAGAATGGTAAGTGCTGCTATTTGTTAAATCAGGACTCTAATAGAATATGGCTACCAAAGCACAAATTTTTATATCAAGCGGGGAGTTTGACAAGGAGATCCATGACAGGAATCTTGTTCGTCTTATGTTGATAGCCTGTTTTTCAGAATGCCCAATTGACAATATATTTTGAATTCCCTGAATTATCTTAAAGTGTTTATGTTGAACGGACGATGAAGCTTTGACATATTGGGGTAGCCCACTCCAAACTCTTCTATCAGTTAAATCAACTTTTGAAATTTTAGAACAATTCAAAAATTGTTTTGAATTAAGCGTCAATATCGATATATCAACTTAATTAGCCCATATAGTGAATTATATTTTGGTAAAATCATGGCCGACTTCGAAAACGTCTAAAAATGAAAATACATGGCCCGAGTAGCTTATTTTTAAACACTCTCCATTTAAACGTATGGGACAAGATCCAAGCCTGGAACACCTATATTGTGCCCAGAATTATTCATTTGCTCCGTGTTACTACCTTTCCTCAAGGAACTTTGGATGCTATTATAACAATGGTTTTTTTTTGGACTTAAACAGAAAAAAACATATTCAGTCTTCGGATACACACACCATTAAAACTTGGAGGACTAGGTGTTCATGACATTTAAAAAATGTGGATACCCCAAAACTATCTTTAGATCCTTAAACTATGTGACAAAAATCATTATTGGTCCATATGCTTAAAACAACTTTATGTCATAATGGCGTTGATTATAAAAAAAATCCTTGTCACGGATTATCAATGTTTTATTACCTAAACCTCACAATTCTCAGAGAGGATGAAGCTTTTGTGAAGGACCAAAGACCTGTCTCGAAAAGTTTGAATTTTGTTTAGTATTGCAGATTCCAATTTTAAATTGCTTAAATACCTCAATCCCTAAAACAGTGAACACTATTATAGTAAGTGACGTAATTTATTCACAAGAAGTTTTAAACAACACTGCTTTTAATATTTTACTAGTGTCTTCAGTAGACCTTTATATATAAAAATATCTACTTTAGCCAGGAAGGTTTTAAGACTAAACATCGTGTTCACCAACTATAATTTCATTCGAGTCTTATTAAAAAACGAAGAGGAATCAACAGAAATGCCAACAAGTGCATCAAAGCTGTGACAAATCTCCTTTTAACATCAGTAGAAAATGGTTCAAATATAGAAAAGCAACTGGTTCACCTGAAGTTACCACAATTTTTTAAAATAATCGAGAAGCTATTTTTTTGCGCAAAAATCAAATAGAGACTACTGATCATTTACTCTGAATATTCGTCTTTAAATGACACATATCAGGCCGTTCAAGATATCATCATGTATCATTTCATGAAAACCACCAGAAGAAGAACCCACCTTCAACCCAAAAAGTGTGATGCGCGTGTTTTTAAACAAAAGTTACTGCGTGATTTATCAAAACCGAACAATCAAAGACGCCATTTCTCTGAAATGATGTCCATTGCCTCCGTTTATTCCAAAGTCCCCAACGAACTCTACATACATAAAAAAGCAAATAGTTATTTTATAATCCATTGCTATCATATGTCTGTTTAAAAAAAAAGATAAAATGTTATACATTTCTATATTTATCCCTTTGAGTTTTGATACTTCGTGCTTATCAGTGCTCGGAGGGTAGCAAAGACAATGGCAGAGTTGTCTAGATCCTTATAGCTCCTTAATTTAATGTATTTATGAAATTGAAAAAATTTACTTTTAATATATTTTTTATTATTTTTCTTTAATTAATATATTATTATTATTGTATAATTATTTGTTCGTAAATAAAGATACATGTTTTTTATATTAGTAGCCATGAAGGCTAGGTCTATAGTAGCTCTGTAATAAATCATACAACAACAACAACTTACTGTTATGTATTCGTGATTGTTATTTTTTTAAATACCACGTGCGGCCAAGAAAACGTCTTACTACATTGCGATATTTTATATTTAAAAATTATATCTTATTATTACTTCTATATTTTAAGGGACTCATTGGAAGCATTTCCTTTTGTAACTAACTATTTTAATGGAACATCTATTTTATTAAAGACCATTAAAACATCATAGCATTTTATTAAATCTCTTCATAACTTAAGAAAGTAAGTTCACAATCTAAACGCTTCACTACAAAAAGCTACGCGACAAAAATACCGACGAAAAAAAGACGAACGACGAAAATACTTCACTACAAAAAAGCTTGGTGACAAAAATACCCGCGACAAAAAGAAGAACGACAAAATTGACTGACTATAAAAGAGCAGGCGATGTATTTACCCACGACAAAAAACGCAAATAAAACGGTCAATAAAAAGGTCCGTGACGAATTTACGCGCGATGAAACTACTGGACACCTAATATTTACAGTCAGGTGTTTTCTTTCGTAACACAATGTTTCAATTCCACCCAAAAGAAGCAGGTAGGAAATGATTCATCCACCATGAAAAAAATTCTTTTAAAAATGAGGAAAAAGTTTTATTTTTTGAATGTTGAGTTCCCTTATTGTTATTATTATTATTATTTGTATGAATAAATGATATTCTTGAACAAAACTTTTAATGAAAGACTGAATTTTGAGAAGAGAAAAAGAGGGTAGAGTACATAGAGACCTTTATTTAACTTGTCAGTGAGTACATGAAATAGGAAATGCTGAGTTAATGGCATCTATAAAGAACTTTTTATTTTTATGTACTTGGATATTTTTAAAAAGTGACTTAGAGTTGAGGATATGACACAAGACAGGAACTACTAAATTATTAAAAGGACGTATACAAAAAAAAACCCAGCTTAGGACTAATATTTCTTTATCCTTGGCTACAAAGCCAGTTGACGGTTTTTTATGAAAGTGAGATTCCTCCATCCCCGATTTTTTTAAAGAATATTATCTCCTCTATATATAGTTTACATGCTTATATTTGGGAAAAAATCACCAAACCACGCGAAAAGTGGCGTGTAGTCCTGGAAAAACGTTGTGTCTTGGGATATGACATAATAACAAAGGGAATCTTTTTTCACCTCGTGGTTGATTGGTTGACACAAAAGAAGAGAAAATAACAAATAGATAATTTGTATTATGCAAAAAACATCAGTTCACTCGCGGCTGTTGAAGTGGAAACATCAATTTTGGTCATTTTTGGTCTACCTCATTAATAAGATCCTAGGTTCGATTGACTAATTTAATGCTATACTGCTTATTTATATCCAGTCGGAAGCTGCAATTCTGTCAAACCATATAGGAAAAAAACATCAATTCAGAGAGAAGAAACTCATCCTTAAGTTATCTTCGTTGTCTAGACTTTGATTCCTGTCATGTCAAATCTTTCAATGAACTTTTTCAACTTATAACCAGGGATTTTGAAACAAAAAATGTCGTATATGTTCAGAATTATGCAGATAGCATTAACTAAATAGACAGAATAATGAGCAAGAAGGGCTAAAGACGTGAAACAAATATAAAAATAGCATTTTGGGCAAAAAGGAGGACGTTTCTCTTTAGTAAAAAAAAGAAGTTCAATAATCTTTGTTAATGTCGTCATTCTGGATAAAAGTGAACGCCTTTGTTTTTAAAGTCTACCAAAGTTGCTCTTGAAGAGACTTTTTTTCATAGAAAGAAGTTGCAATTTCCTCAAAATTAGTTAATATATGCAATAAATATGCAAAAACGCCATATATGCCTTATACGAGGTCGTTATGTCTAAAAAGTGGATTTATCGAATTCCTACAGCTATGCTTATAACCAAAGGTGATACAAGATGCACAGAACGCAATGTTTAAATTCCTCTGATAGAAAAGAAAAACTGAAACGTCATGCATGACGTCACATTATCGATTTGTTATGATTTATGGCATAAAAATATCTATATTCTCTTTCTTTTCTCTCATTATCTTTCTGTCTGTTTGATAGAAAGGACTAGGACTACTTTTATGACTAGTGACAAATATAAATAATCGAACCTTTTCAGATGTTATAAATTGGCTGAGTTTCGGCCTGAAAATTGAAATCTAATGCAAATAACAATTATTAAATCATTTCATTTTTTTTGCTGAAAATCATGAAATTGTAGTTACACAGAGTCATAAAAATCTTATTTTTATGAAATTATATACGAGGTTCTGTGGCTTCATCGATATGTCCACCATATATTATTTATTATTGTTATTTATTTGGATGGTGTAGGTGTTAGATAAACAGGCAAATCGTCTTAGTGATGACGTCACATTTTATTGATTTTTATTATTGGAAATATCCCTCTTTGTTACATGAGTTCTGCCCCCCTCCCTCTGGCTCATAACATATTAAACTAATTAAAGCAACTTTCGTATTCAGGGTAATAATAATAATATTATTTGTTTGCCTATATGCTTTGATAGATAGTTGCCGTATCCGACTGGATATAAATAAGCATATTAGCGTCTATCGACCCTAGGATTTTATCAATGAGTTTGTCCGAAAATGACCTTCCCCTCTCGGGAGTATTCGAACCCTCAACCATGAGAGTTGGACTCGCTTTAACACACTGAGAAGCTCTTGCACTCTCTTGATATTGTTTAAAGTTTATTTTTTCCGGCATATGACGATAATACGGTCAAATAATAATATATATGAGTTTCTAACTGAAGCTATGATGTTGACTATTATTCTTGCGAGCTCTACCTCTATATTTTTTCTATTATCTACGATGGCTTTACTTCCAAGACACAACTTTCGTCATTCTTTGTAGATATCTAAATATTGACTTCTATGATACTCATTTATTTCATATCCTTGCTTTCAATTTTATTATAAAAGAAAGCAGAGTCGAAGTCAGAATGTATCAATTACTGTTTAATTTATTATTATTTTTATTTTTTATTCATAATTTTATTTATTAACTTTTCATGATTTTAAAGAAACATTGGATTTATATACAAAATGTTTTAATACATATTTATTATTTTTATATATACAAGCAAATATAAGAACTTACTTAAGAGAAAAAAAATCCAATTAGAGAATAAATGTAACTACTGACTGAACAGTCTAAAAAACCAATATCAAAGATAAATATTTAGTATAAAGTCACTTCAGTGAATTCTAAATTTCGATTTTGTCTGTCAAATATCAAACCAATCATTAAGAGGAAAAACAAAAAAATCTGTGTACAACACGACATTAATATAGTTATTTTTCATTTGAGACCTTGGTGAGTGACTTAAAACCCTCAAAAACCTCCTTCCTTCGATCCACTGAATGAACACAAAGAACCAACTTTTTAGTATAAGGATCAAATCCAAAAAGTAGGCAACCTATCATTAGAGTCTCACTGTATAAGCTGTCCCATTAAATATAAAATTATTTCAGAGCCCTGTTGAACGGGCCAAATTATATATATTATAACTCCCGAAACTCTTTTGCAAATCCTTACTAAATCGAAATAATGGAAGTTTTCATTTATCAAGGTCAAGCCAACTATTAAAAAATGGAGGGAAAAAATGCTCAGAGGAGGCTGAGGAAAGTATACAAAGTCTTTGTTGTGTGTTTGTACACATAGAGTCATAAGCGACGCTTTTCCCCTTCTACCTACCTAAGGATATTGAAGCAAAAATAATTTATATAAATATATATGTGGCACGATTAAATGCCACAAATAATGTATGGCACAAAAGAAGAAGAAAAAACAACAACCTCTGAACACACTTTTTACATATTTGTTTATATATGGTTTTTTGTACATGTATTCTGTGTATGAAGGGTAAGATGTATTTTAAGAGTAATGTCGCTTAAAAGTATGGGTTCTCAGCCTCTTTAAGTCATAACCTCTTTACTCACATTTAAAGGCAGTTGCCATTGTAATCCTTCATATCAGTTATAAAAAGCGGCATAAGTTGTAAGTAGATAAGAGAAGGATCATTTATCTTTCTATCTAGAGAAACTTGAATTTATTCAACTAGTGGATGCAATCTTGCTACCAAAAATATAATATCTTGTTGACGATGAGGCACAAATTGCTCTGAATTACTCGTTTTGGATTGGGATCCCAGGTTTTATGGAATTTAGATGCTTTTGCAGTTCGTAAAGAAATAAAATATCCAGGAGGCTACCATGGCTAAATCCGGACAAAATTACTGGTGGTACAGTATTCACCGCATAAATCGGGCACCGATAATCGGTACTCGCTTAAATGACATACGCCTCCCAGAAACACTTCCGTGCACGTCCATTTTTAATGGATAATCGGGTGCAAGCCTCTGATAAACGGGACACATTTCTTTCAAGTGATCTTTGATTTATGATTAATGATGATATTCTCCGGTCAGTTCATCAGGAAAATGGTCTTCATGAACTTCTACCCATGGTCTCCAAAATTGAATCAGTCGTGTATACGCAAGTGGCAAATGACAACGTACTCTAGAATCGTTCTTTACCCCAAAGTGAATCTGACATTTATTTGTATAATAACTGGCCTAATAATTTAATGTGAGGGATGCAAACACAAATGAAAAAAACTGCCATGATTATGATATTGGATTGCAGTCAAATGTTAAAGGGTGCATTGGATGTCAATCTTTGTCTCACAGTTGTTTTAATATTTTATTCATAATCTTTTTTTAAATAGAACTGATGAGGCCGTGAGTGTGTGGCGAGAGCTCATCGCGAAATCGGCACCCCGCTTAAAGGGGCCGTTATTTGCTACTCCCAGCCTGTCCCGATTATGCGGT
>CP045895.1:24230002-24251058 GCA_013387185.1 Caligus rogercresseyi
ATTATATATATCAGGCTTGTGAACGGAACGCAAAATTGAACGGCGTTCAGCTGAACGCACGTTCAATGAACGGAACGCTGAACGGAACGCAAACTTTTTTTTGAACGCTGAACGTTGAACGCAAAAAAAATAGTTTTGCGTTCAGCGTTCAATTTTTCCAAACATTTCAATGTAGTTTTGATTTTATTTTTTTTTTGGGATATAAACAAGGGGATGAAATATTATAAGATAACTTATAAACTACTCTCCCAAGAACTCTCTATAGAATAGTAAAGCACTTTTTTAAATTTTATCCCAAGTGACAAAATTTACACACAATTGAATGACCTTTTTATTCAATTCATTCTTATTACAAAATAAACAACTTATTTAGTATTTAGGTATGAAACTATTGTTGAAATAAGTTGAGATTAATCTGACTACGGGATATTCATCTGGGCTGTGGACTCGGAATCATGGATTTGCTCATTTTGATGGACTCGGATTCGTGGACTCGATAACTTAAATATTAGGACTCGGATAGGAGGGCTCGAGAGTTAAAATCTTAGGAATCGGATACGAGGACAGTATTAATTTCTTCAGCTTTTTTCATTTCGTCATGGAGAATAAATGACAGTCTACGAGCAAACAAAATATATATTTACAAGGTTAGTCCCTGTACGCTTCCTAGTAATTAGCATAGTTTGGTAAACATTTTATACTCGCACGTCACAATTGTATATGGATGTCATGATGACTATAGATGATAATTTATTATTTGGCTTCTCCTGGATATAGCAGATATATAGATTTTTAAGGCGCCATGATGGTCGCGAATGTCTCAACCAAAGTACTCTGAGGAATGTAAGATCAATTCTTTGCACATTCCCATAGGCCAAGCGACCTAGAAACTTGTTGTTGCTTTAAAAAAAATATAATTTGACGCCATTGATCAGACAAAAATTACCCTTACAACAGTTGCAGTTAATATTTTGCGTTTTGTTTTGTTCCTTGCATAAATTTATGTTAATAATTGATATTGAGATTAAGTTATTTTCTAATGACGAAGACGATATTAACTTCAATTTAATGTAGTAAATGGTTGATTCGTGTTTATATAATATTAAATGTGTTTTATATTGCAAAGATGATTAAAAAATACATCTCTCTAAAATAAGATGCATTCATATAATTTTGTTTTATAATATTAATTTGTATTATTAGCTTTGATCTCGTATTTGTCTTGATTTATTACACCTTAAATAGATTATAATTTAAAATGATATGTATCCATTACGAAAGAAATAGGGATCCAGTTACTCATACATCGAAGGTTTAAAATACTATTTTGCAGATTCTTAATATCGAACTCGGACTCCGTTATTCGAAAATAAGCGAGTCTGGTCATCTCGACACTTTTTCAAATATATTTGATCTGAAGTTGTTTTTAATAAGATAGAAAATAGTTAAGTTTCTTTCATGCTGACTGGCGTGTTTGTCTTTTTTTATATGGAAAACTATTAATATAATGATTATTTGTTACGGGTCAGGAAAAAATATATTCAAGTTGGGGTTTGATCAGGGGTTCCCAACCTTTTTCTTTGGCGACCCCCCTATAGAAAAATCTCCAGTCTGGCGACCCTCTTATGTAGTGAATATAGACGTTCTGCGACCCCAGTTGGGAACCCCTGGTTAGATCCATCACCAAATTTATATCATTTGAAGTCGGTTCGGGCTCATTTATATTATAAAACCCCTAAATAGTACTTCCATTTTTTCAAAATTACACATTGTTATTTTAAATATTTGAACGCTGAACGCTAACGGAACGCTGAACGCTACGGAACGCTGAACGCAAAACATTGAACGGAACGCTGAACGCTCACAAGCCTGATATATATATATATATATATTATGTATATATATATATATATATATATATGTATCTATATATATATATCTCAGGCTTGTGAGCGTTCAAACTTTCAAAAAGCGTTTAAAAAAAAAATAGCATTCCGTTAAGCGTTCCGTTCAATGTTTTTGCGTTCAGCGTTCCGTTTAGCGTTCAAATATTTAAATAAGTGACGACGTTTTTTTTTGAAAATGTTTTCCAATAAGTAATGCGTAGTGAGACGTTTTGTTTTCCTTTTTTTTTGATTTCCGTTACAAGCCTGATTATATAATAATCTATATATATCAGGAATACTAGAAACTAACTGGAAAGGAAAGGGAAAATTGTAGCTTCCAACTTAAGGCTATGATACGAGATTAAGATAGCAATAAATTAAAAGTTTTATACGTATTTTCTTAACTAATTGAGTCATTTTAACTTCAATAATTCATAATTCAACGATCAAACAAGTAGCTATTATATTTAACAAAATTAATAACGAGTGTGATACATATTTTAATACTTTTTATTTATCAACAATAGTTTCCACAATAGTAAATATAATATTATTAGATACGATACTTAGTTTAACAGTTACACAACAAGTAATTCAAGATTATAAGTTTACATTGTTAAATAGACTGTAATTAAGAATTATTTCTTTTCAAATTACATTTCATATCTGACGATCTTTGATTCTCTGAAACTACACTGCCTCATTAAACTTATAGTTTTGGAGGTGCCATGAGTTTCAAATCGGAGGATCTTGACGACGTTACAGCGGGGCTGAGGGCGGCTCCGGTTCGGCTTGAGGTTGAGCCAGACTATTTTCATCCACGGAAAGATAAGATTCCGCCACAGCGACCCCGATAGTATTTGCCTCTTCCGCCCCTATTACAATATGAATAATTTATAAGACATATAGGTGATATTAAATTTAACGTCATAGCGTAACTCTATCCTGTTTTATCACTACCTTAACATTATTTAATTAAAAACAGATGATGCAATTTGCATTTCATTACAAAAAAACAAAGTCAAAAACAGAATATAAGCTACGTATAGCTACGATACTATTAAAATTGGACAACAATACACTCAACATATTAATGTTTAGTTAATACTTATTACTTATTTACTGTCTTGATATTGTAATAAAGTAAAAAATCTATCATAAAATAAAATAGTTATGATTAATATTATATATATATCTTTTAAATCATTCATATTTTAAATTGCTTTATAATAAAAATGGTACTTTTATTTTAGATGAATAATTAGAAACTCTTTAAAAAATAGTTAGAAACTCTTACTTTGACTTGGACATCCATCCACCAATAGACTCGATGCTCGAGCTAAAATACGGAAAATCCCCAGTCTTCTTCGCTATTTAGAAACGCAGCGTATTCCTTATCCTCCAAATAACTCAACCGTGGTTAAAAAAACTCTGGTAAATTGGGATAAGTTCTTCCTCGTAGCTCTTGTATCAAAGCTCCTTCATATGAACAATGTCCATTATTTCACCCTTGGAGCAAGGCAGCTTAATAGCCATTTCACGGTAGCAGTCCACGGAAGGGCAGCATAGCAGTTTTGGATGGGCTTCTCTGGTTGGACCTCATAGGCCAAATTCTGTCTGTTGAAGGAGGAGAGAAACCATTTAGAGACTTCATTTCTAGTGATGTATGTAGAATGTGCGTTCGGACGCGGGCCGTCGCAGTGGCCGTTAGTGCAATAAAGGGACTTGGGGAAATCCTTTGGAGCTTATCAAGAAACTAGTAGTCCGGGTGAAGGTCGTGTCCCACTGAGACACATAGTTGGCCCCATCAATAACGAATCGCTTGAGGGGATTCCGCAAATAAAGGCTTCAAAAGACTGTATTGAGCTTCTGAGAGGCAGATACCTTCTCGGGAGTCATGTAGAGAAGTGTGATTTGGGTGTGAGGAGACAGAACTTTTCGTATGTTTTCCGCTGCCGGCCATAGTCGTCCCCGATAAGATGATCTGCAGGGATTCCCAGATCGTCGAGCTTTGTGAATTATCATATATGAGTGATGCCAGGAGGGATAGGACTACAGTGACTCCGCCTTGGACCGCAGTTGGTAATGATAGCAGCAACTCTTTCCGCCTCCGTGGGCATAAAAGCAGATGTGGCATTGTTCAAGAGGGCCGCATTAATGGCTGACAGATGATTGGGGCGAAAGCTGTGGATATCAATGACTTTTGAGCTTCACAAAGAGATCGTCCGAGAAAGAGTAGTCCCTCTTGGCATATTATATATCCCTGTTTAAAACAGAAGCAGAGCACTTTGAAACACAGAATATAAAGAACATAAAATAGCACAACACAACCACGTTTTTTGAAATAATATTACGACTGATAATGATGGCCTTAGGTGTGCATAAGGGCGTGCCCGTTTATGACGTCATCCTTCCAGTTAGCTTCTAGTATCCTTGATATCTATATATATATAAAACGTGTGGTATGTATGTTTGTCCATGAGATCTGCTACTTCACAATAACGTGCGCTGGTTAACTAAAGGAAAGGCACTGGAGCGCCAGCGAATGAGCAAGATGCGTGCTTCAAACGATAACCTGCCTTACTAGACGGTGAAATGTCCATATCAACATCACGTTAATTTAACCAAACGTAGACTATTTTTTACATTACCTGCTTTTTTTCCACAAGATGTTCCACCTGTTGTTTTGTCACTTTAAGACAATCATCTATACCTCAATAAATGTTTCGTAATTGATAGGATTGCTCAATGCCTTTTTTCCTTTTTGAAATATGGGGTTTAAGAAAAATAAACTTATTGGACATCAAATCAATGTCATCTCGTGGGCCAGACAAAAAGACGGCGGGCCACTATTTGCCGACCCCTGGTTTATGGATTGGATTTTTCTTTTATTTAAGCTGAAGAAATGTCACTTTACATATCAATACTATATTCTTCTTAAAATCACAAAATCGTAGAACACCCGCCAATGGGCTCTTTGATGAAGGCGGTAGAACACGAGAGCTCATTTGGTGGTTTGAAACGCTAATATGCTTTATGTTTATCGGTGGAATCTGAGGGCCTCTGAAATCCTTATTTACTTTTGGTGGGATTGGTGAAAATTTTAACCCCAAGTTGCTGTATTAGTGATGGACAGAACCTTATTTTTTCATTCTTCAATTACCTTCCAAGCTATATCAAGCATAATATATTTATAAAGTGAATTGTGTTTACCAAAAAACAACAATTATTACAACTTGCAATAGTTTTTTATTGGTTTAAAATGAAATTAAATAAAGAGAGAGCTCGATAGCCGTGCGTGTTAAGCGTGGTCAACTCTCAATGTTGGGGGCGCAGGTTCGAATCCCGAGAGGGGATGGTCATTTTTGGTCTACCTCATTGATAAGATCCTAGGTTCGATAGACTAATTTGAACGCTATAATGCTTAATTATATCCTATCGGATGCAATTCTATCGAACCATATAGGCAAAAAAAAAAACTATGAATAAATGCTCAATTACAGCCCATCTAACGAAGTTATTTTCTTAAACTAAAAAATGTGTTTCTATCGACAATTTTTTCATAAAATGCATTTTTAATTAGTACAGTTATATCTTGGGCATATGTTATGTTTGATTTAAATTTGCAAAGATATAAAACAATCTAAGGAAATAAATGAATTTAGGATCATGAGATTATAACTTCATTTGTATATATAATAACGTATAATTATATCAATGTTTCAAAGTAGAAAGACGTAGCTTCAATACTATGTACTTCAGGGGGATATTTTTCTTAGCTTATCTTTTCTTTTCTCCTTTACTTCGGCAGACGCATTTTCCTAATAGTAGTTATATTTTCTTAGCTTCAAACATGGCAGCTTGTGAAAAATATTTTGTATAGAGAGGAAAGGCATTTATTCAGCTGATATGATGTCATCCTCAATAACAAGCATAGAGATATAAGATATAGAGAGCTGATTTCCTTCAATAGCAGAGAAATAGCGTTCTGTTGTTTCTGTGTGTCCACTATAAACAAAGTAATTTATACTACGTCATTGTAAGCTGATCATACAGATAGAATTTATCTCTATGATCAGCTTACGATGACGTAGAACAAATTACTTTTTTTATTTTGAACACACAGAAACAACAGAACGCTGTTTCTCTGCTATTGAAGGGAATCAGCTCTCTATATCTTTATATCTCTATGATCAGAGCCCTATAAGGAGAGTTACGTCGTGAGACCTGTCTGTGTAGTCAGGCTCATAATATTTATAATTTATCGAGAGAGTTGTAAGTAAACAGTCTTTTGAAATATTTCTTTCGAAGTATAAAAACAATATAAACTCTAAAGATCTATTTAAAAAATCATTTCATTAAGAAACTATTCTTCTTCTGGTGGATAAATATTTTAATCGGATAAATTTAATAAGGAGTTTACAAAAATTGAAGGAATATTTAAATTATATGTAAAAGAATTAGTAAAAATGAAACAAATAGGATATTCAATAAAAGAAATGGCAGTTCAATTAATTAGATCATCATTGGAGAATATACCACAATGTCATGAATGATTACAATATATATCAAGGTATATACAAATTCGTTTACACATACATTTACGAGAACAGACGACTATAGTAAAAAATAGGTCTAATAAAACCTCCAATTTGTTTGGAAGTAGAAGTATGTGCATGAGAAAATTATGTAAATAATTTATCAATTAATGTATGTTATAATAATTTATATATCCCAGACTAGTGAAATGATTAATTATAAATTACAAAATAAAAATAAATTATTTATTTTTTAATTGAAATAATTTTACAACACGTAGTAATAAAAAAATATAAATAATATTTATAAATATTTTTTTTTACTACGTGTCGCAAAATATATTTCAATTATATAAAAATATTTTATTATTATTATTTTGTAATTTATAATTCATCATTTCACTAATCTGGGATATATAAATCAGGTTCAATGATAAATCCAGTTCATTAATACTTAGGATATTTTTTGGACAATGTTTCTTATGGATATTTTTTTTTACCACATGATTTACATATATTTTTATATTATTTAGTAAATCATATATAAAATATGGAGTTATATGCATAAGGGAGAGTATTTATTTACTGAAACAATACCCCAATAAATGAAAGGTTTTATAGACACAGTTTTTGTCATAAATTCCGATTTATTTATTCTAAGAATAACATAGGAACAATAATAATTTTTTTCATTCCCTGCGTTGTTTTGAGCCCGACATGCTATTTCACCAGGTGGCGTTCCAATCTATTGTCGTAACTCTCCTTATAGGGCTCTGGCTTCAAACATGGCAGCTTGTGAAAAATATTTTGTATAGAGAAGAAAGGCATTTATTCAGCTGATATGATGTCATCCTCAATAACAAGCATAGAGATATAAAGATATAGAGAGCTGGTTCCCTTCAATAGCAGAGAAATAGCGTTCTGTTGTTTCTGTGTGTCCACTATAAACAAAGTAATTTATACTACGTCATCGTAAGATGATCATGCAGATATAATTTATCTCTATAATCAGCTTACGATGACGTAGAACAAATTACTTTTTTATTTTGAACACACAGAAACAACAGAACGCTGTTTCTGCTATTGAAGGGATCAGCTTTCTATATCTTTATATCTCTATGATAACAAGGGATTCCCAACTGTAGTATAACAGTACTTATAGTACAAGATATCGCCCTCACTTTGGGCCTACCATCTGATTTTTCTCTTTCTCCATATAAACAATTGGGTGTTGCTATATTATATATTGATAGAGGTCCTTGTTGTTGTTTTTGTTTGTTGGTCGTGTCGGTACTCCGAATGAGTACGAAGAAGCGATCCTCGGCGCGGACGCGTCGTCAGTACGTGGACACGAATGACTCCGACTCCGAAAGTGAGCCCATTCAGTTCTTCAATGTCCAGGAGAAGCTGTCCAATCTCCCGTCCTACTATCCTTACTTTGTCAAGGAACTCAATGGAGACAAAGTCAACTTGGAATATTTTCAGAGGTGAAGGCAATGCTTTCAACATATAGAAGGAACATCAGAACAGAACAAGGAGGGAAATCATGAAAATCCCAATAGATCAGATTTAAAATTTGCAATGGAAAAAGAAAACATAATATTTGACAAATTAATTTGGGAAGAAATATATTTTGGTTCAAGATTATTATTTTATTTTGAAATACGGATCCTTGCCCAAAGATTTCTTTTTTTTTGCCATCCTTCTAACTTAATGTGAATTAATTACATTGTACTCTCTCGAGGATGAAAATATTTAAAATCCATATAACACTGCAATAAAAGAAATACTAGAATGAATGCTTATATATATATATAGGAACGGAGCGGGAAGAATTTATCCACCAGGACAATTATGCCCTCGCCGGCCTTATACAGGCCCCAATATGCCATTGGGAGGCTATCATGTTTCTTGAGGCCAGTGGCTCACCGGGAATAGTCCCGGTACTCCCGCTGGCCACTCCGCCCCTGTATATATATATAACATAATTTTATATATTGAAAGACACAAGTTATAAAGCTTAATGCCCTTTTTTCGTCCGTTTTTCTTTAGGAACGGCTTCAACACTCCCATCCTCGTGAAGGAAAAGAGTGGCCTTGGTATGAAGGTCCCAGACTCTTCCTTTACAGTATCGGACGTCAAGACCCATGTAGGCTCTAAGCGTGTCTTGGACGTGATGGACTGTTCCACGCAGACGAATGTGGAGATGAGCATGAAGGAATGGGAGGAGTACTACCGGAGCGGACAGCGAGATCGAATACTCAACGTCATTTCCCTGGAATTCTCAAAAACACGACTGGAAAACTACGTGAGCCCGCCACAGGTCGTAAGGGATATCGACTGGACGGAGAATATATGGCCACGACATCTCAAGGAAGAACAAAAAGAGGTAGGGAACTCATTATAATGGATGATGGAGGTTCTATAAAAAGCGGTCAAAAAGGAAGCGGATCAAACTTCATGCATGGGCTAGCAGTTTCTTTGAAAAAGAATCAATTCATGCTTTGCTGACTAAAAACGATATTAGGAAAAATGGTCACAAACATAGAATGAATGACATACACAAAATCCATTCAAAATGCATATGTATGCATGAGTGTAGTACATCTAATTATTGCCCAAATAAATGCAAATAATGAGTTGTTTTGTTCATTTTTTTAATGAGAAAACTTGATTAGGCACAAGATGTAATCCACTTAAATACTTAACGACTATCCATGTCATATTATTTTTTCTTCAAATTCTTTAAGAATCCTCTTATTCCTCTTGAAATATAACTTCTCAAAATAGGTTAAGTATTATATTCTGGTCATCCACACAGAAAAGCATACATAAATATATAATCCGGAGCAACTACGTAAAGCTTATATGGACTTGAACTTAATGCTCCGGGAAAGAGTATTCATGGCGTATTTGACCCATTTTCTAAATTTCATTATTTTTATCGTCTTAATTATTTTTTACTCAATACATTTTCCCCTAAGACACCGTTCCTTCCTTCACCGTTCTCTCCTAATATCCATAAGAAGAGCCTTTATTCTCGAAAATGCAAGGTTCGAATCTAAGCTCAAGAGGAGAAATCCTTTTGATCAACATTAATATTAAAATGAAGTTTCTATTTTTGATGAACTCAATTCAAGGATTTAAGGATAACATAAAAAGAGCAAGAAAAAGAACACTTTTTCTATAATGTAAATGATTCTACCATGATTTTGGGGAAAAAAGCGTTCATATATTAGCTTTTTTTGACAACGCTGTTTATATAAGTTAATAATATACTCTGCACCTTTTTTATAAACAACCTTGGGCTCTTTTGTCTAAAAAATTATGGATCAAACCCATTATTTTTAATATCTAATGAGTTCCATCCTTGTTTATATGAATATATATATATATATATATATATATATATATATATATATATTTAAGCATTAAAGCAAAGTTATATGGAATACAACAACAACTTACTATTTTCCCCCCTTTATTCATTTCAGGGCACGAATGACTTGAGTCAAATGAAGTATCCCAAGGTTCAAAAGTACTGTCTCATGTCCATTGAGGGATCCTACACGGACTTTCACATCGACTTTGGGGGAACCTCCGTTTGGTATCACATCGTGAGGGGTAAGAAGACCTTTTGGCTCATTCCACCCACGGAGATGAACCTGAAGACCTATGAGCAGTGGACCCTCTCGGGTAAACAGGGGGACATCTTCTTTGGAGACCTCGTGGAGAAGTGTGGAATGATCACACTCACCTCGGGGAACACGTTTTTCATTCCTTCGGCTTGGATCCACGCTGTTCACACACCAGAGGACTCACTCGTATTTGGAGGGAACTTCCTTCATTCCTTCTCTATCGATAAGCAAATCCGGGTTGCGCAAATTGAGGAAGTGACGAGGGTCCCCCAGAAGTTTCGATTCCCCTTTTTCACGGAGCTGCAATGGTAAGATCATATCAGACGCAGGGAGGAGGCCGTTAGCTCAACGCGTAAGGGTGGGCTATCAAATTTGAGGGCTCTTCCCTCATTCATACCCTCATTGATCCAAGTATCTTAGTTTGAGTAAGCAATTTAGTAATCTTCACAAAAACTCCGACTCAATCCAACCAGTTTGGCAAAAATATAGATTATATTTTCCCATAGGATGTTCCATTAAAAGTCAGCTTTAAACAGAGAATGGGCACTTGAAGATGCCTTTACATATTTCATTTTATCATTAAATGTCACCCATCAAACATAGTATCATTTTCAGTTAAATAGATAATCGTGAACCCCTCTCCTCTCGGAAGGAGTCGAAACTGCATCCTCAACATTGAGAGTCCAGCACACTTCCACTGAGCTAACGTCCTCACAAACCGTACCTCGTATATGATTAGGAGAATCGTCAGTTTAGCTCATTTCGAGCCTTTGTTACGAATCTACGGCATTTATTTATAGAAATATGTTATTTATTCATTCAACCACGAAGACTCTTTAACCAATTCTAAGGAGCAAATCATGATCAAAACCCACCGAGTTAAATAATTTACTAATCCTTTCATTTAATATTTTATGCGTTCATTTAAAGATCCTTCATTGACATTTAAGGAGACAATCATGATCAAACTCAAAATTAAGGACCTAAATATGTTTAGGGCTTTTTATAATTAATAAATCTATGTAGCTACATTAAATAAGACTTGACAATGATCCATCCAACCTGGGATTTATCGAAATGTATGAATGAAATAGAAAGTGTCTGATCATTATCAAATGTTTAAAATCCCTTTTAACTACCAAAAAATGTCTTTTATCACCTTATTAATACAGAAGTTTAAATTACTTTAGATTAGAGTCAAAATTTAAAGAGCTTTAGGCTTAACATAGATATTTTAGTGTATTTATATTATATATTCAATGCAATTCTTCACTAATTATTTGTTAATCTGAAATATCTTCATCTCTCATTGATTCATGATAAGCACATTTTTGATTTCAGGTACACCCTAGACAAATACTCCTTCGCTCTCCTGGGTCGAACCCATTTAAGCTGGGAGGAACGCATCCGAGAGGAGCTCTTCGGATCAGAAGAAGAGCAAAAGAAGTACCTAAGCTCCCGTCACGAGAGTCCCCCTCCCCACATCACACCCCAAGAACTATTCGGTCTTAAAACCATCATCATGTTCATCCACGCCCTGGCCGCCAACAAAAAGAACGTTCCCTCCCTCCTAGGTGACCCTATCGCATTGATCAAAGACATCAAACTCATCGTGGAACAACATAAAAACGATGAACTAGAAAAGGCAGTCACGGGAAAGTCCCTCTTGAGCTGGCCAAATAACTCCCCTGAGCAGACCTCTCCACGAAAGGCCAAGAAGGGGGGACGTAAGTCCCAGAGCCTCTCATCCCCGAGCTCTTCATCAAGCCCAAAAAAGTCCAAGGTCCTCCGCGTGCCCTGTAAAATATGTCAAGCCTGCATCAGTCCAGACTGCTCAAAGTGTATCCACTGCATAGAGAAGAAACAAGTCTGCTTCATGCGCCAGTGTCTTCAACCCTTACTCCCCGTGAGCTCCGTATGTCAAATCTGCGGATTAGATGGATGGTTTGCAGAGAGCGGCATGCGCCTCATCGAACGGCCTCCTGGGAACTCCGCCCTCATGGAGTGTTGTCTCTGCCACGAGATCAGCCATGCAACTTGCAACACGGACTACGGGGTCCAGGGTTTTGTCAAAATGGACCTTCCAAACTCCTGGGAGTGCCCAAAATGCGTTAAACTCGGCATTAAGCAGGAGGAAGAGGACGTTAATGATGAGCCGCCAAATAAGTCTCTCAAGTCTCAAGATATTCCCCTTCGAAAGCCTGTCTCTGTGGGGTGTGATGCGGACTTTAAGGGATATCAACTCTTTTCCGTGAAGGGGAAGTCGGATATGAACAAGGGGAGCCTTCGACTCCAGCTCGCAGAACAGATCCTCTCTGCCTCGCCTCATGCCGCCAAAAAGCCCCCTTATGTCTTTCGCCCCCCACCACAGGAAGGTCCCTCTGCAGAGGAGATCTACGAAAAGCGGGCCAAGTCAGGACATGATGACGTAGATCTTCTCTCTGAGCCCACCATACTCCTACCCATCTTTCAGAAGCTGCCCTCCCAGGACCTGGGCTCTTGCTCTCAAGTATGTAGGGCCTGGCGGAACATTGCTCAAGACCCGAGTTTATGGGCCAGGGTCTGCATCACGCAAAGGAAAGTAAACGCACGCATTCTTTCACTTATCGTGGCTAGACAGCCTCTATCCTTGGTTCTGAACTGGTGCGCCCTCAATAAACAACAACTGGCATGGCTACTGCCAAGGATACCTCAGACGCGGAGTCTTTCACTCATGGGAAGTGACTTTCCAGGATGTGTGTCCGCTCTGGACACCGTGAATACCCCAATGATCACGGATCTTAATCTTAGCCACGTTACGAACTTTAGTGATTCCTCACTCTATAAACTCCTCTCCTCTCCAAATGACTCTAGACCAGGTAACAAAGTAAAAATCATGTCGCAATTATGCACTACTCGCAATATATTTACTCCCATCTGAATTGCCTGGGCTTGTTTGAAAAGTAATGGTGCCCATCCTAAATGTTCAATATATGTCAACATATTCACAAAAATAATTATGAAAGATTTAATTATCCATGATAGCCAAAAATAGAAGTTGATTGAATCAGTTACATTGAGTAGGCCGATTAATATCCTTAATTAAATTATTTAATAATACTGTCAACCATAACTCCCAATGATAAAAGTCACCCCCCCCCCCCCATTGATCATCCAATTTATTTTGTTATCTTTTCGAAGGATATATTTGTATTAATTTAGTATTTAATGTATTAAAGTTGACTATTAAAATAGTTAAAGTTGTTTTTAAGCTCCAAGATAGATCGCACTTCATCGGAACTTAATACAATATCAGCTGGTAGAAGTCTACCTTTATTAAAAGTATCGTCATTATAATTCGTTATTTGTAATTAAGATGCTAAGATTTAAACCAATATTTACATCTTAAAAAGAGGAGGTCGTGAGGCCACAGTTGCATAGCAAAGACACCTACTTTAAAAGCTGTACGTAGTTCGTGAAATCCTTGCATATTAAAAGTAAGTGATTCCTTAGGATTCTTCAAATTTAATTATATCTTAGAAACAAAAATAGATGAGTTTTTGGTTGTTCAAGAATTTAAAATCGGAGAAAAAATATATTTATTTGAAAATTGCTGCATGGGCTATTTTGGGTAGAACAATTGAACATTGAGTTTCATCATATTACAATAACAAATATTGAAATTTTATCAATCAAACTGATTTTTGAAAAATTAAATAGACTTCGTTTTTACACATTATATTTTTTCAAATTTTCATTTAGACCATTATATCATTTTAGGACTGTATTTTCATTTGGTAGGGCTCGAAACGGTTGGCATTCCTGGGAACTAAATAAAACGGATTCTCTTCAATTTTATGAGCCTTGAAGAACCAAAAACTCTTCATTTATTTGAATGTTGTCCAAAAAAAGATTGAAATATGAACAGCAGATCACATGCCCCTATATTAAGACACATAATTCATGTTTTACCCATCTTTCAGGCCTCCTGGACAAGAAGTCTCGTCTCAAGTTTCTTCAAAGGCTCGCTCTTCGTGGAACGGACATATCCGACGCCTCCCTTCGCTATATTGCCCAGTTTCTGGCCCAGCTGAGTCACTTAGACATTTCCTCCTGTTGGAAAATCAGTGATGCGGGCCTCATTCAGCTGAGCACCCCTGAGGCCAAAACGGCAGAGACTCTCACTAGTCTCAACCTGGAGAGCTGCAAGGGAATCGGAGACAAGGGACTCCTCACACTCGTCAAGTGCAAAAACCTATCCCGCATTGATCTGGGGTCCACTTCAATCTCCCCAGAAGGCATGCGGAAATACATTGAGGACAAGGAAGGCATGAAGCTGAAAATGTTTGGACATACCATAGACTCCTCATCCTCCTCTAAAAAGTAGAGATCCCTAACATAACACTACACAATAATTGGTGTAGCCTTTGTATGAATCCGTTGTACGTAACGTTAGAATGGAATGAATATTATTATTATTGTGTATGTCACAAAGCTCTTAGGTGGTGAATGATGCTCTTTCATTCAAAGGCCAGTATATAAATTAATATTAAATGATGCGCATTAGCTCAGTGCGTAAGCGTGGTCAACTCTTAATGTTGAGGGCTCATGTTCGAATACTCCCGAGAGGTAATTCTTGAAGCACTTCATTGAAAAAAGATTTCTAGGTTCGATAAGATAGAGTGCATAAGTCATATATGGTTGTTGCGTTGAATATCGGATATTATGTTCGCTCTGGGGATAAATAAAGGGACATATATAGCTTAAGAGAGACTTCATTAACTAACCCCCAATATTCAGCGCTACCCTTTATGACAACCTATGCTCTATATGGCTTATCCTCACAGATACTGTATATCAGCTATTCCATGGCGGCCCGCGGGCCAAATGCGGCCCGGACGTGGCCCAGATGTGGCCCGGACACGGCTCAGATGCAGCGACGTGATGCTCACTTTTAAAATTAAAATATCGTCACTAGTCTTCAAAATAAATATGCGTCCTATAATTTGCCGAATATGAATAATGATTATGTTATAGTAATTATTAGCACTTTTGTTATTTTGTAGTTTATTAATCATGCAAAGTTATTGTAAATATAGGCCTACAATACAAATATGCATTTTCAATCAAGTGTCGCGAGAGCGTGAAGAGTGGTGTGCAGCAACAATAAGAGTCCCTATCAACCAGAGAGAAAGAGAGTGGTAAAAGGGACTGTTTTTATTTAAGAGATGAGTCCTCAGAGTAAACAATAAGATTTGATGCTTATATGTTATAAACTGAGAGGAGTATAAAATGGAGAGAAAGAGAGACAGCAGAGAGGAGACACAAGGCATGAAATAAAAAATCGCGCTTGCCCATATTAAGGCCCTCTCCACCTTGTGACCTGTTTTTCCTTCTTTTACCACTCTCTTTTCTCTCTGCTAGCAACACATGCTGCATGTAAGGATTGCCATAAAAAAATAAATAAAGAAACATGTCTTTTCGACACTTATGAGAAAATTGACGACGAGAATCGTCGGTTCAATCCAGTATGGACCGACAATTGTTCTCTTTGCCTACTGCCAACGCCAAACCAATGTGTTTGATTTGCAACGAAAGTATTGCTATAATGAAAGATTACAATCTTCGGAGACACCACATCGAAAAACACCCGACATTCCGCGTGACCTTCCCGAGGATCTGCAGAGTGGGCCGAGAAAGTACAGAGCCTGATCGTCTCGTACACTCGTAGCAGCAGCACTATCGTGAGAGCGTGCACATCCCAAGAACGAGCTACAGCTGCATCTCTCCGTGTAGCTTGGATCTTGGCTAAAAGAAAATGCCCTTCACGCATTCTTCAACGGTGAAAGATTGCATGTTAGCCACGGTGGAGGAAGTGATAAGTGATGAAAAAATTAAACAAATATCCTGTCAGCTATTAAAAATGTCCCCCTGTCAGACACTTCCAACAGTCGCAGGGTTGAAGCACTTGCTACCCAAGCATTTCACTCACTGCTAAATGATCTGAAGAAAACTGATGCCATGTCTGTAGCTGTAGACGAGTCAACAGATCGAACTGATGTTGCACACTGTACGTATATGTGCGTTTTTATGATGGCAAAGTCTTTCGAGAGGAGCTGCTCGCCCTACTGCCGCTGGAAGAACACACAACAGGCGAGGTGATTTTCGAGAAAATGCATCTTTTTTCAGCGACAACAACCTAGACATGAAACGCGTGTGCATGCTTGTGATTGATGGGCTCCATCCATGGCTGGCAAGAAAAGTGGATTGGCAGCACGTTGGTCCGCTATCTGCCTCGACTTGAAATTTGTACATTGCATTGTGCACCAGACAGTGTTGTTTTCAAAGCTAAGCAGGGACCTTAAACAAGCAATGGATGACGTGATGGCAATTATCAACTTCATTCGATCCACGTCAAGCCTCCAACATCGCTTGTTTCGCCAGCTGTTGGTAGAAATGAACGCAGAGCACTACGACCTCCTTTTACACAACGATGTCCGTGGCTGTCCAAAGGCAATGCGCTGCAGCGCTTCTGTGACCTCTGAGAGGAGATAACCGTTTTCTGCGCAACAGCAAGCACCGAAAAGCGCATATCCACCTGAATCGCATGAGTGATGAAGCCTTCGTGTCTGATGTCTGCTTTCTAAACGACATATTCAAACATTTGAATGACCTGGATTTAACATTACAAGCCGGGATAAAACGGTCATTGATCATGCAGAACAGATGAGGGCATTCCCCGTCAAGTTGGATCTTTTCGCGACTGACCTAACAGGCAGAATGCTACACTTCCCAACACTCCGTGAACACATCGCATCCCCGGCACAATCACAGATGTGATGAGCGATTTCATTGCGAAGCTAAAGGAAAACTTCGCTGGTCGGCTGGATGGACTTACTCTGCCCACAGAGATTATGGCCTTTACCAGAGACCCATTCACCGCAGAAAAAGAAGGAGACTTATCTGCCAGAGCAAAGCAAGCAGTCCCTTCCATCGACGAGGGCAATTCATTCTTGAACTTGTTGACATGCAGTCATCTGCTACCATGGCCGTGGCGCTTCGCAACGATGGGCCAGCAAAGTTCTGGAGTGATGTGAACACATACCAGTTCCCCAATGTTAAGAAAGTGCAGTCTTTGTGCTCAGTATGTTTGGGTCAACATACACTTGCGAATCGAGCTTTTCTCACGTGAATGCAATTAAGAACAGTTATCGGTGTTCCCTAACAGACAACAAAATTCACCAGTGCCTTAAGATTGCATTGACATCTTATGAGCCAAACATCAGAGATCTTGTGCAAAATAAGAAATGCCACTTCTCTCACTAAAGTCACCGGCAGCAGTGGGCTAAAATAGCGCTGTTCTGTTTAGCAGCCAGCTCATGAACAATGAGAAATGTTGAGTTGAATGTTCAAATTTTTGTTTGTTTTAAATAAAGGAGATGGAGCAGAGAGTTGTTGTGTGCATTTTTATAGGCCTATTCAATGTTGAAAGCTAAAAAGGTCATATAAAAGGCCTAATAAAAATAATAATAGGCATACTAACCATCAGCCTAATAATACTATAGTAATACTACTATGTTAAAAACAAAAACATAATAGACTTATTTGAAAAAAAAGTGGCCGCAGAAAGTTTGCGGCCCAGCTCAAGTTCTTGGATTCCAAATGTGGGCCCACTTGGAAAACTAATTGAATAGCCTGCTGTATATCATCGAACCAAAGAAAGTGACTCCTATATGAAATCACATTAATATATTCGCTACATTTGGACCGTTAAATATTTCCACACAATGTCAAAGGTTATCCCTGAATTGTATCAATTCCTCTGTTTTTTGGGTCAAATGACCTTACATACCATTATAACTACTATTTATTATTGTCATTTTGTTGTTTTTAACCCCCCACCCCCTCCTTCTATAAACTGTGCTTTATAATCACGTTCCAATTGCATCATTTCTACCAATCAATAGTTACTATGTTCTACATATTGTATCATCACTCACTAGAGTGGGCAGCCAAGCTTTTTATTTTTAATAATTATTTTTCGTCAAATATTACGCCCATAAATTAAATATTAAACTCTGCTTTATCATGAATGCTATATATATACAAATGGAAGGCTATCAAATCCAAGATATACTTTTTGTATCGTTATTATATGAACCCATTTTATTGTTTTTTTAATTGCCCAAATGGCTACATGATAAACGCCTCACCAGATATTTGCAATTTTTGTGTTGTATTATATAAGGTTTTTTGCCCATCTCTAGCCTCTCATATAGTGGGCCACTTACCAATGCATCCATAATAATGATTATAATCATATTTATAATAATAAATAGTATCTATGAGGTAATTAATGTGTTATTATATTATATATATTAAACATGTCTATAACAAGTACTTTCCATCTGAAAGCTGTGGTCAATAAAATATGCATATACATATTTCTAAGTATTGTAATAATCTACAATAGGATATACTTAAAGTAATTTTCAAAAGTTTCGTAACAATTTATATAAGAGAGCCGTGGTCAATAAAATATATGCATAAATATACATCCTAATAATCTACAAAAAGGGTAGAAGTAAAAATTATTTAAAAAACTCAAGTTATTGTTAATAAAATATGCATATATATATAAATATATATCTCGATCCCCTTGCGATATATTTCTAGGACTAGAGCTATATTGAAAATACTAATTACGACGACGATGCTCTCTCACTGTGTGATACAGCTCGTCATATTATTCCCAGAGTTTCAGCGTATTTGTCCGCTAGAACTTGCCGCATTTCTGCAATTTCCTTTTAATCCGCTTGATTTCCACGGAGTGGCTCTGAAGGACTAAGAGCGTGCCGCCCTCAGGCTGGGGTGGCCTCTCAGGTCGTTCACATCCCAGGAGAAGCGTTAGATCCGGATCTTCTCCGGAAATGACCATTCGTGAGAGACGACTGAGTCCGTCGATGTCATGAAGACAGTAGCTGAGCTCGGTCATGAGAACAGAAATCAATTCATTCGTCTCCTTTCTCCGATTGGAAGAGTTCTTAGAGTCACTGAGCTCATTTTCAAGCACTTGGACTCGTCGAGATGTCGAGCCTGCTTTCTCTTGAAGGTGCTTTAGACTGCTGTTGGAGGATATCAATGCTCTCTCTGTACTTAATGGATTGCTCATTGACGGCGCTTAATTCCTCACGGAGTCTCGCGATTCGAGAGTCTCTCTCGGATATTTCCGAGTCCCGCTTATTGATATCGGCCTCATGTTTATTCTTAAGGATCCCAACATACTTTCTCATCCCTGATTTTCGATTTGGAGATTCTCAAGCTTCTCTTGAGCAAAGAGCGCTCTTGCCTTGGGGCAGTCACTATCCTTGCCTTCTTCGAGACGCTTCAGGTATCTCGAAGCTTGTCTTCCGCCGCATGGAGTCGTAGATTGGCCTCGTCCCTCTCAGAGGTGACTTTACGGAGTAGTCCCTCGGATGACTTCAGCTTGGTTTGAATTTTCTCCACGGATATGTTTTTGATGTCCACCTGTGTGCGGAGATCACGTACTTGGGCTTCCTTTGTTCGCAGGGATGCCTGTAGTTCATTATAGTCTTCCAGGGACGGGACTTCCTTTAAATACGACTTTAAGGCCTATGAAAGTTAAGTTAAAAAAATATATGTACTAAAATATGAATCAACATGAATAAAGTTAATTGGGTTACTCCTCTTTGGCATATATGAATTCACTTAATGATACGGTAGAATATGGTCAATATTATTTTTAATGCTGCTCTTGATATTAGGAGAAATAGCCCAAAAATCATAATAATACAGAAAAATCAGTCAGAATACATAAATAGTATTTGAGTGGAAATTACACTCAAATATTTTCCAAGGAGTATTTAGCAAATTGAAATATATAATAACTAATGATGCGCAGTTATACATATAAGTACAGTATTTACTTGCATTAATTTAAATACTTTTCGATTTTTATAATTTGGATGTATGTCATTTTCTATTATTTACTAAAACGTTTTCTCAAGACGTTCTTATATGGATTTAACATTCTTATAAAAACTGGCAACATATGATTGAATATTAAATTATGGTATTGAGCAACTCTTGGATCACTTGCTAAAAGCCAAAAACTAAATATTTGCCGTATTCGGATTACTACATTCATAGAACACCATAGGGTATTGTACCCTTTAATTGTATTAAGTATTATATAGCTCTCGGGTTAAAATAACACAATAAACCATTTAAAATACAGGTAAAAATTGTTGTTAGGCATTGTGAGTTTATTTGATTAGATTATTTTAAGTAAACGGAGGAATGACGACAACAAAGGAGTTGTTGATGCTTTTTTCTATTAATATCCTAGCTATTCATTTAACACACATCAAGTCAAGTTTGTGATAACAAATATTTCGAGAATCAAGTTGAGAGACGAATGAATTAAAGTATAGCGGAATCATTATTATATATAATAGGGGGGAAAGGTCTATATAATGTCTCTTTGAAGCAGGAGGGTAAGGGGACAAAGCTCAACACATATTCAGTTCCCTCATTGAAATCCCTTATAGTCAGCAAATTTATATATATCTAATGTAATAACAGGAGTATTGGCTATAATACTCAATATGCATCTTATCATTGGAAATTATGAGTGCGCCATGATACGGAGGGCATATGATGCAGGTGTATTAAGTTTTACTTAGTAATATTTAAGTATTGTGTGAGGCTACAATTTTAACTAGGATCGGAGATGGCAAGATTACAATTGTCACTCATGAAATAATTCTTAATTACTAAAATAGGGAACGTATTTTATCAATTATTTTAATTTTTTATGTTCATTGATGTTTTAAAAAAGCGTGAATAAGCTTCAAACTTATATTATATACATAAATATATATATACAGGGTGATTCACTTAAATTGAGACTCACATATTACAAACTACCATCTTTGTATTAAATTTACACAAATTTTTTAAAACAAAAATGATAGCACAATGTGTAATTTACA
>CP045895.1:24251158-24291183 GCA_013387185.1 Caligus rogercresseyi
TCCTGAATAATTCCCAGTGAACTCCTTCCCTTTAAAGGCAGGGACGGGCCCTCAATAAAGGGACTGTATCTATATATATTGGGAGACATCAGTCCCCCTTCTATATTCAAAGGCGTTCCAAGTGACTATATAACCATAATAATATCAAAAAGGAGAACAAATACACGTGTAAATATACAATACTTTAAATATAAGACATGAGATCACAAGAATATATAATACTAAGGGGACGCTGAACAATACAATAAAA
Source organism: Caligus rogercresseyi (assembly GCA_013387185.1). Classification (NCBI taxonomy): domain Eukaryota; kingdom Metazoa; phylum Arthropoda; class Copepoda; order Siphonostomatoida; family Caligidae; genus Caligus; species Caligus rogercresseyi. The sequence goes on from CP045895.1 coordinate 24,251,409, forward strand.
TATAACTACACACATAATTTTATAATTACCATACTCCCCCGGATGAACCAGTATTGGTTCATAACAAATGTTAGTTTACTTGTGCATTCAAATCCCCTCCCGCCGAAATCAACACTCCTGACCGATGAGCTAAGGTCCAATACCTCCATTCGGGCATTCGGAAGAACAATCTTATTGACCGGCAACTAAAACCCTCTTCAGATCTTTTAACTCAATTATTTAAATGAGGGGATCTCTTTGATTAAATACTATCAATTCTCGCCATGTCGAGATATAATGCCCCTAATGGGCATCCATATAATAACAAACACTATAGATCCAAGATGAAGTTATAACATAATAGTCAATGAAGTATTCCATCAGGTAGGGCACTTGCTCTATATTGTTGGGGAAAGGGTACTACTGACGATTGTATAAGACGGTTCTTTTACAACATCCTATGATGGGTATTTCTGATTACACTCTCACTTGGCCACTCAGCCATTACTAGAATACTAGGGCTTTGTGTCTCCCTTGCTATCATTAACACTATAGTATTCAGTCATCAACTTCGACTTCAGCTACAACAATCAAGACCGGCATAGCCGAGCCATTTTTATCCTTATCGTCTGCATAACCCTTCCATGAGACCAAGTTAAGATTGAGCCTACACAATCAATGGCTTATTTTAAGACGGATGGGCAGATTGCAACATCCCTGACTCTCATCAACATCAAAAGCCACATCCCAATCCAGAAGATAGTCCTCGAAGTAGAGAAGCTCCTCAACATCACAACCAATGAGACGATCAACAAGGCCACAGCATGGGTTCAGAATCGCACATTGCAGAATTCAACATTCTTGCAACTGAGCTCCGACAGTACACCCGCGAACTGAAAGACGTGGCCGGCCTCAGCAAGCTTCGCCCCAAAAGACAAATTGCTGCAGGGATTGGAATGATAGGAGGCTGGGCCTTCAAAAGCCATGACTAATATGCTTATTCAACTAATTATCATTTTCTTATTTGATACGCCATGAATTATACTATCTTAACACTCAGGACATATCACGTCCTGAATGATTTATTTTAGCTACACACACAAAGCTCTTGTTTGAGCCAGCAAAAACTATACAAGAATAAGTCCTCAATCGGACTGTTGAGGCGTCAAAGATATGTTATCCTCAAAATAAGAAACCGAACGAGAAAATAGCCCAGAAGCCTCCAACTCAAGTCTGGGTATTATTATATTTTGCTCGGCCTATCTCCAACCCTTTTATTGATGTAATGCTCACTCATATGATCCATTCTCAAAACATAATAGCCATTCCACACTCGAAGTTGAAACTGACGTTTTGAATGAAACGTGATGGGATGATCGACTAACTTTTTGATGGAATGATCGACTAACTTTTAACTTCCAGGGAGATATCATCGCTTTTAGACAATTATCGACACAAATGCCTGATTGAATGTCTCTTATGATCCGCCGTGAGCATTTTCTAAGTACAAGACTCCCCATTGGACAGCTGCAACACATAAATTTGACATGCCAGCAATTCCAATCACCTGACGCATGGGGCAATAATAATGAAATGGGTCACTAGGCCTCCAAAAACTTATCCTCAGGTCACTCGCACCACATGGGACACTTTTGAACAGACCTAACTTAAGGTTCTCTACTAAAATCTTTTGACAGGCGATTGTTAAATGCACTTCATTAACTTTTCATTTAGGGAAGGTCTTCTACCTCACCTCCACTAGAGTGAATAGCTCGTTTTGGAAACAATTTGTCATTACACGTTCTTAAACTCTGCTCCTCACTCCCTCAATTCTCCTATACGGAGATGGATCAATTGTAGACGAAGCACGATATACAGGAATTCTTTCATATTTGATTGTGAACTTTCACAAATAGCTGATTCTACATTGATAGGCTCTGAATTCAAATCAATTTCTTCCACTCCCATGAATGGACTTGCGAATGAGCCTTCCTTAACTTCAAGGCATCTTCAATTTCTTGAGACTTACGACCTTTCGCCTTCTACGATAAGACTTCTCGAAGGCTTCAAAATGCGAACAAATCGCCTTTTGCAAATCATGTTCCTCATCCAAATGGGACAAATAAATATCTTCACTCACAGTATAAGCTAAAAGTGAGTACTGATTCCTCATTGACTCAAAGAGTCCCTAAGACAGTCCTGAAGATAAGAAATATGAGATATTCTGGAATCTCACTTTTAATTTCAAGGGACAATTCCTCCAACAAATCTTCTTCAAATTAGCCTTTAGCCTTCCAAGATTTTTTACGGATGCTCTTTTGACGGTAGCCATATTTGATAGGATCAAAGAGTTAATTCAAGCAAAAGAGAACCCAAACACACAAGCAAAAAAACAAACAATTAATAAATTATATATATATTACGAAGTTCCTCCTAAAGTAGTCGAGTCGAATACTCCTTGACGACTTTATGCGGGCGTTCCTCCGTACGATGTAGACTCCTCCTGGGCTTCGCTCCAAATAGCAATCCACGGAAATCTCAATGATGAGGGGATCCAACAAACTTCCTCCTCCAAATCCAAGTCCAAATGACTATCGACTCCTCCTTGATCTTGCTCCAACTAGCAGTCCTCGGAAGAGTCTCTACGATGAGGGGATCCAACAAATATCCGCCTCAAACTCCAAATCCATACGTATCAGTCGCATCCATTGACCATCCGGCTCGAAGGACCATGATAGTTCCCAATGAACTCCTTCCCTTTAAAGGCAGGGACGGGCCTCAATAAAAGTGGACTGTATCTATAATTTTTTGGGAGACATCAGTCCCCCTTCTATATTCAAAGACGTTCCAAAGTGAACTATATAACAAATAATATCAAAAAGGAAGAACAAATACACGTGTAAATTATACATACTTAAATAAGACATGAGATCAACAAGAATATAATAATACTAAGGGGGACGCTGAACAATACAATAAATTAACTACACACATATATTTATAATTACCAGCTTCCTATTAAAAAGCGCTGACACCTGGGGCTTTTCTGAGGCTTTCATGCAAAACTGGGGAAAGTTTTTGCTATGCAAATTCATTGCACTGTCATATCGGGCACATAGCTTCACTAATTTACGAAAGTTGCCGGGTTGCTACTGGACCGCTTCTCATCATTCCCCGAAATGCTGTCCCTGTTGTGCAAGATATGCTGTGATGTCGATCAATCTGGTCAATTTTCTCTATTTGTCTGCCTTCTCTTGTCTCTAGCTTCCACCCCCTTGCATCAGAAACATCGAAAGCAGTCTGGAGTGCCTTTTTTTGGTATTGGACCAACAAACATGCTTTTTATGTGCTTCTCTGTTTTGTGAGTGGTTCTTGATTTTTTCAAGAGCAGTGCTCCCACTTTCTGATGCCCTCTGTCCATGCTGTTTGTACTTCTCTTCAGAGTGGAAAAGCGACAACTAAAACAGTGCATTGAATCAGCAGCAGTGAGTACTCAAGCCACTCCTTCCAGGGTACATTGTTTTTGGAATGACCGCCCATCAGCACTTTTGGGATATGCTATATCGGCTGACAAGGCCTACACTGCAACACATAGAAATGTAACTGTCATTGCACTTGATCTGAAATACTTGTACATGGAGGGATCTGTGGATATTGCATAAGAGCTATTTTTCCAATGGGTCTCATCTCTGTCAGGAACAGCGGTTCTTGTTCATAGCTTTCTTCTTCCTCTACGGATGCTCCTTCTATTCCTCCCTGTGCTGCCTGCTGAGCCTAGAACAATAAGAGGGAATAAAAATATTATGTTAATGTTGGTGAGGCTCACACACACTAATTGCTTTCGCAGCTTGCTGTGGGCTCTGGGAGAGGGAGGCGGGGGATGGCGCTGTGCCTACTGCAGAAGGAACTGAGAGTCAGAAAGACACGATGTAGACAAATTTTTGGGTCATAATAAATACATTTATATATAAAATTATACAATAATTGAGCTATGTCATGATGTCCATGTGCCACAAAAACAAACAATAAAAAAAACACATCAGTCAAAAAAGGGGCACATTTCTCCAGAGGGCAAAAGGGCAGGTGCTCTAGCACCACCTAGCTTTTATCTGTGCACGTGCCTGTCCCTTAAGCACGGAGCTGCTGGACGGACCTTTCGTCTCTGACGAGAAAATCTTCTGCGTTGATGCCAAAATCGACAGAAGAAATGACAGGTGGATTGCTCAAGAACCTGAGCCAGTCATTGGTAGGACAAAGTTTCCAGCTTCTGTCCAGGTTTTGCTCCTTGTATCCAACGAAGGGGACGTCATGCACCCCACTTCGTGAGAAGGGCCAAACCGTATCCAGGAGGTCTACCTGAATTCCTGGAGGTCCTGGAGGATCAGTTGCTGCTGGATACTCAACAAAAGATTGTATCCCTCAAAGTGATTTTTTTCAGAACAGAAAAATCTCTCGCTGTGTCCACGTAATCTGCATGCAGCATTGAGCTGTGAACAATAGGAAAAAATATGGGGGCGGTGATTGGGATTGATTCTAAAAAAGCATTCGACTCTATTTACATTGTCAAATTCTTAGGGCTGTTAAAAAACGCTCCTCTCCATTTTTTTAAATCCAGTTCCCGCGCTTCTTCTTCTACTGTTCTCCCTCGAAAATCCCATTGGGTGTTTTTCTGGAAAGCAAGTCCTATTTTGCTTAAAAGAAGTTGTAGACAGGCTGCCCTTCAGCCCCCTTTTATTCATCGCTGCTGTGGAAGAATTGTGATTCAACTGTCACGTAAATACAGTGGATTCGGTCTTCAATTTCCCGGATACCGACATCTGATTCGACCTCTACGCAGACGACATTACATTGGCAGTAGAAGCAAGATCGAAGCGCAGTTAAAAAAAGAATCGAAATACTTTTGTCTTCTTTCGAAAAATTCAAGGAGAGATCGGTTTGGAACTAAATCTGTCCAAGACTTTTATTCTGCCGAGAGGGAAATGGGCTTACAAAGAAGGCATTGCGTAGGTCATTGCTCAGTCAAAAATAAAGTATCTATACTTGGTATTCAATGGGGATCGGAGGGGCGCATAGAAGTACTGGGACATTATGTCCTCAACGATTAATAGTCGGGGTTTCTTGGTGGAGGAGTTTGGGCTTCCAAAAAGAAAGACTTGTACAGTCTCCACATCGTTCCTCTAGCTCTATATAAATCCAAAGCAACACCCAGGCGTCCCCGGAGATTGCGGAAAGAGCTATGCTAAGAAGATTTGGCTGTCAAGCTTTCATAAAAACTACCTTCCCGCTCTTAGGAGACCTAAGACGTTAATTGGGAGAGGACTGGCTCTTCTATCTCGGATAATTCCTAAAATATATATCAAGGTATTTATGAATATTCTCGAAATCCCAGACAAGGAATGGGGAGGACTGTAACGTACAATAGTCTATGTTACGAGGTTAATGTTCGGACTGATCTCACTAACGACTTCCACCCAACGTATTTCCTCAATTTGGGCGGCAGCTCAGAGAATCATCTGGAAGTGTGAGCCCAAATTTTCAGTGATTAACAGTGGACATCATTCGAAAAAAATCACTCAAGACCATATTTTCTTCATAAAATTTGGTGAGATTCGGCAGTTTTGGAGGAAAAGCTTTGTCTAACAAGGTTCTATCCGTCCACTCTGCTCTCTTTCTATAACCCTTTGATGACGGAAGGTTTTAAATCCCTCTAAGAAGGGCCGCTATAAATAACTTAATGTCCCGGCCATGGCACCCTAAAATGGTATTTTCCAATTCTAACGATGAAATTAGGGGCTGACTGATTTCTTTGTCAGTTTATTAAAGCTTCCTGAAACATAGAGGCAAAGAATAAACCAGTCCTTAGTTGGAATCCATGACGGGAGAACATTCACCAGCCAACTTCAAATCTCTACAATTGCATTATCTTTTCGGAGCATTGCAAGGATTGCGTAGATTATACAGTGACAACTTACATGCCCTTCGTGGATTGCCAGGCTGTCTGTATGTTGAGAAAGATCGTTTCCTTAAACGTCAGAGGTCTGGATAGTTGTGGGCAGGGATACATAAAGGCAGTTGTGCTTTTTGGACTTCAAAAAAGAAAAGGACGTCGTTCCAATACTCCAAGGCTATAGATTACGCCTTGTTGAACGCCAAAGCAAGATTGCCAGTTCTTTAACAAAACGGGAGTGCGTGAAGCCAACGGACCTAAGAGCAATTTTTAGTATCAGCTGCAGCCAGATATGCTACATTTTCTCTCAAAATTCCATCTGTTCGCAACGATTCGTGGACCATTGCTTCAGAGGAGATCAAGTATTTCCCATCAAGTTCACTATCTCATTTAAAGATTTACGTCGCATTCTTAAAAACTTCAAATTAGGTTTTTATAATAATTGATTATTGTTTTTAAAGTATATTCTGTGCCTTTTATAGTTATTTTTTATTATTGATTATTTCAATCATTGTTAAAATTGGTGTTGTTCTTCCTCGAAGTAATAATTTTAGACTACAATGTCTATTTATGTTTTTTTAACGCAATACTTTGGAATTTTTAGAACTGAAATAAATAAAAAGTATTAAAGAGATTAAATTTGACATATTGTAGCATTATTAATCACTTTAAAAAACGAAATGGTCTATAAACCCAATGTAATACATTTTTTAGCTCACAATGCATGTGAAAACATCCTAATCAATTAGTTGTAATTGATAACACACAGACAATAATTACCTTCGATTAGGTCTCCCAAATAATTCAAAATATTGGAATTATTTTAAAATATTATAACATTTTTGTAAACTACATTTTCGATTAAGTAATTATTTTTAACCTTCAAACATCACATGACCACTTTTTCCTATCGTTTCTTCTGAACACCTCTTTTGTTTGTTTGTTCGTTGGGAAATACACTCTTCCTCATTTATAAACGACACTTGATCAGAGGTCAAATTTTTCTTTGCGCATTTTCTAATGTCCTTTATATCGCTTAATCCTGCGAAGTCGAGAAACAGGGTTTAATTTGATTTTAAATAAATCATTGGATTATTCTCATTTTACATAAGTTCCTTTAATAGAATAATTTATGTTGATATTTTCAAATGAGCCCAAGGACATAAAAGACAAAATGAGCAAATTATTTAATAACGTAAGTAATAATTTTGAACTTAAAATTAATTCCGCTAAATTCGGGACGTCACAAAAAATATATGGGTAAAATCAATCATCATTGGTCTGCACCACGTTACTCGGCTCCTTATCTAAGTGTTCCATATGCAGAATCCTATTCGTGAGAGATATATATATATATATATATATATATATATATATATATAATATATATATATATATATATAGATATATATATTATATTATATATATATATATATATATATATATATAATATATATATATATATATATATACAGGGTCCCGACGGTAAATCGGAATTATTTCAAATGCCGATTGTGATTGTTTGAGATGTTGCATTGGAAAAAATTAAAACTTGCGACAAGCTGCATTCAACAGCTGACGTTTTATTTTATGAGATTTTCAGTAGCACGTGGCCTAAGAATGGAACAAGTCCGGAGAGATGCTATATGCGAAGCTCGTCGTGCGGGGCGGACGCCTCAAGAGATTATTGAGTTCTTTCATTACCCAAAATCTACTGTGTATAAGGTTGTCAAGGCATTTGACAATGAGGGGAAGGACAGGAGAGCTGACCACAGCTCAAGAGCAGACAAAATCCGGACTCCAAGGTTCTTGGCAGGTCTCAAGAGGTCCATTGATGCTCATCCAGACACCCCTATCTCCAAGCTAGCCAAGGACCGAAATGTGCACAGGAGCACAATTGAAAAGGCTATCAAGATCGACCTTAGATACAGGAGCAGGGCCAGGGCTACAAAGCACCTGCTCACGGAGCAGAACATGGCTGATAGAGTCTCCAAAGGCAAGATCCTGATCAACCAGATGAAGAGCAAAAGTGGTTTTCTTCGATTCTTTTCTGATGAAAAAATATTCACTATTGATGCCAGCCACAATCGGAGAAACGACAGATGGATCTGCCTGGACGCTGATGAGGTCAAACCCTTCATGAAGACCAAGAATCCAGCATCTAACATGGTCCTAGCCGTCATCAGTACGGAGGGTGATGTCATGCCCCCCTACTTCTTCCAGAAAAAGGAAACAGTCAACAAGGAGGTGTACAAGCGAGTCTTGGAGGAGGTAGTTGTCCCCTGGATGGATGATGTGGCTGATGGAAGGCCTTACACATTCCAACAGGACTCAGCACCGGCCCACAGGGCCAAAATTGTTCTTGATTTTTTGGCTTTGAAAACTCCTAACTTCTGGCCTCCTCTTTTTGGCCCGCCAACAGTCCGGATCTGAATCCATGCGACTATTATCTATGGGGAAGGTTGAGGGGTTGGCCTGCAAAAAATATCAAACCTATGTTGAAACCCTGAAGCAGCTCCCTCATCAAGACCATGAAAGAGCTGGATACGCAAGAGGTGTCCAGAGCCTGCATCTCTTTCCGGCACCGTGTGGATTCCGTGGTCAGAACGGAGGCTCTCATTATGAGTAATAATTAACATTAATTATGACTTTAAAAAATATATAAATAAAATTTTCTCTCACTGATCAGGATGCGCTATATGCATTTAAGTTATTCCCGATTTACCGTCGGGACCCTGTATATTATATATATTGCAAATTAGAAGTACTTAAGTTCGTCAAATTCCCTCTAGATACATCCTTTTAAAGAAAAGAATGGATTTAATGATTATTAAAAATTAATTGTCTTATACATAAGAGACACATCTTCTGAAGCCTTACAAAAGTTGCTGGAAATGACCCCCTCCAGCCGAAGACAGAACGACGCACGATTCAGGACATATCTTGCAAACGTTTTTTGATTCGTCTCCTGCTATATTCTTCAGTCAAGGTTTCGACACATTAATGATAGACTCAATGGAATCTATTTTCAATCTAACTTGAGTCTAAAGCATAAAGATCTTGACTGTGAGCTGGCCAGGGATTTTCCATCCTTCTGCTGATGACTCGTCCTCGAACCTTTTCATTTAGAAATGCTAAAGATGCATTAGTGATGTGATGGAGCACCGTCTTGTACCCACAAAAGTGAAAACGGATTGCGTTTTGGTGCAGCCTGGGCCCACATATGACCTGGAGCAATCTAGGTATGAACCCACTAACTGACTACAAATGGCCATCATCGTCAAGGAATTCATGAAACTTAACATCATTCCTATCATTTTTTTGCCGAAGATTTTCGTTTGTTCACACTCCGTCGTATTTTCGGTGTTATTTTGATGTGTATAAATAACTTCTGGTAATCCAATAAGTATATCCACAATGTTGGATGGCTGCAGCATAATCCATTGACAAAACAACTGCCTTCTCTCGTGCTTTGTGTGAATCAGTTAATGGTTGAACTGAAGAATTTATCAAGACGGAATTAAGATCATGTATAACGATCCTACACAACATTATTTTGGTAGGGTGAAATCCGGAGAAGCATTTCTGAGTGAGCAACTGGGGATTGCTTTAAAGAAACACTTCCCTAATGAGTCACTGATTCTGTTCTTTTGATTCTGTTTTCATTTTGTTTTTTCTTGTGTAATAACCAGTCTCATTCATCAAAAACTCTTGTGAACTGATCAATTTTTTTATCTGTCGGCGCCCTTCCACTGATCTTGTAAGTGAGATAGATTATCGGGCTACTGTGGACGGAGACAGTGTTGGTATACTACAGGATGTTCATTTTTTCTCAAGTTCAGAAAGCATTGTTCCATCAATGCAAATTTTTATCTTGATAGAAGCTGCTCTTTATCAACAAAATTGCGTTTCCAAATATAATTTGAATTATTTTAAGTACTTTTATTTGCAATTTACAAAATTTACATTCTGATGAACACACTGTATTATACAGTAAACCTTCGACTCACCACTCTATGGGGGACGGTCAGGGTCGTATATCGAAAGTTCGTTAAATCTGAAGTTCGTTAAAGGGGGCTCTGGAGTGTAAGGTATCTCCTGCAGGAGTGACGACGAACTGCCGCTGGACACATTTGGCAGATTAGTGGAGGAGGTCGAAGTCTGCTGGTCTCAGACTCTGTCCTAGACCTCTTCTCGGATAGGTTTAGACTGAGGCCAAGACGACAGTGACTACACGACACCAGAGTACAGGGGATACATGTTGCCGCTCGTAGAGATAAGGTTCGGTAGCCTTACATATAACGAACTATGGTTCGTTATATTCGGGGCCTGTTCGGTCAACGAACTTTCAAGTTCGTTATATATGAGGCTTGTTCGGCTAGCTCCAGGAAGTCGGTATCCCAGATATAACCGCACTTAAGTTCGTTATATCTGAGGCTTGTTCGGTCAGCTTCAGGAGGTTCGTTGTATTCGAAGTTCGTTATAAAAGGGTGTTATATCGAGGGTTTGCTGTATATATATATAAATTATCATATTTTTCGTTCGTCGTTCGCGAACGATGAACGACGAACGATAAGGAAAATTCCTTATCGTTCGTCGGTCGTTTTTTGCGCCAAAAAAGACAAAGATTTTAAATTTTCATGGGACAAATTTCCTTTCTAAAAAAAGTCATCACTTTTTTCAGAAATTTCTTTCGAAAAAAAAACGTCGTCAATTTTTTTTCAGAATAGCGAACGACAAACGACCGATGAACGACGAACGATTCAATTAAAATTAACGTGAATGACGATAGATAAACTTGGGTGAACGACGAACGACAATTTTTCGTGAACATACAAGTTCTGATATATCGATATTAAACCTATATATAATTATATAGGGCTGTTCTTATTTTTCAAATGTTTTGAAATGGTAGCACTTGTGGATTTTTTGTTTCTTGTGATAAAAGAAGACGACATACAAAGTTTGAACAAAATTGATCAACATTACGAGGTTGCTCAACGAGGTCAAAGTTTTAAAAATTTAGTAAAAATATTGTTTTCCGCAAATTTCTTGAAAATGGTCGGCGTTACAGACTTCAATAATAATTATTAATTTAAAGGAAATCTAATTTACTACCAGACGTATTTTAATGTTTTTACTAAAACAAAGTTTTCTGTAAAAACAAAGAAAAAATGGAGTGTGGTAATGTTAGCATATTTCATAGCTTTTTGTATCAATTAACTTCACTCGCCTGTAGAAGATGACTTGTTCGCTTCAGAGTAAAATAATATTTTTAAGTTTAGTAAAACCTTTGGATGATAAATCCAAAAAAGACCTTGGTTGCATTTATCAATTCAGAAGTCAGTACAATCTGAGTTTACATCATATGATTCCGAACCTGTATTGACCTATAAGAATCGATTATAAAAAAATTTATAATAACAGTTTTTTTAGATTACGTCAAGGTATCCTCTCAAAATTTTACTTTGTCTCTGACGCATTTATAATCCATTATATTCGTCATTTTGTACTCGAGATCTGTTTTTTTATGCACATATAACTCTCTACTTATTAAATGACATGATTTAGTAACCAAAATATTAAAGCTGGTTTACCAAGCTTTTATTTATAATGTTTGTGTTCTAAAAATCGCTATACTTTTTTTTCTTTTTTTCTCATCAGCAAGGCCTTTATTTTATCTAGTGGTCCAAAAAGTAACAAACTTAAATAAATAGTAAAATAGGAAAATTGGTGTTTTTTACAATAAACTAAATAAACTTCTAGTTTATAATTAGTTTCCCATTATTATATATATATAATAATATATATTTTTTTTTTGCCTATATGGTTCGATATAATTGCCTCCGATTGGATATAAATAAGCTTATAGCTTATAGGATAGCGAAAAAAATTGCCATACTTTAAGAGAAATAAAAATACTTTTTGCACATACTCTCCCAAAAAAAATGATCTTTTGATATGAACGCTCCAATTACCGCTTGGTAACCACTGTTACCTGGAGAGAAAGAGAAAGAAAAAGAGAAGGGAGAGAGAGTGAGGCAAAATACTCTCTCGCTTCTCTTTTTTTCTCTTTCTGTCCAGGTAAATTATATTCCTTTAAATTAATGAGCTTATTGAAGTCTGTAACGCCCACCATTTTAAGAAATTTGCGTAAACTATATTTTTACTAAATTTTTAAAACTTTACCCTCGTTGAGCAACCCAGTACTGTTGACCGATTTTGTTTAATTTGTATGTCGTCTTCTTTTCATCACCAAACAACAGAAATCCCAATGTCGCTACATTAAGCGTTTTTTGTCGATTTTTTAAAAAATGCCAAGTTGATTTTGACCAAATTCGTGTGGATGAGACTGAGGTAGTAAGACGTATTTTTGGTTTTATTCGTTGTTAACTGGAACATGTGTTTTGTACGATAACTTAAAAATATTTTTTCTATCCCTGGTCGTTCCCCCCAAATTGAATTTGGAAAATATTTTTTTTTATAACGCAACCATGGTGCTAATCAAATTTTAATAAGGCCTAGAGATGGAGAGTCATGTCAACCACTCCAACTTTTCTTGATAAATTTGATCGACTTTCTCTTAGTTTCTGCTCTTTCCTCCCATCACGGAGATCAAACAAATACTCTGATATTCAGCACTAACCTAACAATATATTTTTGCGGCACTCTATGTTCCCGGCGAATGACTTAAAAAATACCTTCTTTTATGATATTTGAATACCCAGCCTTAAGGAATACAAAACGGAAAAAATGGCAATGACCACCCAATGATCACTTTTGAAACTGATTTTAAACATGAAAGTCATAGCGATGACATCACCGAAATTATTCGTAGTGATTTTTTCTTTGTGCGATGTTTAAATACCCATCCGTAAGGAATACAAAACGGTAAAAATGGCAATGAAGACCCAATGACAACGTGGAAGGAACTGATTTTAATATTATATATCTGTATGATTAATCAATAAGCCTTTTTTTGTGTTGTGGCACTCTTCTTTCTAAAATCGTTGTTTATATAATGAAGTCATGCAAAGTATTATCTCTATGACTTATTTCTCCAAGTCGGCTTCCCAAATCAGGGATTTCAAAATGTTTTCCCTTGTTTGTTATCGTTATTATTTTACATAAAACATATGAATACACATGGTCGTATGTATAATTTATTTACTATTGTCATGCCTTTGAAGTTTATTAAGAATGTTTTGAACTTCTTCCCCCCTTCAATATGCAAATCTAGCATTCATCAAGTAATACGAACTTTATCCTTTTTTATGGTGATATCAAAAACTCTTTATTTGACTAATAAATCTGGCAATGACTTATTTATCTTATAATGAAGTACATTATATAAGACTCAATTCTATCCAGTTTGCTTGTTCAAGAGTAGATATATAGTAGATGCATCCCACGTACATAAAGGGAAAAAGGAGTTGTAAGCCGTGTTTTTCATTTCAAGAGGATCAAAATATGAAATAGATTCTTATCTATATTAAAAAAAAATAATTCGTTCGTTTGGTTCATTAGATCCTGACGAAATTTTCAGTGAATAGTTTTGAGAGCTCAGGGAGTTTTTTATTGGGGTTGCCAACTCCCGGAAATTCGTCATCGACATGCTATTTTATTCGCCAAACGTTTTTTTGACGATTTTTAAAAATTGACAAGTTAGATTTTTTCCAAATTTTCTGTGGATTATTGTAAGGTAGTAAGGCGTGTTTTTGTTTTATTCGGTGTTAACCGGAAAATTCGTTTTCCATAGGATTACTTAAAAATAGTTTTTTTCTTTCCCTTCTTTCCCCCCTAATTTAAGTTTTGTGCAAATAACATTTTTTTAAAGCGCAACATCGCACAAATCAAATTTTAATAATGTTTAGAGATGGGAGTGATGTTAAATATCCAGCCTTAAGGAATACAAACGGAAAAAATGGTAATGAGGACCCAATGATAACTTTTTAAGAAACTGATTTTCATATGAAAATCACATGCGATGACATAACTGAAATTAGTCGTGTGATTTCTTCTTTTTTACGATGTTAAATACTCAGCCGTAAGGAATACAAAGCGAAAAACTGGTAATGAGAGCTATGACAACTTTTAAGGAACTGGTTTTAATATGAAAAATCACATGCGCCGATTTCACTGAAATTATTCGTTTGATTTCTTCTTTGTGAGATGCTTAAATACCCCGCCGTAAGGAATCCAAATGGAAAAAATGGCAATGAAAACCCAAGATAACTTTTAAGGAACTAATTTAATATGAAAATCACATGTGATGACATCACTAATATTATTTGTATGATCTTTTTTCTATTCCAAAGACATTGTCAAGTTGGAAATCCTGGGCAGCGCCGGTAACATTCGCTAGTATGAATAATATTCCACTAGTAAATATTGAAATCCTTGCCTGTATTCTATAATACTTAACTAATAATTAAAGTGTTAGAAATAGTGTTGTGTCGGTCCTTGTCAAGGCCAAGGACTGCAGTCCAGTCCTTTTGTCAGTCCTTAAAAAAATGATTTTTTTCTTTATGACGTCATAACCCGCGTCACCTAAGTGATATATATATTTTTTTTGCATGTCTTCTGCCAAGGTTAGGTTGATGTGTAATAAAGCTAAAAAAAACAAAAAAAAAAAACCTCGTCGTCACCTTGTTAACTCTAATACTATGATAGGAAAAATCCTTTATATGAGGAAGTAACATTTTCAATGAGTTGATGAATAATATAACATTTTTACCTATGTTATGGATAAGTATTAAATATTGATTATGATTACAACAATAAATCGTCGATGTTTAATGTCAATACCTAAAAATTTGCCTATAGCGGTTGAAATGAAAGGGTTGTGAATGAACTATTTTTAATGAAACATTTAATGAGTAATGACCGACGACATAAAAACCTATATTATGAGAAGAAAATGTTTCCAAGTTATCTAATATAAATATTACTAAGCCCTTTTGTTGATATTCAATTAATGTCATAATATAATATATATATATATATATATTATAATTTAGAACATATTATATAAATACGCTTTCAACATTTTATAGAAAATTAAAGGACTGACAAAGACAATCTCAAGGACCGATCGCAAGAACTGGCGGTCTTAAGGACCAATAGGACTGGTCCTAAGACTGGACTGGACCGAATAAATTGGGACCGATACAACACTAGTCCGAAGGCTCTGCGTAGTTTAATTCTTTCATTTTCTTTATGGACATGTCAACTGTAGAAGCTTTAATATTCCCCTTCTATAAGCACTCTTTATGTATTTATATTTCTATGGATCAAACTATTTAAAGATATAATTTGGACACCAAACTTGGGGTTTGCCAACGTTTCCGCTACTCCCTTGTTGTATTAGGCGTGTTTTGTTTTATTCGGTGTTTTAACCGGAAAATTCTTTTCCATAGGATTACTTAAAATAGTTTTTTTCTTTCCCTGTCTTTCCTCCCTAATTTAAGTTTTGTGGAAAATAACATTTTTTTAAAGCGCAACATCGCGCAAATCAAATTTTAATAATGTTTAGAGATGGAGAGTGATGTTAAAATCCAGCCTTAAGGAATACAAACGGAAAAAATGGTAATGAGGACCCAATGATAACTTTTAAAGAAACTGATTTTCATATGAAAAGTCACATGCGATGACATAACTGAAATTAGTCGTGTGATTTCTTCTTTTTACGATGTTTAAATACTCAGCCGTAAGGAATACAAAGCGGAAAAAAGGTAATGAAGAGCTATGACAACTTTTAAGGAACTGGTTTTAATATGAAAAATCACATGCGCCGATTTCACTGAAATTATTCGTGTGATTTCTTCTTTGTGAGATGCTTAAATACCCAGCCGTAAGGAATACAAACGGAAAAAATGGCAATGAAAACCCAAAGATAACTTTTTAAGGAACTAATTTAATATGAAAATCACATGTGATGACATCACTAATATTATTTGTATGATCTTTTTTCTATTCCAAAGACTATTGTCAGTTGGAAAATCCTGGGCAGCGCCGGGTAACATTCGCTAGTATTGAATAATATTCAACTAGTAAATATTGAAATCCCTTGCCTGTATTCTATAATACTTAACTAATAATTAAAGTGTTAGAAATAGTGTTGTGTCGGTCCTTGTCAAGGACCAAGGACTGCAGTCCAGTCCTTTTGTCAGTCCTTAAAAAATGATTTTTTTCTTTATGACGTCATAACCCGCGTCACCTTGTTAATAACTCTTAATACTATGAATAGGAAAAATCCTTTATATGAGGAAAGTAACATTTTCAATGAGTTGATGAAATAATATAACATTTTTACCTATGTTATTGATAAGTATTAAATATTGATTATGATTACAACAATAAATCGTCGATGTTTAATGTCAATACCTAAAAATTTGCCTATAGCGGTTGAAATGAAAGGGTTGTGAATGAACTATTTTTAATGAAACATTTAATGAGTATGACCGACGACATAAAAACTTATATTATGAGAAGAAAATGTTTCCAAGTTATCTAATATAAATTTACTAAGCCCTTTTGTTGATATTCAATTAATGTCAATAATATAATATATATATATAATATTATAATTTAGAACATATTATATAAATACGCTTTCAACATTTTATAGAAAATTAAAGGACTGACAAAGACAATCTCAGGACCGTCTCAAGAACTGGCGGTCTTAAGGACCAATAGGACTGGTCCTAAGACTGGACTGGACCGAATAAATTGGGACCGATACAACACTAGTCCGAAGGCTCTGCGTAGTTTTAATTCTTTCATTTTCTTTATGGACATGTCAACTGTAGAAGCTTTAATATTTCCCCTTCTATAAGCACTCTTTATGTATTTATATTTCTATGGATCAAACTATTAAAGATATAATTTGGACACCAAACTTGGGGTTTGCCAACGTTTCCGCTACTCCCTTGTTGTATTAGGTATGTTTTTTTTTGTTATATGTTCATTTATTTAAACTAATTTACTTAATTGGTATAATTGAAATGCATTTAATGAACATTATGTATTATAGAATGGGGAAAATAGAAATAGAGATTCGAACTTACGCCTTAACGATAAAGACTCTTGACTTCTAACTAGTGATGGGTCACGAGTAAAACTCGTTTTTTTAATACTCGAGTTTTATTTAGTAAGTGTAAGGATATGAGAGATCGCCCGCGAACTCTCAACATCGTAGCATGTATGCGTGACGTCATCATTCTTTTTTCCTTTTGTTTCTGTTTTCTATATTTTAGTCAGTTCCTATCTCCGTCTTAAGCGAGTAACACGTGTATTCAATAAATACATTTATTAATATTAATCAGTGTCTTATTCAATCGGGTAACCTCACATGGCGCAGTCGTAAAAGGCTTGGTCGAGGACCTCATCGTAACTCTCACCAAGAAGAACCCACCCCCACGGAATCGTAACCCCACAACTCATCCACTCACAGATTGAGACACAACCACACATCATCTGACGCTAAAATGGTCAGGAAAAACGCGAGGAAGAACTCAAGCACCAATGCCGAAGCCCCCACGACACTCACGGGACACAGGGAGATCGTCACGCCAGCTGACACTCCTTTACGCGCTTCATCGGACAGGATCTTCGACGACAAATACTCGCCCGAAGTAAAGCAACAGGACACGACGGAGGAACTCCGTAATGAACTTTGGACTGCTATGGACCGAGGCCACATGAGCATCAAAGCTGATGTCCAGGCCCAAATGGCGATACTCTCAGAAAACCTCTTAGCGGAGATGCGGACTCTACTCACACAGAGGACCCTTGCAGACCCAATAACTGCTACTGCGGAGACACATCAAACATTGCCGTTAACCACCTCCTCGCAAACGGTTCCAGCCAGCATCACAGATCCCGCTCCTCCACAGGAAACGCCTCAGGAGGGGATCCATAGTTCATCGTCGCTTCGGACATCCCCAACTACACATGAAGCACAGCTCTTTCCAAACCCACACAGCCCCTTGCAAAGGACAAACACCACCGCTTCAGCACCCAGGACCTTCCGAACAACCGACATTGGAAGACTTCCTGACACGGCAAACTTTCGTCAGTTTCGTCACTGGCGCGAAAACTGGATAGCCACATCTAGGGCCCAGAATTTTGCTTCATTCTCTCACGAACAGCAAATCTGGACGTTCCTTAGCACTCTTGGTTCTCATGGAAAACAAATTCTTGAATATTCTTTCGGAGTCGACTTTGAATCCCCAAACATCACCGTCAACACTTTGATTGAATATCTGCACAACTACTTCCGTGAGAAATCACAGCAACAGTCGTTGCTGAAGTGAATCTTCATCAAACGAAAACAACAGCCTGGAGAATCCTTTGACAAGAGCAATTTTGGTTACAAGTTCCTTTGACAAGTTTGGTTTTCGCTGAAAGACATGGCGGATGAAGCTGAATTATGCAAACATTGTCGTGACGCACAGATCGTCAGGCAAATTGTAATCGGCGTACGCGACAACGATACGAGGGTCACACTGGAAGAAGAGTCAACTTTCCCCACCCTGGATAGAGCAATCGCGATCTGTAGAGCCAAAGAGTCGGCTAACAGATCCTCCTCCAAGCTCTCCAACGTAGAAATTCAAAACGTTCAGGCCAAAACCGGACCAAGATCAAGACCTACCAGTCGAATCCGCTCCAATGTCAACCGCTCCTCATCAAAGACGAACGGAGTTACGCATGCAGAAACTGTGGCAAAATACATGCAGCCAGCAAAAATGCATGTCCCGCAAATGGTCAGAGCTGCAATAGCTGTAACAAGAAGGGACACTACTCATCCATGTGTCGCAGCTCCAAGGTGTCGTCCGTATACGTGGTTAACGTGGACAAAGTCTCGAGTTCCCCCAAGCTCTGTGAACTCAGGGCCATTACCGCAAAATTTTATTCCATGAACGGAACATCTCTGGGAGCCCTCAAGCGCGTCCTTCCAGACAGCGGCGCATCAGCTAACCTCATGGGGAAACAAGACGCTGAACGCTTAGGGTTGGGCATTAGCAACTTTAAAAACCCAGTGGGACAGCTCACAGCAGCGAACAATCTCAGCATCGACATCATCGGCGAAATCACTTTGCAAATTGAGTTTCATGATATCAGGACCTCAATCACGTTCCAGGTTTCCAGCGAATACCGAGGCACACTCCTCAGCCTCGAGACATCCATCGTCTTAGGAATAATCCACCCCGACTTTCCGGACCCAATAACAGCAAAGAAGGACAAACGCACAATACTTCACGTCAACGGCGACACATTTGAGTCCATTCCGGCTGAAACACCTTCATTTCACAAGGTATCAACCGAAAGCATTCACTGGAACGTATCCAAGGTCGGAGGTGCAAACTTCCA
Organism: Caligus rogercresseyi; assembly: GCA_013387185.1. Classification (NCBI taxonomy): domain Eukaryota; kingdom Metazoa; phylum Arthropoda; class Copepoda; order Siphonostomatoida; family Caligidae; genus Caligus; species Caligus rogercresseyi. The sequence continues at coordinate 24,270,709 of CP045895.1, forward strand.
ATCACCCAAGGAACCCCTCCAATCAGATCCCCTTCCTAACGACGTCTTTCAGGAAATTGGAGCAGATTTCTTTGAAATCAGGGGGAAACATTACTTGGCACTTGTTGATAGATACTCCAATTTCATAATTGTGCACAAATTTCCGTCATCACCCACCGCAAAATCTCTCATCAACAGCCTCCTCACACACATCGCCACCTTTGGTAGACCACTTAAAATATTCTCTGATGGAGGACGTCAATTCACGGCGGCAGAAACACAAGATTTTTTTACACGCTGGGGCATCACACATAGATTGTCATCCCCACACTTCCCACAGTCAAACGGACTTGCGGAATCCGCCGTAAAATCAATAAAACCCTACTCCTCAAAACTGGCGACACCGAATCTGAAGAATTCCAAGAAGCCTTATTAGAACTTCGAAATACACCACTTCGACATGGCACTCTCTCTCCGGCCCAAATAGTTTTTGGAAGACCAATGCGCTCAAGACTTCCTGCACACAACCTCGCACTGGCTAAGGATTGGCAGGAACGCCTCAATAGACACGACACCCAAGTCGCTGAGCAGCACAAATACGCCAAGAACCACTACAACAGCACATCTAGCCTGCTCAAATCCATCCCCATCGGCTCCAAGGTCTGGATACAGAATCCAACTACAAAGCTTTGGGACAGGACCGCTACCGTCCAGGGCAAGAAACAAGAGAGAGAATATCTCCTCCTCCTTCCCTCGGGACGAACCCTTCTTCGAAACCGACGCTTCCTTCGGATACTCAAAAGACAGTAACCACGATCCTCATCGCAAATACAACCCAGAAGAAAACGGACAAAGCGACGCGGCCTGTAAGCCTCAGCGTCCCAAAAGGATAAGATTCGCACCGAATAAATATAGCCCTTCGCAGTAACTCAGGGCTCGTGAAGGGGTGTAAGGATATGAGAGATCGCCCGCGAAATCTCAACATCGTAGCATGTATGCGTGACGTCATCATTCTTATTTTCCTTTTGTTTCTATTGTTTTCTATATTTTAGTCAGTTCCTATCTCCGTCTTAAGCGAGTAACACGTGTATTCAATAAATACATTTATTAATATTAATCAGTGTCTTATTCAATCGGGTAACCTCACAGTAAGTAAAAAAGTCTTCAAATACTCGACTCGTGCATGAAATCGACGAGCTTTTACTCGTTACTCGGAGGAAAAAACTTGTTACTCGGAGAAAAACTCGTTACTCGGAGAAAACTCGTTACTCGGAGAAAAACTCGTTACTCGGAGACAAACTCGTTACCCACGTGTAATTTTTTTATTCAACGAAACTCGTCCCTTCAAATAATATGTCTGGACCAATCAAGAGCTTCAAAAGGCATTGATTCTTAATAATAATTAGTAATGAGACGGTCTTATTATGGTACTTTATCTTATGAATATGTTATAATTTATTGTTTTAAATAGATTTTACTGTTCCTTTACTAATCATCCTAGCTTCATAAAAATAAATATAAACAATACATCATCTAAAAGTCAGGAAACGACCAGGATACATTTTTTTGCCGGGATCCGGACCGGGACTTTAATATATTCGTTCCTTTATAATTCTGAAAGAGACGACATTTAAAAAAATAATTTTTCCTATTATAAAAAAGAAAGTGAGGAAGAAAAAAATTAAATATTTTTTGAAATATTAAGAATTATTTTCTAAAAAAGGTCCTCACTTTCAGAATGACGAGGAAACGAATATATAAAGTCCCGGCCCGCTGATTTTTAGACACCGAGACGGAACGTTCAAAAAACAGCCGGGCTGGGTACCTGGTCGTTTCTTGATATAATTATATACATATATATATATATATATAATTTTTGAGCTGTGGATATAAAAAAATTCTCCCTTTTTTATATGCATATATAATAATAATGTTTTTGAATGCCATTTTCTTTTCAAGCAACTGCAAATGGAACAATCCAGTGAAGAAGAATCTTCAGTCTCATAAAACTACTTGGAAACGTTACTAATTATCTCAAAAGACTCAATCTAGTGTTAGAGGGGATTTTTTTTGATCCACCAGTCTTAATCAAGACAATTTGGTTCAAATATACAATGATAATGGAACAAGTATTTCAACGACCCAGAAGTTTGTTTCGAAGAACTGAATATTAATTTAGACTTTGATATCAAATATATGAAAAATATCACTTTTAGCTCAAAAACTGTAAATCCTAAAAAAATATCAATTATATTAAAACTGATCACGAGGGATAAATTTTAGAATTTTACAAAATAAAGGACTTAAAACCCCATTTTTTAAATGAACAAGAAATCCCGAACTGCATACAACTTCTATTTCGTATGTATGATTATTTCATATCAATCAGGATGTTAAAGGATCATCTAAAAATACAAGTATTCCTGGGATTATCAAATTTTCTTCCTTTTCGTATATTTAAATAAAAATGAGCTCTTACAAGTCACAGTTTAAATTTACACGAGTTACGAGTAAAAACTCGTAAATACTCGAGTACTTTTTCTTACTACTCGCCAAGATCGAGTAGTAAATTTAAGCTCGTGACCCATCACGCTTCTAACAGTACATATAATATAATCTCTATCTAAATATATTCTCCATTGGAAACAAGGTCTGTTATTTCTATCTTTTACAGAACAGTACAATATTTTGCTTATTGGTTCGATAGGATTGCATCCGTGCAGATTTTTTTGTCACTATTTAGTAAACATGGCGTTTCAAATGCGTAACTTCAAACCGTTGAAATAGTTTGGAACAATCAAAGTGATTCGGGACTTCCCTTAGTTTTTTTAATACCGTTGATTTACAGCTGATTCACTTAAATGAGACCACATATTACAAACACATACAATCTTGTATAAATTTTACACAATAATTTTTACAAAATGATACACAATGTGTAATTACAAAATGTATTTCTTAATTTTCACTATCCTTCTTTGGCCTTCACTACAGCTTTGAACCTCCTCACGTGGAGGCAACACAGGCAGGAATCTCTTCTCAGCTCAGACCATGACTGAGGGTGGCTTTTGCCTTCTGAAGAGAGTCCTCAGCTGCACGGGATGTCTTCCTTTTTTCAAGATAAACCCGGTCATTCTGACTGTTGTGGGTGGCCTGGACCGTGAAATCTTTGTTGAGGAAGAGATTTGCCTGTGTTCCTCCACCATGAGGAGTTCAAAGCTGTAGTGAAGTCCAAAGGAGGATATGTGAAAAGTTTGAAATACATTTTGTAAATTACACATTGTGTTTCATTTTTGTTTAAAAATTATTTATGTAAAATTTATACAAAGATTGTATTTGTAATATGTGAGTCTCAATTTAAGTGATCACCCTGTATAGTCAAATACAATCTTTTTATGTCATGGGGTTAGATAAAATAAATTAATCGCCCTCTCCATCGTATTTCCCCCCTTTCCATAGTAAATTTGTATTTAAAAAATCATAATCTAAGATTATAAGTCGTTAAGGAACCCCCAAAAATAAGAGTGATGAGGCTATTGATAGGAAGAAAAATCGATTCCTTTCTGAACCCTCGAAATAAACGACAGAAGAGCATATATGAACCTTATTTTTATTTTTAATTGCATTAACTCTTTTGGAATGTTTTAAAACTTTTATTTCATAAATGATGATTTCAAATCTCGAGCCTTATTTTACAATTTAACTACAACTCACAGAACCAGTGTTTCTGTTCCAGGCTCCCGATGAACCACCTGGGCCGCTTCGGCATCTGAGGCCTCTTCCAAGCATTTAAACTTCATAGTAAATAGTTTCTCCAGGTCATTCCATAGCTTTATTTGCTTTGATGAGAGCCCAAGGTTCTCTTTGATGGTCTTTTGTTCTTCCTTTAGAGCTTTGCTCTTTTTCTCAGACTCGAAAATGAGACGTAGGAGCTTGTCTCGGAAGGACTTCTTTTTGTCCTCGGCCTTATTGTTACGTAGAGACGGATTTCATCGTTTGCCCGACGGAGCCATAGATCGGAAGTTGTAACTAGAAGATAAATAATTAAGTTAGGGGTTATCAAAATAAAATTTCTTTTTTCTTAATGGATATAATATAAACTAGAGGCATATATACACTCAAAGAGTGCAAACCTCCGCCGTCACGGGGTCCTTATGAGCCTTCCGAGAGAGAATAGAACAAAACTTTTATTACCTCCGCCGAAGGAGGTATTGTTTTCACTGGCGTTGGTTTGTTGGATGGTTGGTTTGTTTGTCAGCAGGATAACTCAAAAAGTACGGAACAAATTCGGATGAAACTTGTGGAGTTGTTGGAAATGCCAAAAGGAACAAGTGATTAAATTTTGGCATCTCTGAGTGCAGAATTAAGATGCAAAATGAGCTAAATGCTAATAAATATTTCAAGTTAGCCTACTCTGCCAATAGATGTCGCTGTGCTGTAAAATCAGGTGCCGGGAGCGTCTTCCTCTCGGAATTTCCGTCGAGGGGAACCCTCCCCCGTCCCTCTACGCCGCCCCAGTCGTGAAAAATCCGCCTCGGAAGGTTCATAAGGACCCCGTGACGGCGGAGGTTTGCACTCTCTGAGTGTATATATGCCTCTAGTTTTCTTTCATTTCAATCTTGTTGAAGTGTTGAGGAACCCTAGACTTTTGAAACAATTGTGGCAGCAAATAGAACTTACAAAGTACGTAAAATCACAAATATTTTATTTCACAATGATAAAACTTATTTAAGCTTTTTTTTTACAGCGTTTGGAAATCTATTCAAGTGGGTGAGGTTCTCTAGTGTCTATATTGTACTATATAAACCAAATTAATAAAGGAAGTGATGATTCTGTATCGTGTATTCATGGGACATTTTTTAGTTAATAGGGATCCAACGTGATTGAACGATAGAATAGAGAATAAAACGGGTGTTGATACTTTAATAGAATCTCAATGAAGATGCTAAAAAATGGAGCTCCTTTTTGTTATCAGGAGTTGAACGTAAGGGATTGGAGTAAAAAGGAAAAAGGCTACCACGATTTAAATATCTCCGTTACTATTATTGGAAGTTATGGTGGTAACTTCCATCAAGATCTACCAATTTCATTATTAAAATAATATTTATTAATATTTTATTTATCCTTTTTTGTGGTGTTGGGATTCATATCAAGCAGTATGTAGTGTATGTACCGCGGTGTATCGATAAATTGATCATTCCTAGCTCTGTCTTTGATTCCCATGTCTGTCATCTTCGTTTTACTCAAGAAAAGAATCCATATGAACATAAAATCACTTGTTAACTATGCTAACCTTGTTGTAAGTCTATAGCCCCGTTACATTAAGAAGTCTTAATGTCACTGTTAAGTGACGAATGTTTTTTTCCATATATAGAAATAAAGTCATTAAATAAATACTCCTTAAATAAGTAGGCAATATGTGGCAGTCGACTATGAAACACGAATATCGATAATATATATTTACTAATATCAATTACGTTCCAAGGACTTTTGGAATCTATGTTTTGTAAACTTAACTACAAGAACTATTTGATTTGACGTAAAAAATATACTTTGCCCTTTAAAGCAGTCGTTCTCAAACTTATGAAGTCGCAACCCCCTAATTAAATGTTCGTACTTTTTAAAAACCACAAACCAGACAAGCACTCATGATCACACTTCAGCAACTTTTTTAAAAAATAGGCTATTGTATTTTTAAACATTTTATAGAAGATAAAGCAACATCAAGAGACTACCTTTCATTAGAATAATATGGTCAACGACTGAAAGAATTGCTGTTCAAGCACGGTTCAAATGTTAAAAAAACAATGCACCCTTTTTTTGCCTATATGGTTCGATAGAATTGCATCCAACTGAATATAAATAAGCATTGTAGCATTAAAACTAGTCTATCGAAACTAGGATCTCATCCACGTGGTAGACCAAAAATGACCATCCCCTCTCGGGATTCGAACCTGCGCCCCCAACATTGAGAGTTGAATCCGCCTTTACGCACACGGCTATCGCACTCCCTTAACTTAATATTTCTTTTTATTGAAACAAAACGACAATAAAAAAAATATGAAACCTGCATAAAACGAATAGGAAAAAAATACACACCTATCTGTTTGATATGCCTTCTTTGTTCGCAAAGCCAGATAGCACCACCAATGCTGAGCCTGCTTCTTTTAACAGGGCAGCTCCATTCTTGACTTTATGTTTGATACTCCCAACCAAAGATCATTTTTAACTCTGAGGAGTCGTGATCTGAGATTGTATTTTTTATGTCAGCGCAGAAAAGGTCTTTTGACATAGATATGTGAATGCGAATGACAACGGCACACTGGTAACAGCGTTAGAAAGTGCTGTGTATTCTGTTGTCACTGACAACCATAACTCTTCCAGTGACAATGTTGAGAAAGTATTACGCAATGTGCGGTCAGAAGAGCGATCGATCAGGGAATCACTTGTTGTGGCCGTTCACCATATTCAAGAGTTGAAATCCACTGCTTTAAATACTCGCGTTTTTAATTGGTCGTGATTATAGTTATAACTAAGTTCTTATTTCTAAATAGGATGAAAACATGAAATCTTATGTTAGAGGTAGTCAATACCATATATTATTCAATTTAAAGCCAGGCAAATATGATTATACTATATGAAATTGCCTATAATGATAAATGAAAAAAGAAATGCTCATATAAACATTAATGTTATATTTGAAGAATCTATACAATATAATGCACCTAATCATTGCTTTGCTGTGTCAAAAATAAAGGAGTAAACCGCCCACATTAACATCAGTTTTTAACACACATACATGTCTATGCTTATGTCTCAATTCAAGCTTGCCATAATGTCAAGATTTTAAATGTATTTGTATTTTGTATGTCTATGAAATTGTGGAGCAATCTAATGATTACTTAAATATGGAACTTTAGCCCTGAAACTATATGTAAAACAAAATGGCGTCTTTGGCCGTTAAATATTTTCATTTGATTTCTGATCAATCATGATTGATTTTATAGACTGCTTCCTAACCTCGATTTTTTGGGGTATTGTTTATCATTCATCCATCCTGAGCTAGAAAGAGAAAGGACATCTGTCGATTCAGGGATGCCAATTGGCATAGATAATTCTCTACGGCACAATATATTTGTGGGTCACATATTTCACCCTTCATTGAAGCATACTAAAATTTATCAATAGGAAAAAGTAATTTACCTTTAAACTGAAGTAAATGAAACTTTGCTTCATTAGAAAGTATTTCTTCCGTCAGAGTGGCAACCTCACTCTCTGTTCGACTCATTTTACTCTCCAACTGAAGGCTAAGAGTATCATAGGCCCGCTTTGCTTCCTCAAAGTCTACTTGCATGTCCTGACATCGTTGACGAAGTGGACGTAATTCCTTAATGATCGGCGAAAGCTTAGATTTCTTGCTGTTGATCTGGGTAGTAAGTTGTGCCACGAGCTCAGACATATCCTCAAGAGTTTCTCCCTTTTGCCGATCAAGATCTGCCTTCATACTGGATACCTTTTCTAAATTATCACGGGCGTCATGATAGCCCGAAACTCCATGAGCCGACTCGATATTCATCAAATTAGAGTAAGACTCTGAATCCTTCCGTTGAAGAATTTCAAGGGTCCTCGAAAGCACGCCATACTCAGCTCTTAGCTCCGACATTTCAGCCTTCTTGCCCTTATACTCAGAGCTCTTCTTTCGAAGATCCGCAACATACTTTTTAAAGTCATCACCTCGCAGAACAAGACTCGAGTCTCCAGCCATAGCATTCAGCTTTTCCCGCTTCTCCTTGATCTCATCGGAGAGATTTGATACATCATTTCGAAGATCGCTCAACTTTCAGCAGTAGATGCTTTCTTCCTAGATATAATGGCGGCCTGTTGTCGAAAGAGGGTCAGCTTCTCCTCAACAGGATCTGAGCCATCTTCTACCTTTTGGAAAGAGAGAGTGAGATCTGAGACTTCCTTGGTCACACTTTTAATCTTCTCTCGTAGCTCGTTTAGGTCATCTGGTCCAAGAGCTGGGGTTTCTGCTACTTTGCGTAGTGACTCCAGGACCTGTTTTTGAGCCTTGAGCTCCTTGGGAATCTTGTCGGCAACAATGTAAGAGTTGACTTTGGTATCGTCTTCCATTTTTTTGAGTAGGTTTTCTGGGGTTGCACCTGCTCCAGAGCGTCGAAGGTCTTTGAGTTGTCTCTCCAACCGCTGAGCTTTCTGATCCAGTTGAGTAAGAGAAGCTCGCTGCTCTTGCCTCTGCGTGACTAACTCCTTTTCCCTTTCTCTTTCAACGCGAAGTTTCGTGGCAGATGCAAGAAACATTTCTGTATCCGGCGTTCCCTCCAACTTTCTCTGCATGCGATCAATCCTCTTGGCCACAATGTCCTTCTCCTTTTCCATTTCCTCTATATCCTTTCGAAGCTCTAGAGTAGAATATCCGCTGTTTCGGATGGCTTCTCGGTTTTTATGTGCGTGCTTGAAGGCTTGTAGAATTTCTTCGTACTGGGAGTTGATTTCAGAGACCTCTGGATCCACGGCTACTTCTGGAGGAACTTCAACTTTTACTAGGTATTTGGCCAGGTAGGCTCGTTTCTTGAGATCCGGGAGTCGCTGAAGGAGCCATTCCAATGTTGGGTAAATTACCTATGGAATATAACGTTCAACGTATAGTGGGAGTCTCAATCTTTCATATATATAAAATTGTCGTTTGTTATACAAGAAGATAATATCTTTTTGGTCTTACTCAGAAAAATTAAATGTATCATCGACTTATTGGCTTTATAATAAAATGCCATTATACTTGTTTTTAACCTCGAGTAATCGATTCTTTCAAAACATAATAGTTAAAAATGATTTTTAGTTCCCTATTTGGTAACCCATCCACATCTAGACAAAGATGATACCAAAGCACTGCCCAGTTGTTTTCCATGGATTCAGTATTTATTTTAAAAAACTGATAAATGTAACACATTCCCAATGAAAGAAATTAATAAATTAATTGCACCAAAATAAATTGACCATAGAAACCATAAGTTTGGGGTGATCAATCATAAAGGACCCATAAGAGGCTTTGTTTTGATTTTTGATCATTTAACTATAAATTTAGATTCCTATAAGCTAATTATTTTCACATACAGAAGATAATAATAATTTAAGACACAGATATGATTTTATCAAAACAGAAAATCGAATTGATCAAATTAAAAAATATATTTCTCAGACTCCCTCATTAACAGTTACATTTGTTAAAGCAGAACGATATCTAATAATATGGCTGAAGCTTTTGACAGTTATTTTATAAAGTAAAGATAGCCTAACAATGAGTTTCATTATTGTCATGGTTTCACATTATTATATATCTAAGAGAACACATTTTAGAATAAAATCACTAAATAATTTGGGAAACTAATTTTATGTTGGATGGAGTTGTTTCTGCATGGATATGAAATAACTTCAATGCATTAAAATGATTTAATCGAGCATTTAATTTATTAATTTTGATTTTTCTGTATATTAGGAACATTTCATATGCATATTTTTCGGTTAATTGGCGCGGGATGGAGCGTCTTTGAATGATCAAAAGAAAAAAAGAACAGACATCCAAATAAGTATGGTTATATGCTACCAGCTTACTGATGGGTCAATGCTCTTCTAAATGGGAGGAACTCTGTTTTCCTCCCCGTCTTCTTCATTCATTCGTCTATATGCGCAGGACTATATACATATAATTGATGAAAATGGACACAGAGATCGATACATGCATGGACTGACTTGCCATTAACACCGAAATGATTTAACACTCTTTTTTGTCCTCATCCATTATAATTATGACTGCTAACTATTAGGAAGCCATTAGAAAGAGAGAGAGAGAAAGTAAATATAATACATTGATGCCTCTGAATAAAGGTATGGCCACTTTAGAAGGAAAATAATATATATTATAATCCCTGTATTGAAGTATTGTGACGTCATTAGGGTATAATTATAATATAGGTTGTTATCCTATTTAATATACTAAGGCAACCAGATGTTTTTGATCGTTGTATTTGTGGTCTATTTGATGTCCATGGACTTAATGATTAGAGAGTCGCTTATAGTACAATAATAGTAATTAACATTTTGTGAATGTCTGCATTATGACGTCATTATATAATAATTTGGATTTTAAAGAATCTCTTATTCAATATACTGAGAATAAGAAGTTTTTTGTTTGATAATTGTATTGATAGTCTTTTTGGTGACCATAGGAAATGCTGCTCACATTAATAAGTAGAATTCGATAGTAGTTGATAGAAATTCGTGCTTAATGTCCTGGTTATTTGACTAATAGTTATTCTGGAAATATGTAGTTAGTCCCTTCAATTATGGACTCAGAGATCTCCTGTTAGAGTCCCCGTTGTAATAGGAACAAACACACAATAAATAATAATAATAACACTATGTAACAAAATTAAGGTCTTTGTTTGCCCCTAATAATATTAAATATTATTGTGATTTGTTACGAAGAAAAAAAACCAGGTTTGCCTTTTTATTTGCAAGTTCCTTAAATAATTTGATAACAATATTGGAATGCAATTTTCCAAATCACAGTAACTCTTTAAAAGTCAAATTATTTTTGACACTTATAAATAATTATAAGTAAATAAAAAGGCAAGAATGTTTTTTTTCTTCGTGACAAATCACAATAATATTTAATGCAACCTCAATGAATCACCTAAAAGTAGTTACTTAAGATGATCAATACTTCGTCCTACTAAATTGATCTTTTCTTACTTTCATGCCAGATATCGAAATTATAAAAACTGTTATGAAATGCATTGACATATACCAAAAATATATTAGATATTGATTATAGTCAATAGACTCGAAACAAAAAATATATCGCCGCTTAAATAGAACACTAAAATATGGTCAACTTTTTAAATATACAGCCCATTTTTTCTATTAGTACGAAAGATATATAAATTATAAAACGGATTTAAAATGCACAGATATAGTAGAAATAAATAATACTGATATTTGTGGGTATTCTTACTTTGCATGAAGATAACTGGGTCTGAACCATTAGAAATGATGAAAATCATGATTTTCAAAAAAGGTCATAAAGGCCAAACCTTTTTCGGACGAAATTTTAAGTGGCATTTTTGGAATCTACGTAAAAATGGGACTCAAATTAGGAATTTCAGCCGAGGGGCAAAGTCCTGTTACATAGTGTAATACATAGTCTGTTAGCATTTTGCTAATGCGATAATTTCTCTACGCTTCTGATGAAGTTGTTTTATTAATTCTTATTCCTGTTTGACCACAAATGCATTGGGTATAAAATGTTCTGCTTTATTATCTTGTTTAATACAGTTATTAGGCATCTCCAATGTGAATTCGAAGATCAGTTATACTAATTGAAGAAACACCTCTGGAATGGACGTCTCCATAAACCAAGCATTTAAAAATATTATCAGTTATAATTTATTTTCTTGCAAACATTATTTTATTGACAGTGCTTATAAAATAACATATTAATATAAGACTAAATATCCAGTGACGTTTTAGATTGTTATTGTTTTTTAAATACAATACCATGGAGATATAAATACATAGAGAGCTTATTGGATTCTCCAGAGAAATACGTCATACTGCCCAATATAGACAAATCTTTTCTATCTCTATGATCTAGTTACGATGACGGAGTACAAATTACTTTGTTTTTATTGGGCACACGCGACAGCTGAACGATGTTTCTTTGCTATTGAAGGGAATAAGCTCTCTATATATTTATATTTCTACGTACAATACAGAATTATTAATAACATTAGATGACTCATTGGATGTCTAGAATTTTTCTCCTATTTCAATACTTCTGAGGCTTTGTTATATTTATCAAATAATAACGAATGCTCCATTGTGTGCCTTAAGGCATTGGTGAGAAAGAAATACTGGATCTAAAAACCCTCTAGTATCTAGTAGACAAAGATAATTAAATATAGCTAATCATTTTAGTGATGCCGTCACATTTCATAGCTAACTTTACATGGATAAAAACAAGTACTATCAATGATGCCAACTTATTTTCAAATGTCATAAGAACACCAGGTATTTCTTTATATGAAAATTGGCACGGATGGAAATTAACTTCAAAAAGCCTTTATTTATGGAAGCTTCCATTCCAGGTGTGTCTGGTCTTCCTGGCCTAATTCCAATAGTTAAAACAGCTGCAACATTTATATCACAGCTAATGATACGATACCCTTCTATCTACAAGACATTATCTATTCATCACTCAAACTACGGTATCGTTTAATAACTCATTTTTTCAATCATTCATTCACTCAAAGATTATTTTTTTCCAAGAGTGTCGTGACGTATAATACGAGAGCGGAATTGCTGAGCAACTTTATAAGTTTCTATGTTATGACCCAAGTTTTTCTTTATTATATTTCATCTTCTAAGTGCACAATGTTAAAAAATCGAAATGAGCTCCTAAGAGTCTATAATAAAAGTATCATAGCATCAAGTTTGTTCTATCGATTTTCCAAATTCAAATTATGAGACCCAATTTACTAGAAATATATACAACCATGCTAATGTAACGATATGAATGCCAATGTCGTAGTGATTATGACAGGTCTCGTCTACCTATGAACCAATGTCTTTTTAATCTCAAGATTAAATGTTGACTGGTAACTTGATGAATGTCCACAGCATATATGTAGTATATACATACATGCAGTAGAAAACTGAAGAAATATTATGCGTTTTTTCACAGTCTAGATTATAAACCTATCATGTGTGGATTATTCTTGTACAAAATAAGAAAACTTTGGTTTAATTTTGCATTAAAAATATTTTTTATTTGTGACAAGGTGGATATACTTCATTCGATAGTAATTTTGAATTGTAAGTTTAATTTATGTTTGTTCAAATTACATGTTTTCTACTATTTTATTTATTCTCTTTTCATCCTTTTCGAATACTAAATTCATTATCCAGTTATTATAAGTCCACAGATGCATTAATCAAGTAAAAACCCACACAAAACAAGCCTCACCTGTTTTTGTCCCTGCACAAGACCTTCCTTGTAGATGGTAGAAATGTCAATGGGTGGCTTATACTTGAGTATCCGGAGCATTCCCAGGACCCTAAGTGCCGTAGCCTCGGGATCTTCCTCCCGAATGTCCACTCGATTCTTGGGATCAATCTCTGCAAGGACATCGTTCAAGACCTGCAAAAGCTGCTCCCCGGAGAGTCGGTCAAAGAGGATCAAATTATAGTTCTTTTGATAGGGCTCTTTATTGAGCTCAGAGACAAGGAATTTGATTTGCTCGCTATTCATCTTACGAAATGGAATGGTAGAAATGAATGGGGTACGGCTGGAAAGGGGCTTTCTAACTTTTAAATATAGGAAAAGGAGAAGGAAAAAAAATCCAGATCGTACCTGGATGGATACGTAATATCTACGACACCGCCTTGCTTTGAAGAAGAAAAAGCACATGCTTTCATAAATACAAATATATATTTACCTAGTTTCATAAAGTGTATTGTGAGTTATGTTTATCTCGTTTTTTGCTTATACTCAGTGTTCTTTTTGCGTCTGAATATGTGTATTTTAGTGTCTAAAAGTCAAATACTTTTAGTCAAATACCTTAATATTACCCTAGCATATGTTTAAGTTACTGCATTCAGTTTAAACTGTAGAGCTTATAAAAAATGGTAATGGTGCTTTTGTCTGATCCCTTCATAAACACCATTTTTTCTTATTAATACATTAAAAATGGACCCAGAAAGTTCCTTCACAATAAATATTCCACAAATGTCAGCTAATTCCCTTTTATTTACGAGCAGTTTTTTTTCTTCTCTAAAATATCTAATTTAGTATGTCAATCTAAAAAATCAACTATTAAGCTCTCACAAAGCGTGCAGACATCATAAACAGATGGGGGGACTTCAGTGTTCTAAAGATGTTCTTTTTCATATATCATCAAAATCCATATATTCGGACGATCCAAGTGCCCCTTCCCATGCTTTTACACTTCATTGAAACCAAAATATGATTTTGCTTTCCTTGGCACCATTGCATTTCCCACCCATTTCAAGGACAACTCTTTTTCATTTCTTTTACTGCATCAAGAAGCGTAATAACAAGAGCTCTCTTTCCCTCCCTTTTACTCTCTACGCAGTCTTCAATTCGAAATTGTTTGTGTTTCAAGACAAAAAAAAAAACTTCTTGGGCGCTCATTTTTTCTCTGGGTGAAATATGGGTTTGATTTAATAATAATAACAATAATAGTAGTTATCATAATCAAAACATCAACTACAAAATGAAACAGAAGACAGAGGGTTATTATCCCGTCGACACCAAGGGGATAAGAACAGCGGAATGGAGAATTCTTCATCGAGGGAGGCTCCGGATGGAGGTTTTTGGGCCTGGGCCATTTGCTTCGCATGCTTTTCCTGCAATCTTATTCTAGACGGGGTCGTATACTCCTTCGGTGTTCTCCTGGAGCCCATCATGACCTACTACAGCTCCTCTCGCTCCAGCGTAGCCTGGGTGGGGAGTCTCCTACCTGGGATCTACATGTCTACCGGCCCTATCGCTGCCGGGCTCGTGAATGCCTTTGGCTGTAGGCCAGTCTGTATGAGCGGAGGACTCTTGGCTTCAGTGTCTCTATTCCTTAGCATATTATCTCCCAACGTCCCCTCCCTCATGCTTATCTACGGCGTATGCGGTGGCTTCGGACTTGGACTGACTTACTTACCCTCCGTTGTGGCCTGTGGACACTATTTTGACAAGCGTCGAGCTCTCGCAACCTCCATTGCCGTGTGTGGATCCAGCATCGGATGTTTGTCTTTGCACCCCTTGCGAGTCTGCTCCTTAGGGAGTATGGTTCTTGGAGATCCGTTAACGTTATTTTCTCCGGGCTCATGCTCAACTGCTGCGTATTCGGTGCCTTCATGCGTCCACTAAAAAAGTTATCCACACCTGCCAAGGAGCCTCTGCCCGTTCTTCCGTCCATTGTTGAGGAAGAGGAAGAGGTTAGTCCCTTTCGCTCAAGGCTCCTTTCTGATCGAAGGAGCACGATTGCCACAGATAGGAATGCGAGTCATTTCCTTCTCAAGCCGCCACGGGAGCAGATGCCTCGAAACGTCTCTGCATCAAAGCTGGAGTCCATGCGTGTTGAGGAAAAGTCCCTTAAAGTCATCCGTCCACTCTCAAAAAAGGACATATTTTATTCCGGCTCCGTCATGCGGCTAGACAGTCATGCAGTCTCCGTTCTGAGTCTTGCCCCTGTTGAAGAAGAAACAGGATTCAAGGCCGTATTCCAAGAGATGTTGGACTTTTCGCATTTCAAAAATCCACTCTTCGCACTCATTTGTGCCAGCAATGCCTTTGCCTTCCTCTCCATGTACATCCCCTATATATACCTTCCAAACATGATAACTTCTCAAGGGAATGGAGAAATATCTGCTGGGGAGGCATCCAGCATCGTGTCCGCCATAGGGGTTTCCAATACAGCAGGACGGATCCTCCTGGGGTTCATGACGGACTTCCCCTGGGTCAACTCCCTTCTCATAAGCAACGTGTCCCTTCTCATGAGTGGGATTTCCATTCTGGCATTTCCCTTTTGTCGATCCTATATGGAGTTCCTCATCACCTCACTCTCTCTTGGGTTCTCCCTCAGCGGATTCCTATCTCTTATTTCCATCGTGCTTGCAGATATATTTGGGATCGCCTCTCTACTTCTACATTTGGCTCCCTTGTACTCTTCCGGGGAATTGCAAGCATTCTTGGGCCACCTCTGGCGGGTGCTGTCTATGACGTCTTTGGATACTACACTCCGGCATTTGTCATGGCGGGATCTTCTTCATATTTGGTGCTCTCCTAGGACAAATCACTTACCATTGGAATCGCTCCAAGACTAAATCATAACTTCCCCCTATCTGTGATATTGGAGCAAGTGATCCCTCCTCGCTTTTGAATATTAGTATAACCCTTAGAGAGACAAGCATCGTTTCAATCATTATAGACATGGTTAACGTGATAGTCAACATAAGTAGCACTGCGACAGTCCTTAGGCAGTAAGTTATCAAATTATTACCTCTTAGCTATATAATGACGTCATTACTTATAAATTATTATATTTCTAAAAGAATTATAGCCTAACGACGCCATTAATGAGAAGAAAGGTAGTTTTTTTGTATGCACTGTTCAATAACAAAAGTTTTTTTTTCGGGCTGGTTAAATTTGCAGCGGGATTCAAAATAAGCCCGTGACGATTGGTCAACAACCAGACACTCATTTTTATCAATATTCGTCCAGTATAAAGCTTTGAATAGAAATGAGCTTCCATACTTAAAAAAAGATATCTAAATAAAATGTAAAAAAATACTTTATATATATTTGCTTTGACTAATTCATGGAACCCATAAACAAAAATTGAGATCAATGCATTACATACATTTATATAAACATGTCCTGATTATTATGATACTATAAAGTGATATAATTCCGGTATATGCCAATACGAGGAAAGATTTATGTGAGGCTCAATTAAAGCAATTAATATCATAATGTTTGTTTATTTATGAACAAGTGATTTGATGAAGGAAAAACAAATGACTTCAGAAAAAAATTAGGAGCCATTTAGCTTCTTCGCGTTTTGTTGATATGGAATATCCTCTGTTCTCCTACGTCTTTTTCCCTTAGATTTCAAATTGATATAACTAAATAAATAGCTATTTTATTTTTGTATACATATTATTTTAAAATAATACATATATCCATACCACGATTAGCCCAATATTTTTATTTACGTGCCTTTATAAGTTGTTAGTCGTTGCCGATCTGCATTATAAACAATTTTGTCATTGTCGAGTCTGAATAAAGCAATAAATAAGTGTTTCCTTGAAGCTTTTAATATCCCTGTCTCAGTATTTTCTGTCTGTCATAAACTTGTCAATTATATTTTTAAAATAATGAAAATATATATTTGTACAATTTCATGCAAAGAGTTATTTCTTTATAGGAAGGGCGGTTAAAAATAAGTTTATACAGTGGACATGAATATCTCTCAAGACATTGCAAAAAGTGTCAATTAGCAATTTAAATTATTCACACTTAGAGCCACACTTTTGAAACTATTTGACAAATTCAGATGGTAAAATAAGAAAAAAATATGTATTTGATATTTTTCTTTCACTAAAATATATTGAGATCCTATATGGAGTTTAAAAAACTAATGCACAATATTACTTTTGGTGAATAATGTTCTATTGATTTAAGTAATGACATATTTTTGGAGGTTTCGTGATTGGGTAATCAAAAAGCGTCCGTGTCCTGACTCTTAAAAACGCCTAATAAATGTTTACCAATAATAATGATAGCGGTAAAAAGCCGATACCACTAATTTAATGCGTTACATACATTTATACGCATGATGGTTGAACAGTTTTGTTTTTGTTCCGCAATTTTAGATCAGAGATATATCTTTTGAAATAGAGGCTCCAATAAAACCCCATAAATATAGGCACCAAACTGAAAAGCAATATAATTAATAAGACAAACCATAAGTAGCTACTGATTCGCTGATTTACCTCGATCCTAATCTATTAACAATACGATTTGAAATACGTACGAAACGTCCAGGATTTAAAACATATCGTGAAATAACTAAAATGATACTCTTTTGTTTAGCCAGAATTTTGGATTCGTATGAATTCTCCTATCAGGGTCCAAAATATTTAACTAAAACAAGGCATGTTATATTCGTTTGTTAGATCATTGTTGACCATAAAATGTTAATACATTCCTTAGCAACGTCGGTGCACAAAAAAATCTTGTACAAATATTCACGATGATTCCACACCCAATTCTTTCTTGTTTAATGCCAAAAAATATTGATACATTGGCATGTTAATTAAAAATTGTTGTTCACGTAGACCCATTCATATTACAAAGGTAAGAGAAAAACACGGCTCCACATGGAGTAATTTGGATATCAAAATTATATCTCCGATGGTGTGAAATAACTCTATAAAAATATATTCTGAGATTTTCCTACATTTAATGGTATTAAATAGTCTCATAGTACTCTTTGTTATCCATAAGTGAGTAAGGATCATTGGTGAAATAAAGGGTCATGATGTGAACTGAGTTTAACAGATTTTAATTCTGCAATAAATTATATTCCAAACGATGACATAAAACAAAAAGAAAAGGCGTTAGATCAGTGGAAGCTTACTAATATATATACATAAAAATTTTTTCTCGCCATTCTGAAAAAAATCCCATGAAATGAAAAGTCTTGTCTTTATTTTGGCACCAAAAACGAACGACGAACGATAAGGAATTTTCCTTGTCGTTCGTGAAAAACTTTGTCGTTCATTGTTCAACAAATGAACGATAAATCAATAAGTCTGATATATATATATATAATGAAGCAAGCAAGGAAGTTGGACAGGGCCCTGGTGGCCAAGGCCTGCTCCTCCTTCCGCGACAGGATATATATATATATATATATATATATACAACCATTTTCTGCCATAAACCTACTTATATTATTCGACAAAAACCCTTCCTATTAGTATTAAGTATAATTGTAGGTAGTGTGGTGTCGGTCTTTATCAACTGCAATCCAGTCCGGTCTGGTTGGGTCCAGTCCTTTTTGTCGGTCCTTAGAAAAGGAAAAATGTATTTTTTTCGTCATAATCTACGTCATGTTGTCAACATCTCTTAATTCTACTAAAAGGAAAAATCCTTTATATGAGGAAAATAATATCTTCAATAAGCTGATGACAAATATCACATTTTTTATTATGTTATTAATAAGTATTAAATATTGGTTATAATTACAACAATAAATATTCTATGTTTATGACAATACTTAAAAATTATCCTATAGTGGTTTAAACGGAAGGTTGTGAATTAATTATTTTTACAGAAACATTTAATGAGTAATGACCGACGATGAGTATGTACACTGAAAAGCCTATATTATGATAAAATATTTCCAAATTGTCTTATACATATTATTATCCCTTTTTGTTGCTATTGAATTAACGCCCAGTATAATTGAATATACATATAATATTAGCAGTTTAACGTATTAATAAATACTCTTTCAACATTTTATGAAATATTAAAGGACTGACAAAAGACAATTTCAAGGACCGACGATCCTAAGGACCGATAGGACCGGCACTAAGATTGGACAGGACCGGACCGAATAAATTGGGACGGACACAACACTAATTGTAGGAAGTACTTGGATGCCTTCATGCTTGATTCAGTATTTCATTACGTCTTGTCCATAAAACCTTCTTAAATATTAATTATTCACTGGTTCATACGTAAAATTTAATTTGTGTATACAGGAAAAGAGTTATTATAGCATTTAATTTCTAATTAGTCAATAAACTATATGTATATAGCAGATTTAACCTTCATATAAAGGTATATAATATCGATTTCCACCCCAAGCCTTTATATTTAAATCATGTGTAATTAGGAGTTAAATTAGAAGAATATACCTACTATATAGAATTTGTATTATGAAGGTTGATTTTGTGTGCAATTATATTTGCAATTCTCAAATTCGATAAAGACTCTTTGGTAGGAATAAGGAAGTTAGTTTTACAATCTGAGGACGTCACTGAATGTTTAGCTATGTCTAATCTTTTTTGTCTACTCCTCTTGGGTTTTAATGTTGTCTTTACATCTCTATGTTTCTTTCTCACGTGTGCCTTCAAGCAACACCTACAAGAGAGCGCCTATCATTTGTAAATACACAGAGCCTCAGGAGTGAAGTAACGTAGTAAAAATTGTTTCTAATGTTTTCTATTAATCTAGAGAATTTATTATATTGTATACCTACACTTTTTTAATTTATGGATTTTAAAATACAAATATATAATATTTTACACTCAACTTCCATAAAGAATAATAAAACAACAAACAACTAAAAGTATCCCAATCAGCTAGGTCAAGAAAATATTATATGTTTATCGAGGTGAATTCCCTTTTGCAGTAAACTTAAGAATATTGCTTTCTTGTTGAAATGTAATCCATTTTTGAAAAAACCCTCCCTTGTAGAATATTGCATGTCTCTCTCTAATTAGGATCAAACCTAAGAAGTTTCTTTTTACTTTTTCCTTAGGAGAATGTGCTGTAAGATTCTCATAGGGTAAGGGAACTTCAATTTAATGCAACTACCCGTTAGGCATATACCCTCCAGGTGAGGTATATTTCATTTACTTTATATACAAACAGTGTACAATCAACAATAAACCAACTATATAACATAGTAAAATCGTGTCTACTGGCGGAGCACTTAGCCTCGGGGTATCTCATCAGGGAAGAAGATCTGAGGATCTTATATCTGGGGCAGTTCGGTATTCAAGATTCCCTGGACGTCGGGAGAGGTGGTGAATTTCTACCCGCTCCTGCTATGTGAATGCAGCGAGAGACCTCAAAATGCTTTTACATTTTTACAGAAAATTATGATA
>CP045895.1:24291283-24306585 GCA_013387185.1 Caligus rogercresseyi
TTTTTCTCGATCTGTTGAATTGAATTTCTTTCTTCTATTAAATATTTTCCCAATGGTCGGGCGGAGCGCAAGTCGGGCGCAAATCAAACTAATCGGGCTCGGCTCAATATTAGTCTTTCGGGTGGGCTCGGGTTTGAAAAATCGCGCCCGATGGACAACACTAGTGTGCATGCGAATCTAGACTTTTTTTAGCACGGAAACAAGATACTCATATCCAAGAACAAGACCTTTTAATTGACTTTTTTCATATCACACAAATTTAAATGACTTTTCTCTTAATGTTCATTTAATCCAACTTCCTCCTTTCACAATAACAGCCTCCACACCTCCCAACGGCATGAGCCACCTGTTCCCTGGACAAGTTGGCCACTGCCTGGATGATGGCAGCTTTCAAGGAGTCCACAGTGTTGTGAGCACGCTTGTTAGTGTCCCTCTCAAGGACGCCCCACAAGTAGTAGTCGCAGGGGTTGAGGTCAGGACTGCTGGGGGGCCAGAACTCCTTTGACCAGAACATGTCGATTTTCTCTAAGCACCAGTTTTGCACCAAATTGGACGTGTGGGCGGGAGCTCCATCTTGCTGGTAGAGATAAGGTCTACCAGCAGCAATCTGGGTCATCCAGGGCTTCACCACAGTCTGCATGACGTCCAGGTAGACCTCCTTGTTGACATTTTGGCCCTTGGCAAAGAAGTGAGGAGGCATGATGTCTCCCTCGCTGGACATGACCTCCAAGACATGAACTCCGGCCGGGAACTTGGTTCTTCCAATGATAGGGACCTCATCTGGGTCACTGGCAATCCATCTGTCATTCTGACGGTTGATTTTCGCATCAACACAGAAGATTTTCTCGTCCGAGAAGAACCTGATTCGTCCGGCAGCTCGGTGTTTCAATGACGTGATCAACAACTCACATCTCTCCAACCTCTTCTTCTTCATGGCATCAGAAAGCATCTGCCGGACTCTCAGGACATAGCTGTTGCACCTCAAGTCCTCAAGAATGGCATGGAGAACAGTGGTCCTGTGCACATTTAGCCTTTCAGCCAGTGTCGACATGGGAACACTTGGATCGTCATTGATCATCGTCTGGAGGCGATCAATGAAGTTATAAGTTCTGAGGACATTTTCAATCTTTTTGTTATTAATAAAGCTCATAGGATATACTAATCAGTTCATACATTTTTAAGCTTCTACCCTAACTAGTTTCTGAGATACAAGTCCTCAAAGTTAGTCTAGATTCGCCTGCACAACCCTGTATATATCAGGAAACGACCGGGACACTTTTTTTCACCGGGACTTATTTTTTAAAATCTGGGCGGGACTTTAGTATATTTTTGTTCCTTCATCATTCTGAGAGTGACGACGCTTTTTTAGAAAATAATTTCCAAAGTGACGACGTTTTTTAGAAAAGAGATTCCCAAAAAAGTGACGACTTTTTTTTATTAAAAAAATCTGAAAAAATAATTTCCTAAAAAGTCCCGGCCCGGATTATAGGTTGTTAAATATCTCCCTTCCACCTTTTTTTCTTTCCAATTTCGCGGCAATATACGAAGTGCTACAGAGCTCATATCTGACAATACTGTACATCATTTGAAACTACAAAACGACGTCATGCATTTGGATATTGCGTTCAACATGGAGTTCACTAACGGCAAAATTATCGCTATTTTAAAGTTTTCCTTCGTCTTAGGCATATCCCAAGAGAAACGTTCCGTGAGATTAATGGTGTTTTGGGGGATGCTACTTTACCACTTCGAAGCACGGAGGAATGGTTTCGACGATTCAGAGCCGGTGAAAATGGTACCATGGATAAGCTAGTCGGTAAAAGATCTGTAACGACAAATATCGATAAAATCATGGAATACATCGAGTAACACTGGCCTATGGCATCTCGTAACTTCTCCAATGAGATGGGAGTTAGTCACTAAACCATCTAAAACTATAGTTTTAGATGGTTAGATAGCTATCTGCAGAAGGCTGAATAAAAAAGCTTGATGTTTGGATGTCTCATGATATGACACAAAAAACATTCTGAACCGAATCAACGCTTGCGGTATGCTGCTGAAAAGGAACGAACTTACCCATTTTTGAAGGTAATGGTGACTGGCGACAAAAAATGGATATCATACGACAATATCAAGCGAAAACGAGCAAGGTGAATCTTCCAAAACAGTGACCAAGCCGGGATTGACGGCCAGAGATTTGGCTGTTTGTTTGTTGTTTGGGATTGGAAGGGAATCATCCACAATGAGCTGCTCCCATATGGTCAGACGCTTCATTCTACCATCTACTGTGAACAACTGCCAACAGGAAGGTACAGAGTTCCACCAGGACAACACCAGATCACGCACTTCATTGATGACTCGTAAGAAGCTACAGGAGCTCGGATGGAAGGTTTTATCGCATCCACTTATAGCTCAGACATAGTACCAAGTGATTAACACCTACAAACGCCCTTGGTGGTGTAAGTTGAACTCACAAGAGGTTTGTGAAAAGTGATTGTTCGGGGTATTCGCAAATAAGTGGGGGGCTTCTACGAGGGAGGTATTATGAAGTTACCGTCTAGATGGAAACAAATTATCCAAAAAACGGCGCATATTGGAACTATATCCGATCTCTGTAAATTTTTTATGAGCATTGAATAAAGAGCAAAAAAGTGGAAGGGACATATATATATATGTATTTACTTCACTTCACGATAAGGAGTTATCCTGAAAGCTTTTAGGGGCTCCCATTTCAATCGGAAATCGAAGGCAAGCCGAAATCAGTGTTGAAGGGGCATTGTCACATCATGTCCTCATCATCGAAAATCCAACATCCTCCCCTAGAAGGGGACGGACATCAATAAAGACTTTTCAATGATGGGTTAGGGTCCCCAACAAAGATTATAATAATTATGATGATATAAATATATTATAATATCCTTATCGTGACTTATGGCATCTCTGGGGGAGTGGAAGAGACATTTAATCATCGATAACTCCAGTTGGCTTCGTACAAACTCCTGATTACATGCCCAGTCATGCTGATCTTTCTTAAGACTCCTTCTTTTGCAGAATGACGGTTTAGGAGCAAATCATAACAAACAATAAATTGAAGTTATTAAACACCTTTCAATCCTTAGACTCTTGGAGTAAATAAATAAGAAAGACGTTAATCTGACTGCCCATATTTTTCCACCAAACCTCTCATGTACCTGTCTTGGTAGGCACAAATTTGAACGAATCCCAAACTAGTTGTTCTTTCAAATTCACCAATAAACATGATTTTTGTCATTTGATGGTACATTTTCTTTATTTTTTTTTAACGTCCGATATAATCAGAGGGGTGATCCATTATTGCCAGATATAAAGCCAAGAGAATAAACATATTTTTTTTCCAAAGTATGAGTTCGATGCGTAGTTTCCAAAATATCGACACTTCAATCGACACAAAAATCAATTATATATTTATTATTTTAGAAATTCAGTCTAAAAATCAAATACTCCTCAAATAGAAACAAATTAATAGATCTAAATGCGTTCCGTTAAAATAAAACAAGAATCATTGTTATATCAAAATTATTTTTTTTAAACTCTGTAATATATTATGCAATTTCAAAAACTTATTTGTATTTAAACTGAAATAGCAGTGCCTTTTATGTTAGATTAGATGAGCCTGAGATACTGAAGTGAATTAGAGGGAATAATACTTATTAAGTTTCCGGCTCACGTCAACGGAGACCCAGTAAATTAGGCATTTTAATTGACAAAGCGGAATAACCATATATATTATATTAAACGCCCAAATTGTTTAGGATGAATCAATTGTATGACTTTGGTTAAAATCTGAAATTAAGCCGTGAATTCATCATCAATACCCCAGCTAGAACAAAAACTTTTTTCCCATGAGGAAAGAAACTCAGAATGTTTAAAAAATTATGTATTATTATTTTTCTTTGATTCGATTTATATCTCTTCATGTCATAACACAAGGGTTTGAATGATCCCTGAAGAAGAAAACCAAAGCTTTCTTTCAGCGAAATAAATTCCGTATTCACGTCGTTATATATAAAATTCCTTTAAGAAATGATGTTATTGATAAACAAAGGGATTTCTAAATACAATTTCTGAAATCTCTGTTTTTGTGAATTGATATATATACATATATATAACAAATTCACCGATAAGCATGATTTTTTCATGCAATACTAATGTTTTTATTATTTATCTACGACCGGCAGTCGGTTCATGATCCATATATAGACAGATAAGATGAAACAAAATGAAATTTATATTTACTTTTGTGATTTTTCATACATATCTTAGGTTTTTATGTATTTTGTGTACATATCATAAAAATGAACTGTTGAATAAAAAAACCATTCTTTTTAATGAGTATAATATTTGCTTTATTTAACTGATATTAAGAGATGGAATAGAAGGAGTCCATCATTAAAAGCATTCGACAATGACATGGATGTAGGCCACTGAAGAAGAGACTGCTAGTATTTTGGAGGAATAATGTTTTCTCTCATAATCGAGTGGAGTTATAGCATTTATAGCATAAACCAACGATTTTTAAATTATTCCTCTCCTTTTCACTTAACAAATCACGTTATTCAAAACCCCACTCTTTTTTTAACCCTATAAGCATTGAGTAAAAAGCTCATCATGGAAAGGAGAATGAGAGGGGTTTGGTGTCCTCTCTTCCGTTGACACCCTTCTTTTTTATTACGTGCATTTTTCTCATAGGTAAAAGCTGCTTCCTATAATCATGACTAAAAAGTGAGAAGAAGAGAATAAATACTCGTTCCTCTTTCTGATATCGAAGGAAGAATGAGAAAGTTTTTCATTTTGCCTTCAGTGCATATTATATCTTTCATCAGGATGGACATGGTAAGAATACATATATTTTTCTTTATTAAAGATGTTTTGCCTAATTGTTATATTGATTATTATTATATTTTTCAAATAAGTATACAACATTATTACAATAAGTCCATCGAAATTGAGATACCTTATTTTGATGGTCCAATGATAAGAGTATGGGGTTTTTATTTATTTGGAAACGTATAGAAAATAAATAAAGGAACTCAAATTTAAAATATGGGTGAAGAAAAATTATATTTCATAAAATAAATTATTTATTGATATATTAATATATTTAATATAAATATATATATATAGTATGTATATATACGGTATATATATATATTATATATATATATATATATATATATATATATATATTGGGACAAACAAATATATATTGACTTCAGTATGTAAACGACCATACCATGGAGTGTCGCATATATATATATATATATATATAGAATATATATATATATTTATATATATATATATATATATATATATATATATATATATATATATATATATATATATATATATATATATACATATATTGGGACAACAAATTTATATTAAATTCAGTATGGAACACGACCATACAATGGAGTGTCGTCTATATCACGTAACTTTGTATATTAAGTATGTATGTAAATGACAAATATTATTTATAATAATCATTTTAAATTGGATGTGTTTTAGGCTAAACGTGAATCTTTACTCATCCTAAGAACTTATATGTCTTTTTTGGTAATATATTTAATAAAACCTATTCCATACTAGCCTCCTTATGATTTGTTATGTTCATCTTATACCAATAAATAACCTACCTATAAATTTTGCCCTGTTCAACATTTGTTGGATTGTTATTATATCACCGTTTCTGTTACTTTCTTGCCGACCCATCCAAATTAAATCTGTTGAATATATTTGTTTCAAAGACAAAGAATCATCATTTTATATTATTGCCATCTTTAAAACATAAATTTATAAAGTTTTGGTTAAAAATCAAAAATTATTTTGATGCATAATTTTTGCTGTAGAAGGTTAATATTTATGATAGACATGGATAAAAAATCATGTGTAATCGTTCCATCCTTTAAAATCTATTCATAACTACATAATATAATGTTTGTCCAACGGTTCTAGAAGATACTATTACTATGTAATTTTGATTATTTGTCATTAAAATATTGGTTAATTGAAAGTTCTGAATCAACACAAAAATAATAAAAGCAGAAAGGTTCGCCATCATCTCCTGCGTCAAATGATAAATCTTAAAACATTTAAATTATTTCATGAAATAATTTTACTTAGTGCAAAGAGATCATCTTGCGAAAGTTTGGGTTTCGAATTAGTTTTAGTTTTCTATATGTATGTAAAAATACAGGAGAAAATTGAAGTTTTGAAATAGTCATTTATGGGTATTTTCCATAAAAATGACTATTTCAAAGCTTTAATTTATCTTTTAACTTTGTATATATTTTTAAAAACAAACAATAATTAGAAATCCTTCATATTCATTCATTCAATCAATATAACTGCCCAATGATTTCATATAATCAATATTACTATAGACCAACTAGTTTTTAAAGCAGCATTAGGTTGATGTTGGGATAAATAATGTGACCATTTTGCATAAAATGTATTTTCAAAATATCAGTTAATGCAGACATGCTTTATGAGAAATAAGTCAGATATTTAAGAAGTAATACAAATGTAGCCTCCACATAAAAATATGGAAAACATTAATCCATTTTTTTTGTTAAAATATATTTGAAAAAAATCTGTTTTTGGGAATTAAATATTTCGTTAATATTTGCTCAAACTATCGTATTATGTAGGTTCGATAGACTCATTTACACGCTATAACGTCTATTCTTATTCACATGGACATTGCAATTCTATCGGACCAAATATGCAGGGGAAAATATCGATACAGAGATTTAAGTTTATATCAAATTGCCGCATTTTCATGCAGTAGGAGCAAGTATTTATTCCCCCTTGTGAGTACATCGTATGTAGAGTATTACAACAATAACAACATCTCACGAGTTCTTCTGGAGTTGCTAAGAACATAATTCCCAGAGGATATATATATATATATATATATATATATATATATATATATATATATATATATATATATATATATATATATATATATATATATATATATATATATATACGTGTATGACTTAAAGCCTGCAGGAAAAAATACCCATACATACTCGCTAAGCTTCTTTTTCTTCTTTTCTTCCTTCCATCTTCAAATAATTAAAGAGCTCAATACTATGTAAATCTTTCCCCCCCTTCTTTGAGGACAATTTGCCCTGGAGTTGGATTCTTCTATGAATGTTATTAATATTTTTGTTTCCCCCCTGAATTCCTTACAGGTTTCAAGCTTCGTAAATGTACATATGTTAAATGGATAAAGTAATTCAAATAACTATTCTCTGTGTTCCCATATCTTTTTCGTCTTTATAAATGCCAGGACTTGGTAATGCATGAATAAGGTTTTAAAGAATTGTACATTAAATTGATGAAAAACTCTTTTCTCTGGCAAATGTTGCGACTTATCCAATGCCCATGAATCCATGTAACATGACGTCAGATGTGACCTCAGTTATTGTGATACTTTGTCTTAGGTCAAAATTTATTTTTCTCATTCAGTCAATAATATACTGGCTCTTATCCAAACCAAAAAAGAAACGTACACAATAAACTACACTAAATTTGATGTCACGTTGTATATATTCATACAATGGACTTGGACGTCCTTAATTGGTTTAAATTGGACGACGGTTAAAGGAGTCTCTACATTGAAATTAATTGATTCAGCCTTTTTCTTAAGTAACATACCTATCTATTAGGACACTGTCCTTCTTTTGTCGCATAGACAAAATGTTTCTAGGAAGGCAGAAGCACATGAGTCACGTTGCAAACACTGAGATTGAAAATAATGTCTATTGTTTTGCTGATGGAATTTTATGAGCACTTTTAACATTCCTTTTTGATTGGCTGTAAATTCAACAGCTGACAATGGATACCAAGACAGTAATTCCTGACGTCATTCCTTAAAAACTCTTCATAGTAACACAAATTTTGTTAATTAGCTCCTAGATTGGACCCACCTCACCGAAACCTAATCCGGTATCAACCAGAAATAACACGACTTATATGAGGACGTCTTTTAGTGATATGCTAGATATTTATTTTTGATATCTAACTGGTACAGTTTTTAATACTTATATAAGTAAATCCTTTGGTTATATGATTAAGATATAAAACCATAGACAAATTCAGATAAATACGTGGGTTTGTCTGCTGTCGAGTAAAGAGGCTCAAAATAAACAGATCCTTTTTACATATATCCTGGGATAAAATATATCAGAATTTCCACACAGTTGCGACAATAACAAAACCTTTCTTTTATGAAATAGCATGATTAGTTTGTTATGTAACTCCATCAATATCGGTTTACTGTAAATTCACTGCGCACAAATTCCTCGTCGGACTTTTTATAGTTGCCTTTTTGTCGTGGGTATTTACCTCGCTTGCTCTTTAATAGTGAGTCAATTTCTTCGTTCTCCTTTTTCTCCGCAGACCAAAATATCCACGAGAAAAAGAAGACCGATGAAAATGCTTCGCAACAAAAAGGTTCATGAAAAAAAGGAGAACGAGAAAGTTAACTGACTATAAAGAGCTAGCGAAGTAAAGGCTAACGGCAAAAAGGTGTTATAAAAAGGTCCACGAGAAATTTGCGCGCGATTTAAATTACTGGACACCAGGACATCTGATTAATATCGAACTATTACTACTTTATTTAAGGGAATACGCTCTCTGTTTTGAAATTTCTGTGATTCGTATATACTGTATGTCTTCTAAATTTGTGCCAATATGCTTTCAATATAGTTAGAACCATTCAGTTTAAATTATAATTATTTTAGCTCAGTAGCAATCAATAGCCTCTTAAAACTGGGGTTCATTCGTTGATTGATAAAATAAATACCTATTCATCATAATGAGAGCCGATTACTTGGTGATTACATTATAGTATCATTAATGATGTTAAAGCCTTGATCTTAGTTATTCGCCAAATAAATTACTCTAGATATTTAGAAATGAATTTATATTGATTCTTTCAAAATTTGTTAAAATGATCACTTGTGTATATGAACCTTTCAATTGATGCATTGCTAAAAGTTAGTGGGAATCCCTGGCAGTAGGTTTGTGTGGACTGCTGTCATTGATTGTGCTGGCAGATCATAAAGTGATATAGGTATTACTATTCTTTATCAAACGATACAAACATTCAAAATAATATATGTTATTGGGTTAACAGCGCTGTGCAAAAAAGTTTGAATACTTCTTCATTTGTATATAATATACATTGTGTTGAGCTAGAATATATGAAACAGGATATAGATATTGGCTTTTGTGATTAAAATAAAATAAACACAGCATACTGATTGGAGTCCACAATTGAGCCAGCCTAAAGCAAAAGTTTTAGACCAAATGACCAACTGATTTGTTAGTTGGTTATAATAACGTTTATATATTAATCCTTATCAATTGTGTACGGAAGAAATGACTAGATTACATTAATCATGCAGTTCAAATAGAGGTATGACTTTGGGCGCTAACTGATATTATAATCACTTTAATAGTAAATAAATAATGAAGAAATGCTATATGCCTAATTTCGGACGCGTTTGATTTGTGGAACAAATGTAAGATTATTCAATGAAAAATTTCAGTTTCATGACTAGTTGTAAATATTCATAGCCATTTATTTACTGAGAGTTCTTCAATTTTTCCACGTTACTGAGATTTATTCTAAAATCCCATATTCCATAGGTATCAAACGCGTCCGAAAGTAGACATATATATATATATTCATTATATATCTACTATTTAAATGCTTTTAATATCGTTATGCGTCCAAAATAAGCCTGTGTTCTAACTTAAGTCCTATTCTAATATCCGTATGTCCGTTATATAACAGAATACATATTTCCACTACAATTTGGGTGATAACTAAAATTAAAAGCAGCAAAGACATCATTTATGTTTAATTTCAAAAAATAATTTAGGATCATCACCACGTGGAAATGGACTGGTGGCCTAATTAAATATGTGCCAGCAAGATAGAAGCATTACATGAAAACTATAAAAAGACATTGGTAGTTTTTAAACAAATGCATTATATGATGCGTCCTTTAGTTAAGTTTATTTTTCAGGGCAGTAAATGTGAAATAAAATATACATTTATGTATTTTCGCAACTGCTTTGAATAGTTTTACTCTGTTTCCGTAAAAAAAAATTAGTGTATTTATTTTTACAACATATAAATTTTTTTTGCAGATTAACAAAAAAAATTGACATTAATACTCAATTTAGATAAGACATAGTATAATATAGATATACTCGCCCAAATTTGGGTAATTTTCCTTATCATTATCTGTTTCTATCTTGGGTTATGCTTTCCTTGGTTATTTTTTTCCTCGGCCAATTCTTCCAAATATCCAATTCATTTACAAAATCTGTTTAATACTATTTACATTATTCATTGCATCATTTAATTAGAAAACGGTGTATAAATATATGTTGCAAAGGAAATGAAGAAAAAAAAATTATAGATGCGTCTTTGTTTGAGACTATCTCTGCTTAGGGGTGCTTTAACATGATACAGATTTCATAAACATTTCCTCCCCTGAATGAATGAATGATTGAATTATAAAAAAACTGTCTGGAATGTAGGAGTTGATATAAACATTATTGAAGGCTTAAATGAGTAGATAGACTTGGATAACAACTAATCTGGAATAAAGTTACATTTATCTGACAGTTTGTCTCTCAAACTACTGAGGAGATAGTTGTTCTTTACTTTTTGAGATAACGAACGAGGTTCATTTTTGTGCCTAATTGGTTCGATCGAATTGCAGCTTCCGACACGATATAAATAAGCATTAAAGCATTAAAATTAGTCACTCGAACCTATGATCTTATCATCAATAAGGTAGACCCAAAATCCCCTCTCGGGGTTCGCACCTGTGACCCCAACATTGAGAGTTGAACACGCCTACACGCACACGGCATTTGCACTCCCTTAAATAGGTTCATTCTTTATGGTGGAACCCATTATTTATAGCAAACTATGAGCAAGAAGACTCTCAAAAAGGTATTCTTCATTGTTTTCTTCAATTATTTACTGTTAAATTATAATTACGTAATATACTAGGTAGAATATAAACTATTTTACGGAGGCTTTTTATGGAACTTCAAATCGTCTTTTTGGCAATACCAAATAATATATATGTAAAGATCAATCATTTTTTGCAATTGTAAACGTGTCATTGGAAAATTATTTTGAATATTTTTCATATGCTTTTTTTTGCCTATATGGTTCGATAGAATTGAATCCGACATGATATAAATAAGAATTATACCATTAAAAAATTTCGAATGTTTTGCATTTTATTTGCTGAATAATATCTTTTTATGATTGATTTTGTGTTTACGTATATGTGAAATTGATCCAGGTAATTACTACCGGATTGCAAGGGAGGATTTATATGAATATTTGATAAATTACTTCATGGAGGTATGTTATGAATAGAGAATCAATGTGGATAAATGACCTAATATTTCATCATTTAAGCGTAAAGCGTGAATTATGTTATTTGTTGTGTAAACACTCAATCAAGTTCCAAATCTAGCATGTCTCCGTGCCTCTGTGCATTTAAGTGTGTTAGAGGAGCAAATTTTGAGCTGAAACTTCGGAGTAGTCACATGAAAGGTGGCAATAAAGAGTGCGATTTTGAAGTTGAACGATTAATACATAGGTTTATTTCCATAATTGGGTTACAGCTAGTACATTGATATTAATTCTGCAACTACTATTATTTAATATTTTTTAACGCCTCCCTCTGATCATTGAGATCCTAAGATTATCACATCTCCAATTTAATACTCATAATGATTAAAAAGTCCGGTGTCCATTTATTAAATTCACTTAGCATTTTTTTAAAATAAGTCGAAACTGATGCCCTAAAACTTCAGGCTTTATAACTTTTGATAAATAGTTTGGGGGCATAATGGTACTCTAAATGGTTTCAGATACCTTATTTCTTTGCTTTGAGTTATGCCAGAGTTTCTTCCGTGCAATTGGCATTGCTAGTTGAAAACCTTACTATCTCTTTGAGTGATCAAACAGAAGTAATGTTTGAGGCTTAAACATTTAATATTAACAAATAACTATTTATAGAAACTTCACAGCCGTTTACCTTCAGTATTCTATCTTAAGTGGTATAATTTGTTTTGATATTTCTCATCTCTCTCTCTCTCTATCTATATATATATATATATATATATATATATATATATATATATATTATATATATCTCTCTTATATATATATTAGGGTTGTTCTTATTTTTCAAATGTTTGAAATGTTAGCAACATTGTGGATTTTCTGTTTCTTGGTGATAAAAGAAGACGACATACAAAGTTTGAACAAAATCGGTCAACATTACGAGGTCGCGCAACGAGGTCAAAGTTTTAAAAATTTAGTAAAAATATAGTTTTCCGCAAATTTCTTCAAAATGGTGGACGTTACAGACTTCAATAATAATTATTAATTTAAAGGAAATCTAATTTACTACCAGACGTATGTTTGATGTTTTTTAATAAAACAAAGTTTTCAGTAAAAACAAAGAAAAATAGAGTGTGTATTGTTAGCTTATTTCATAGCTTTTTTGTGTCAATTAACTTCACTCGCCTGTAGAAGATGACTTGTTCGCTTCAGAGTAAAATAGTACTTTTAAGTTTAGTAAAACTTAGATGATAAATCCAAAAATGACCTTGGTTGCATTCTATCAATTCAGAATTCAGTACAATCTGAGTTTACATCATATGATTCAGAGCCTGTATTGACCTATAAGAAATCGATTATGAAAAAAATAAATCATAATGTGTTTCTTAGATGTGCGTCAAGGTATCCTCTCAAAATTTTACTTTGTCTCTGACGCATTTATAATCCATTATATGCGTCATTTTGTACGCGAGATAGGCTTTTTTAATGTACATATAACTCTCTACTTATTAAATTGACATGATTTAGTATACCAAAATATTAAAGCTGGTTAACCAAGCTTTCATTTGATATATTTTGTGTTCTAAAAATCGCTATACTTTAAGAGATATAAGCAAATACGTACTCTCCCCCAAAAATTGATCTTTTGATATGAGAATATACGATTACCATCTGGTAACTGCTGTTAGTGTTACCTGGATAGAAAGAGAAGGGAGGGAGGGAGTATTTTGCCTCACTTCTCTCCCTTCTTTTTTCTTCCTATCCAGGTTACACTAAAAAAGTATGCTCCATAATCGTGGACCCAGATTTATCCGATCCCTGCCTCAGATGGTGTATCGAACTATTGTTATATCCAATTTCAAGGATTTCTATAACTCACATAAACTTTTAATATTATTTATAAATGTAAGTGCTCTTAGACGTCCCAGAGAACGTCATAAAAAGTGCGGCAAACATCTTCGAAAATGTCTCCCCGATTATTAAAGTAATAATGTTAATTCTATTAAATTATGATCTTTATTTTATTATATTTCTTAAAATAACACTACAATTGTCTTAGATGAATTAATACAGATATAAAGTTTATTGTACGTTCTTATAAAAGGCAAAAAAAGGTCCAAATTGTAATTTTCATATTTCATGGGTTGCTATAACTTATTCCAAATCTATCTCAAATTCAAGTTTTTTTTTCTGCACTTATTTATTACACTTTTTCTTTTAGTATCATTTTCCCTAATATCGAATATTTTTCATTTTCCTACGCAGTCAGCCTGAGTAGCTGAACTATAAACTGTTTCAATTAAGGCATCAAACGTGGTCCTCATAAAGTTTAAGTAAAGGATCATTATAATAAATGTAATAGGCTCTTTCCCGCCAAACAGCACCCTCAGGTTCGAAATAAGAAATAACCCCGCAACCTCTCATATACATATTTTAAACCAAATATACGACATGCAATTGTGATTTGAGAGTCAGTGATATAGAGCAAGTTTTTCCCGTTATAAAAATAAAGCTAATTATAATAATGTTTTTGAAGCTTCATTCAAGCTTTCCCTCCACTATGTGCATTTGTTTTCTCCTGAAGTCCAAAGGTATCCCTTACAGTGGTTAGACAGATGGAGGGAGATCCTTCCATTTTACCTCCCCTTATTATGACGTGTATGTATGCATGGATGATATTTATGACACTCTTAGTGTAATTGATTAGTATGCGTTCTGTTAGGGACTTGGAGGAGGATTTACTAAATCAAAACATGTTTGTAAACAGAGCTATAAAACAACAAGAAGGAATAAAAAGGGGCGAGGGGGATTTAATAATAATAATAATAGGGTCACGGCTCTCTGCAGACACATCTCTATTGTTGTCAGCTCTTGCAACACCTGCAATACAACATTATTTCATAAACAACAACAGCCTTTTAAGACCTCTTGACAGCTTAGTTGATTATTGTATACATAAATTGAAACTGTCATTATGGTGGCTCATGCAGCTCATCAATAACTTACTTTTTCAGTCGACAAATTTGGTTTCTATCCTTTTCAAAGTCTTATCATCAATCTGAGGATCCTTTTATCGGCAGCTATCATAAATACTCATGAGTTCTTCTGGAGTTTCCGAAATGTTCCCAGAGGAGTAGTAATATACCTATATATAAAATATAAATTATGATTATATAAATTATACACGGGTCTTGCAGGTAAATCCGCACAAGGTTCAACTTCGTCAATCCATAAGGAGTGCAAGTAGAGCTTAGATATTGCACATGTGGGAGGTTTCGTGAATTACTGTCGAATTGCGCCCCGAAAACAAAACAAATACACGATACGGAGATGGAGCAGACCCGTAGGACACGTAATACGAGTTGCTGTGCGCAGGGCACCGTCCTGCAGCAATCATCAGTTGTAAAGTCCCCAGAGGACGGTCTACGGAATCACCAAGATGGGCAGGAGTCAGGGATGTCCAAGAAGCAAAGAAGCAAAGCCTAGGAGTGACCGAATCTGCACGCCCGCTTTGTGGCTGGTCTCAAGCGGTCCATCAAGGCCAATCCGGGGACGCCCATTCCATCCGCGCCAGAAAGCGTGGGGTCTTACCTGTCGTCGTTCCTGGATGGACTCTGTGGCCTCCGGGACCCCGTAACATTCCAGCAGGACTCGGCGCCCGCCACACACGGCCAACGGTGCAGTCCTGGCTGAAGTAAAATGTGCCCACTTCTGGGACTTCAACACCTGCCCTCCAACAGACCCGAAACTGAACCCATGCGACTACTACTTGTAGGGGAAGTGGAGAGGGAGGTGTACGCCACACACCACAGCAATATGGCGTCCCTGAAGGGCCTCCATCAAGTTCGGAGATAAACCA
>CP045895.1:24313817-24344310 GCA_013387185.1 Caligus rogercresseyi
AGGGGGGGGGGGATAAATGGCCTAAAAATGGAAAAAAAAATGGAAAATGATTACGCCCACTTCAGTGATGGTGATTGGGTCATTTGAGAGATATTTGTTATTGGAAGTTGGTACTAATGAAATAAACCCCCCACCCCACTCAAAAAACAAATCGGACATGATTTTTGCCCCTTTTTTCTCCCTTGTATCATTAAAAAATAATAATATCTTAAGAGAACACTTTGGTTCACCTGTTAGATGCTGCAATGTATAATGTGATAAAAAAGTCTTTTTGTGGCACCCACACTACACTGGTCTTCAGCAGTGCCATGAATAAAGTGATGCGGTTGGTGGAGGCCGATATGAAGATGGAGCAAGTGCTACAGAGTTTCATCGTGGACCTGGATGTAGACAGCAGAATGCCAGTGTGGCTGGACAGGCACTGGACATGTGCCTCAAGTTGGTGGCTCCTGAGTATTCCCACAAACCCTGGAACCGCTACAGGGAATTCCTCCTCTTCCTTGAGCAAGGCAGGTATCCAGTGTGCTGTTTTTCCTACAAAGACAGCAGGTTTGGATGTCTCCTCCAGGGCAGCAGCAGTCCTAATATACCACTTTAACCATCTGACAGAGTTCCTGAGCCAGAACCCTCACATAAGCAACCGCCTGGCCTGCCTCGTCAGAGAAGTGATGGAGCTTCCCTATCTCAAAGTGGTCTTTGTGGCGTTCGCCTGCCTGGGTGTACACTTGGTGGAGCCCTTCTATGCCAGAACCATAGAGAAAGATGCTACCCATACTCAGCTCAGGGAGTTCTACAAAGGACTGCATACAGGCTTGGGGCAGCCAATCAGCGACAACTACACAACGTTCACAACACCTGAGTATCCTGTAGTGTCTGACAAGCTTTTCAGTAGCGTAAAGAAGACTTATACTGAAGAGGTCCTGACTCAGTGTCAGACGTGGCTGCCGAACACTTGGATGAATGAAGAAGCTGACAGATCTCATGCTACCCCATCTGAAGACTGTCCTGGCCAGGCAGAGGAGGGACTATGGGATAGATGAGGAGACCTTCCCAATGGACTACCCTGTCAGTGAACAGGCTAGTAACATTGATGGCACCCCTGTGCACAACATTGGAATGGAGAGACAATGTGGCAAAGTGGATTACAGACTGAAGAAGCTAGGCACACTGAATGCAGTGAGTAGGTCAATCATTTTACAAAAGAGCCAGGAGCTGAGGAATGGACAGGTTCCATCCTTCAGAGGATTCAAGGCAGCAGCCCAGGCGAAAAGAGAGGTCGAGCTCAACTGGACTGAACGCATGAAGGAAAAATTTGAGAGAGGGGCAGAAGAAAAGCAGGAAATGGCGCAAAGAAAGGAGAGGAGGAGATTAAACATGCTGGACACACTGAAATCCTTTGGTGGCCCCTTCACTGACAGTGGAGAAGTTGAAAAGTTCCTTGTGGATGAAAGTCTGAACAACAATGCAAAGCAGCAGAGAATGAAGGTTGAGGTTCAGTTTGCCAGAGAAAGCACCACACTTCTGCCTAAAGTCGATCCTATCTTCAGAATCCAGGTGACACTGCCCAGTGGGAAGAGGAGGATGAAAACAGCACAGGAGTTTGGAGATGCTCTCATGGCGTACCTAGGCAAGAGGAGTGACCGAACCACACTGGAATATGCAAAATTCCAAGAAAGTCTTGAAAGGCTAAGAGAAATATAAGATGCTACTTAAACTGTTCAAGTTCAAAGTTCAATTTCTTCCATGTCTATGTGTCTATGTGATGATTAAACTGTTTTGTATTTGAAATAAAAAAATGCAAATGAGTTCAGTGTTTTAGTCTTGGCAAACTGAGGGCTGAACAGCTTAAAAAACGCTCATTTTGTGTTCTTTTTCTATTTTAAAGAGGGATGAAGGATTATTTTCAAGATACAGAGTCCCTTTGAGTGTAACAGTAGTTCTATTATTAGTGTTTATTAAATATCAATGGGTTTGAAAGCATTGTTTCAACACTATATAGGCAAACAGTAAGAATAGCATATGCATTCCAGGCGGAATTTGCAGAAAAGGCCATTTTTTTGGTTCTTTTTTTCATTTTCAAGGGGTGGGGGGTTTTTTCAAGATACAGAGTTAATTTTGGTGTCAAAGTTCTTGTATTTATAGTGTTAATCATATCCCAAATGGGCGTTGTGAAATTTTGAACTTGATGATTATCCCCCCCCCCCCCCCCCCCTAACATGATGTCTAACTTTTTTGCCTGTGATGATGCATTCCTGTTTTAATTAAGTTTCCTTAAACTGTAAATCGATTTAGATGTTTTTTAATCAATAGAGAAATGCCACGCTTTGAATGAATGAACATATAACATAGCACTCAGGAAACAAAAGTGATTCTCAATTGAACCACGACGATTTCTTCTTCAGAGAAGCCAAAAAATAAAGCGCATTCAACACAGCAAATGTGCTTAAGGTTTCTCTTATTTCAAAACCCTCCCTGTATTTCTTTTCGTTTTGATGAAACCAAAAGTCTTCCATTTTAACGAATAATTCAAGTTTAATTGAATGAAACATCATTGCTATTACTATTTTTCTTAGCTACAGCCCTCGCATAAGAGAGCGTTGTTGTGTTATTTGTTTCATCCGCATGACCATTGTCCGGAGGGTGATGCGTAGGATTCATATCATCCAAAAAAAGGAAAAAGCACACCTGATATGGAGTCTTATGGTAAAGATTTACTGAAGATAGCACAACCATAGACATATTAAGATCAGAGAGCTTATTCCCTTAATAGCAAAGAAACATTGTTCAGCTGTCGCCTGTGCCCAATATAAACAAAGTAATTTGTACTACGTCATCGTAATTTTGTCATAAAAATAGAAAGATTTGTTTATATTGGGAACAAAAACGTATTCCTCTGAAGAACCCAATAAGCCCTATATGTCTTTATATCTCTATGAGCACGACAAGCAGATAGGAGACGGCTTCTTATTATTTAAAGAAAGGGAATACATGCCGAGGTATGAAAAGACCATGTTGTCCTTCATTCTTTTCGGAGGGATTTATAATTATGGCCAGTATTTCGCTAGTTTCCAGAATGGGTATGCCTATGTTGACAAGGCAATTAAGGAAGAACTCGCAAATCCAATGATGTGATGGAATCTTTGTAACACATTATGTCAAATGTTATATGTTTTGTTCACCGAAGCAAAAAAACATACGTCTTCACTCCATCAAAATATATAAAATACATGGAATAAAGAGAAATAATTTTTTCCTGTTTTAATTAAAATATGAAACCTTTTGAAAACCATAA
Source organism: Caligus rogercresseyi (assembly GCA_013387185.1). NCBI lineage: Eukaryota > Metazoa > Arthropoda > Copepoda > Siphonostomatoida > Caligidae > Caligus > Caligus rogercresseyi. Next base: position 24,317,110 of record CP045895.1, read on the forward strand.
GTAGTCATAAAATATTATTAAAACAACAAACTTTTCAAAGAATTAATCAAAAACGTCAAAAAAAGCATTTGGTAAGTTTTTGGTAAGGAAACATTTTTGAAGGTCTCATTATGGGTAGATTGTAAATTGTGGGTTTTATTGAATTGGTAAGGCACTAACGATAGTAAAAGGTATTTGAAGGAGGTTGTGTGTGCGAAAGAAAGTATTTTCTTATTGTTTACGAGTACATATGTTGGAAATAGGTTCCCTCAAATATTCGATCTTGTATCAATTATTAATTAGAATGAAGCATGCGTTTCTTTCCCCTGAACAATAAGAGGAGTAGTAGTATTTTCTATATTGCATGGCAACGAGAGAGCATTTTATTATTAGTTTTTCCTCTTGCCAAGAAAGTTTTCCTTATCGGTAGATTCAGGAGTGTTTTTAGCGGGAACATCTTGGGCTCGACCTTTCTACTGATCCCTCGAAACTGAGAATGCTCATTTTTGGAATCCTATGATTTAGTAGATATAAAAGGTTATCTCTTCTCTATCCCTCATTCAAAAACATAGACTACGACGTCTTCACACCAAAACTCCCCTGACGTCTTGCAGGTCGATATATTCACAACACTGTTCTAGTCTCAATATGGAATTATTGAGGTTATTATTGAATCTCGGTTTCTTCATGAGTCTTGAGCATGAGTTCTGCCCGATCTGTCAGATTCGTACCTGTTTGCTTCTTGTCTCCTCTCCTTTAGAAGTCCTGATGTCTTGGGACCTCCTTATTCCCCTCCATATCGCTACAAATCGACATGTTGATCGGAGGTTAGCGACGATTGATACGGTAGGTGCGACCATGCTGCGTCTTAACGATGTTATCGTGGTGGTGTAGGGATGCATCACCTTGGCGAGGGTGTCCCACTTTTTTGTGGACGTTCTTGTATTCATAACGCGGTTACCAATGATTAGGTAGGGAATACACGTGTATGGCGGTCAAGCAGCTTCTTGCTCCTTCATTATTGCTTGATTTTTGCCTCGAAAGGCTTCGTATATTTACTATGCTCGATGGATTCAGTTGGTGTCATAAAGGGGGAGTCCTCTTTTTTTGTGATAAAAATGTCGTTTGTTCGTGCGGATCGCCATTTCCCTTTTATGGTCCCTGTCCATCTCATGTTTAATCATGTTCATTCTGGATACTCTTAAGTTGAGCTTGGGCACAAGGTATCAGACCCAAGTGCCAAGGTGCCCGCCATGAGAGAAGCACGGCCTTGTACTCTCCCGAAACCGCAAATGTGGTGGTTGAACTCCTTATCTCCGAGTGAACAAAGCACTTCACCTCCCATCCAGCCTAAGGGGAGGTCATTTGCAGCTGTCATGTGTAGATTAGTGGAAGGCAGTTACAAACAAATCCTCGATTATAGGCTTCCGTGTGCTTATTGGGCCACCAGTTCCTTTCTTGCTTCATATTGATGTATAGACAATCATTCTCATCTCCCGTGACGGTATAAAAACACTGTTTATACTCCATGTACTCGATGGCGAGCGAAGTGGTGAGTCAGTATTTGAAGCAATTTTTCTTTGTTCTTTCGTTTGAGCTCGTAAGACACCCCATTCTACGAGTTTTTCGACAATCTCATCAAATGACTGTGATTGAGGATTGTCTTATCAGTGGAGTTGGATTTAACGGCCAATTCAAGACTGGTTTGGCGGCCATCTTCTATCAATAGTGCCTTCAGATGCCTTTCGTCGAATATTGCAGATTGCCCTGCTTCGAGCATGTCTTTGAACTTTGCAAACCATTTTATGTGCATTAAATACGTCTACCTCTTGAGGATGTCATCTGTGTCAGTCAGGACTTGACAAATTCAATTAGTTCAATGGTAGCAGTGTTATTATCAATATATTACTGTCCGGATTTATCCAAGTATTTTACAATGATGTTATTGTCTGTATTTCTATTAAAAATAATAATAAAGAGTTTCAAAATTAGGACGATAAAATGAGCTACTGTGAGGTCAGACAAGACAGTCATATGAATAAAGTGGTGTCACATCAATAACCAGAATGCTAGTCCCCATGTTGCACAAGTCGTCAAACCCATAAGTCAGGAGTTCGAATGGAAGATTCTTTAACATCACTATACTCCTCCGGACCTAACATCATCGGATTATCACTGTTTCCGCTCTCTATAAAACCAAATGAGGGGGTGTTACATTCGACAACGAAGAGCACCTCAAAACGGGCTCAACAACGTTTTCCGACATCAGACCGGACGATTTTGGAGGTGGGAGGAAATCGTACACCGTAACGGAGAATGCATCATTGATTATTAACTGTTATCCGTAATGTTTTTAGTTCAAATAACTTATAATAATAACTCTACGAACTTAGTTTCCGACTCTTTTCTCTCTCTACTATATATGCATACCTATATAGATATATATATATATATATATCTATATAGATATCCAGATATAGAGATATATATATATAATATATATATATATATATATGATATATATTATTAATATATAGATATATGATGTGTTGCTTCATGGTTCCATTAGTATTCAGCCCACACGGGATCAGCCCACGGGATTCAGCCCACACGGGATTCAGCCCCAGGATTCAGCCCACACGGGATTCAGCCCACAAGGGATTCAGCCCACAAGGATTCAGCCCACACGGGATTCAGCCCACATGGGATTCAGCCCACACGGGATTCAGCCCACACGAATTCAGCCCACACGGAATTCAGCCCACACGGGATTCAGCCCACATGGAATTCAGCCCACAAGGGATACAGCCCAAGGAATTTTGGGGGGGCTTTATTTGATGACACAACTGCGCTCATGGACAGCGATAGAGCTATTTTCACAGGAACAATTTTACACGGTTTAAAACGCACGCCTTATATAAACATGAGGGGGGGGGAGAGAATCAAGAGTGACGTCACCATCACAATCGTCAAATAATAGAGCCTCCACTGATCATAGTTGGGAATCTTTTTTTTGGGTGTCATGAAAGCATTCTGGCCTAGACTTCAAACTTGTTGGAGATCCCTCGATCCCTTCCTTCCTTCCTCCATCCCTCCTTCTATCTTCCCGGGACTCCGGGATAAATGCCTTGGACACCAAGAAACGAGTCTCCTCCCTCCCTCCCATTAAGAGACGCATTCCCCTCACCTCGACTTCGTGAGTGGAGTCCTACCCATCGTCGGTCTTCGTCAGTCAAAGGACTTCCTTCCCTCATCTTCGATAGAGAGCTCCCCGTCCCTCCTCTTCGTGAATGGAGCCCTACCCCTCGTCGGACTTCGTTAGAGAGCTTCCCATCCCTCGTCTTCGTTAGAGAGCTCCCGTCTCTCCTCTCGTGAATGGAGTCCTACCCCTCGTCGGACTTCGTTAGAGAGCTTCCCATCCCTCGTCTTCGTTAGAGAGCTCCCGTCCCTCCTCTTCGTGAATGGAGCCCTACCCCTCGTCGGACTTCGTTAGAGAGCTTCCCATCCTCGTCTTCGTTAGAGAGCTCCCGTCCCTCCTCTTCGTGAATGGAGTCCTACCCCTCGTCGGACTTCGTTAGAGAGCTTCCCATCCCTCGTCTTCGTCCAAGAGTTCCTCCTTCGTCTTCGGCATAGGGTTCCCCGTCCCTCCTCTTCGTTAATGGAGTCCTGCCACTCGTATTCATGAATGGAGCCCTACCCCTCATCTTCGTGAGTGGAGTTCCGTCTTCCATAACCTCCTCCATATTGAAGACTTTTTCTCTTTTTTGGAGTTTGCTATTGAACGCCTCAGTCCTGTATTTCTATGAAATAAGTATCATGATGTCCTGATGAATCTAACAGTCCAAAGGACATGAAGATAATAAAATCTCGGTGAAGGAAACTTGATCATCAAACCTAACAGGACTACCCCTCCCCCCAGACTAACGCACCCCGGACTATCACCCCCCGTGCCATTTACTCCCATTACTAATATTTTTTATTCCATGAAGTCCGCTTATGAAGTTAACTATGTTTTTTGTGACAATTGACCATTTAAAATTTGAATGTAATCAGATAAAATAATAATAATACTTTAGTTTACCATTATTTAATAAATCTTATGTTCTCATTTCAAATCTCGCAATAATTGTAACTGGTCACCAAACTTATCAAAAATTAGTATTAAAAGTGCTAATTAATTTTTATTTATTTTCTAAGATATGTCGTTAAAATGATTAAGCTAATAAATTTTACTTTAACATGACTTGCAAGAGTTATTACTATGGATATATGGTCTCTTTTACAAGATTTCTTACAAATTCAAGAAGTTATTGGCGTCACTTTGAAATAAATCATTTTAACTACTTTTCACTAGTGATTTACACTATTTACACTTTATTGAAATTTAACATGAATGCATGTTATAAATATATAAATAAAAATTATAGATTAAAATTTATACAATAATATAAAGTCAATAAAAAAGTTATGGCATTAAAAAATCAAGTATAACTAGAGGCATATATACAACTCAGAGAGTGCAAACCTCCGCCGTCACGGGGTCCTTAGAGCCTTCCGAGGCGGATTTTTCACGACTGGGGAGGCGTAGAGGACGGGGGAGGGTTCTCCTAGACGGAAATTCTGAGAGGAAGACGCTCCGGCACCCAATTTCACAGCACAGCGACATCTATTGGCAGAGTAGGCTAACTTGAAATATTTAGTAGTATTTAGCTCATGTGGCGCCTTAATCTGCACTCAGAGATGCCAAAATTAAATAACTTCTTCCGTTTGGCACTTCAAACAGCTCCACAAAATTTCATCCAAATCCGTTCAGTTCTTTTTGAGTTATCCTGCTCACAAACCAACAAACGCCAGTGAAAACAATACCTCCTTCGGCGGAGGTAAATATAATCAAAATCTACTGATATAAAAATATCATTAGAATGTTTAGGAAATAATGGATTTCATTCAATTAAGATTATATTTTTTTGTAGAACCGTAGAAAAACTTCAGATAGGGAGAGGTCCTCTCGGAGCAGGAGGGGAAGTACCGAAAGATGTCACCTGCAAATCGCCAGCTTGAAACCTACGGAATCCTTATGTAGAGCTCCATGTAACGAGCTGCTGCTGATATGAGAATGGCTTTAGGCCTCCCCCATAATTAAGATATTATCTTATCAATTTATTATATTATTTGTTCCTGTGAAAATAGCTCTATCGCTGTCCATGAGCGCAGTTGTGTCATCAAATAAGCCCCCCCCCAAAAATTCTTTGGGCTGTATCCCTTGTGGGCTGAATCCATGTGGGCTGAATCCGTGTGGGCGAATTCCGTGTGGGCTGAATTCCGTGTGGGCTGAATCCCGTGTGGGCTGAATCCCATGTGGGCTGAATCCCGTGTGGGCTGAATCCCTTGTGGGCTGAATCCCGTGTGGGCTGAATCCTGTGGGCTGAATCCGTGTGGGCGAATCCCGTGGGCTGAATCCCGTGTGGGCTGAATTCCACGGCCACCAGCCAATTCACTTCCAGGACTTTGCGTAAAGCCCTGATAACCGCCTAACTGGAGACTCTGATTATTGATGGTAGTAACATCGCTCAGACCAATCAAGAACGGACGTTCCAGGGTGACTCCATCCAAAGTTCCAGACATGATTGCGGTCATGGCCCGTCCTTGCGAATCAATCGTCTCGTCAGCCTGTACAAAAACATCCTTCTCCTTCAATTGCTCTTTAATCTTGGAGCAAATTGTTTCACATTCCTCCTCCATACACTTGGTTAGCGTTGTCCGGCTTGGAAGTCTCTTGACGCAATGCTTCTCGAAGAAGTTGATGAACCAGGTTGTTCCACCTTGGCAAAGGGATGTTTCAGGCGATCATCATTCTTGTCAGATTCATGATAAAAGTAGGGCGGTAACCGTGAAGTCTGTTCCTCCAACTCATAGTCTTGTTTTGTTGAAGAGATCAAGATGTTTCTGGTGTTTATTGGATCGGACATGATGGAAGAGGTTGCTCCTAATTTTAATTGAAGGATTTTGAACACAGCCTACAGCATAGAGATTCTTTTTGTGAGTCGTAACCCACACTCTGTGTCCGCCGAGCTCGTGGATGAGACGGATCGGATCTATAACTTTGGGCATCTCGAATATCTGAAAGTAATAAAACGTTAGTGATATAGATGTTTTTTGATAACAAATTAATTTGAAGCTATGAAACAGTATGATGATATAAAATTACATAGTCTTTGTTTTAAAGTTCCTTCAAATGGAGAATCATCAATTAAAAGATTATTTTCCATTCAACAAGATAAAAAATAACCAGCCAATATCAAAACTACATTAATTGCATCCATGCAGGTCAATTTAATATTATTTAGGGTCACTACATTAAATAAGGAAAGGTTCTGCAGACATATTTGCTCAAACAAATCGGCCCCATTACACTTAAGGTATCATTCCCTCCTCCAGTCTCCAGGAATGCCTTTACATGGAACATTAAATCATTTGCGGAGGCCAGTGCCCTTCCAGGAGGAAGGACTGACTCTGTCCCTGCCTGGGGTCCCTCTTCGGGTTCACTTTTTGGTTGTGCTGAGACCTGCTGGAATCTTCCTCCCTCGCTTCTTCGAAACAATGCTTGAGCTGGACATGAGGAGCCTCAAGATAATCTCTTATTCAGCTCAAGACCCATGTGTCTTAGAATCTACCAAAGTTGCGCATAGATACCTCCCTCCTAGCAGATCTCATGTTCTTTGCCTTCACTCATTCTTTGTGCGCCCTGGGCCTCGGACATTGAATTAATCGAGAATGATAATTAGTTAGCGGGTACTTACATCTATATGGGACGAAATAGAAGAGAAATGAAAAATCTCTGGAACGTCTCTGTGGATCCCAAACTGCACGTGTTAGATTTATATAGAATAAATTAAACAAATCTTCTTTTTTCCGTCCAGATTTTTATTTAGTTGATATAACTTTTTTTCTTCTTACTCAAATGAAAACAAATCAGTGACAGAAGATCATGGGTAGAAACTGTTTCGTTATTCTTTCTTGTTTGCATTTAATACTACATACTTCATAAAAAATAATAGCAAAATAATATAATCAGTTGGTGTACATGAAGAAAGAACGGCCAAAAGCAACAATTATTTACAACTCGTTCAACAGCATCATTTGAAACCCATTGAAGCAAAAATAGATGGAGTTTTGGTGTTTCCAATTGAATGAAGCCTTTTTTCTAGCACTATTTTCATTTTGTTTTGGCCGGAAAGGATAATAATTTACACTGTTAGGGCTATATCAATGTTTTTGTCCCTGTTTGCTTATAATACTTATATTTGTTTATTTAATATTATATTTCACTTTTTCTATACGCATATATAATACATTTTGAAAATATAATAGTTCGAATTTACTAGAATTATAAAACTTAAAACCTGTGTCGTCTTCTGATGTGCGTTTTTTCAAGACAGTTTAAAGGGATGATTTACAATAATAAAAAGGGAGGGAGTTGACGCAAACTAAGAACAATAATAAAACAAGCACGTGAGGTAAATATTAAACAAAAGAGAGTTATTAAAAACAAAGATTTGTGAGGATCATAAAAACAATCCAACAAGATAGGGTAAAATGAATATTGGCTTCGGTATTATGCTTGTGGTCAAGGAAGCCCATCCATCACCTCCATCATTCGGTCCACCATCCTTGAGAAGACTCTGAGTGAAGGAGAATCCTCGTTTGCCTCGCTCCATAGATTCAGGATATTGTGCATGAGATAATATTTTCCACTTTGTAATGGTCCTCTGATTCTGGGCATATTGCCACAAGCCAGTCGGACTTGGATAAGGAAATTCCGTAAGTATTTCGGATTTGTCTTCCACATGTTGTCTAATGTTGTTTATTTTTTGGCACTCGAAAAAGGTGGAATGATGATTCGGAGGTGCTTCCACAATACCAGGCCGGCAGCAGGCCCAGGCTTTTGGGGGCCCTACAGTTGTTATGGGGGGGCACAGTTGGCACATTCATAAAAAATCGGGTCCACGTCACTCAGTGGGTGGGCGGGCCTACGTCACTCGGTGGGCGGGCCTGCCCCCCCCCCTCAGGCCCGTCCAATACGAACAGGTCCTTTCTTCTTCTTTGTGTTTTGACTTGTTGGTAAATAGGCTGGATGTCGCTAATCTATATCTAAGCCATTTTGATTTTGAGTCTGTATACTTGTTGCAGAAGATAGTTCTCCATGCCTCTTGCATAACTTGCATTGTCACTAATCTCCAGTCGTTTGAGTCTTCTTTTCACTAATAAGGTTGGTGTTGATTTTTGACTGTCTGTTGAGATTTTGCCATTTGAATTTTAAAGTTATCCGCACTTCTTCTAATGTCCTTGCTGTGAATAATTTCCATGTCTATAACTGCTGGAGTTGGAGGACCCATGTATTCCCTCTTTCTTGAACGGACTTTAGTTTCACTTGCACGTATGAGTAGCCAAGTATTGCCTTTGGATTCCGAGCTCCTAAGTTGGTCAATTGTCGTATACGAATGTTCTTTTAAAAGAATATCAGAATTACTGATTCTAGGATTAAAATTTACTGTCATTTAACCTAGCAAAGGAAGAATATGGACCAAAAGCGATTTCCAGGACTCCGACATTTTTTTCCATTTGGCGTCAATTTTTTCGACTACTTTAATAAGCTCAAGGAGACCCATAGCTATTCTTTCGCTAAAATTAAAAGAGGTTTTTAACTTAAAAGATGATTATTTTTCAGCCCACAATTCTGAGCTAAGACGTAGTTTCTTGAGCCAGTAAAGATTTAAAATTTTCCATTCCGTATCCGACTTTTACACCCTAAGCCCCAGCGATATTGTGCTTGAGTGATCCGTTCATCTGATACGTAGGGTCTTTTAGTCCCCCACAAGAAGTTTTTCTTATATCTTCGATTTGATGGTTTGTGTGATCGTCAAAGGGCATATATCTTAATAGGTGTGTGATCTTGGGAAGAATTAATTTATTCCAGACATATATTTATCTATCATGTTCAATTTTCAAAAATCACTGAGAATATGTCTGTGCGAGAGCGAATCAAACGCCTTCTCAAAGTCAACTAAAAGTGCCGCGGACTTAATGTTTTTTGATAATTATAATCAAAGTGTTCTTGTATTGATAAGGGTAGTTCTTCTGCGGATCTTTTTCCCATAAAACCTTTTTGAGAATCCGATATAAAATGTGGCAGAAAATAGACAACCTTTCATTTATGATTCCAGTCAGTATTTTATAGGATGTACCTATTTAATAACGTGATGGGTCTGTAGCTGCTAATTTCCTCTTTGTCTTTACCCTTCTTTAGCACCAAAGTCAGGATTCCTTCGTTGATGTACTCCGGAACAAAGCCATTGCTAAAGATTTCCCGATATACTCCTTCCAAAATGGGACTGAGGATGTCAGCATAATGCTGATAAAACTCAAAAGGGAAACCAGATGGCCCAGGTGATTTGTATCTCTTTTTATATCTTGTATGTAACTAAATATTTCTTTTCTAGATATTGGGGACCCTATATTGCCGAACCTTTATCCAACGTCTTAAGCCAAGCGGTTTCTCTATTCCTCTGGTCAATCCAACAATAACTTTTTATTCAACTGTTATAAACTTATCATCCGATTTTTTGGTAAAGTCAGTATTAATTCATTTTCCTCTGGGACTTTCATAAGTCCCAGATCCTTTTGTGTACCGTCTACTTTTTAAAGATACATACTCATATCTTATGATTGTATATATATATATATATATATCTTTTTTCGATTTGATTGTTACGTCACTCCTCACTCTCTTTGTTTATGTTCATGTATATGAATAGGTTGCGTGTGAGTTTTAATCGAAATATAAATAGAGTCCTGCAAATTCGCCCTTAAGCTATCCCCCAGTGCGGATATATATATATATATATATATATATATATTTGTGTGTGTTTGTTACTTGTATGTTTTAAAATATTTGATGTTTACATTATTTTTTATTTTATATTCAGAGAATCAAGTTATTTTAACCATAAAAATTGGATAAAAATAGACTTAGTATGGGGCATGCATCTTTTAAACGAAATTTTCCATTCCCAGATCAAAAGTCTGAAGAAAACTTATTTACTTAAGATTAAAAATAAGGATGAATCTTCTGAGGAGGTCACTTATAAGTTTAAAGGAGTTGATAAAATCAATATTGACAGAAAGAAACAATTAGTATTGACACTTACAAACATATTTAAGCGTGTAAATGAAAATAAAATTGGCTAAGAATTATAGATAATTTCTTAATCACTTCCCCAAAAGCATCCTCTTTCATGAGAATCTGAAACCAAGTACCAAAATTATAAGACTGTATGGAAGAATGGGTATTGTGTCGTGGAAATTATTTAATAACATTTGAAAGGAACCTAGTTAAGATGAAATTCGCAGAAGTGAGGCTTCAGTATCAGAAATGCTGGAACTTTGGACATATGTAGCAGCACTGCGTCTCACTCGATAAGCATACGAAGTTAACCGGACACAGATGAGTCACCTGATCATAATTCAAACCTTTCAAAACAGTATAAGTAGTACTACTATGCAATCCAGACTTCTTTGCCTTGCTAATAGCGAAAAGTGTTTTATAGTGGAAATCAAGAAAATGATCTCCCAAAACAGGAAGAAACAAAAGGAAAATTCAAGTCTTACTAAATCTCATATCTCTAAATGCTGATATTATATGTCTTCAGGATGGCAAATCTTTGCTTTCTACAAACTTCAAATCCATGTGGTTTTGATGTTTGGATGTTTTGCTTACTAAAAAAAATCCATTTTTCAACTGGATCCTACAAAAACGGAGGATTTTTACATTCACCTATAAAAATCCATAATCAGGTTTATTCAAGAATACTCGTTGGAGAGCCAATGGCCCAAAATACGTATTTCCAGTAATAGTGTCACATTTTATATAATTAATGATTACGGTCTTAAAATGAAACCCTTGCCTTTTTATCATTCACAAATAAATGGTCATAAAAAGAACACTAATTATTTTATTTTAATTGTATCCCTTGAATATAGATTTAAACAAGGCGAAACACTTTTTATGGTTAAGATGTTTATTTATTAGCTAAAATCTATTGAGTGTAAAAAATAAGAATACACTAGAAAATAGGAGATTAAAAACACAATCTTAAGACAGTTACGTTAAAAACAAAACATAAATGAACATTTTAATTAAAAATTAATTAGAGATAAAATTATAATAAAAAATGACTTATTCAAAATTATTTGTTATTCAATAAAAAACGTTGATGTCGTCTTATTGTCGATTTGATGAGTTTGAGGTATTCGAGAACATTTTTATCGGAATGGTATAATATGAAAAAAAATGTAATTAGGACTTTTAATTTAGTCGATAAAACGAACAAACGTCACCCTGGAAGTTATTTGTGATCAAGGAGAACGCAAATATCAAGATTGGATTTTTTAAATCTCTATACCACCTGGAATCGTTGTCCGATCAAATTAAAATTGTACTGTAATTTCGTTGCCATGCTCCTGAAAGAAAGTTTAAGATTTTAAACTTCGATTTTTTTAATCTACAAAACAAACATCCAAATTGAAAACGAGTGGGCAAATTGATCCTAATAAAGGTTCTTGAATTGCTGAAAAAATAGCCAACAGTTTCATTACAACTAGAACAGCTGAAATGGAAAAGAAAATATCGAAAACCATCAGCCTTATAAAAGATTACTGCACGCTCCATTTTGAAAATCACAGATGAAAAAATATATAATCTATAAAATAGAGATCCTCGATTACTTTCATTCTCAGTTCCAGTCAATTTTTCATGCGAGAATAGAATATTTTCCGAGTCTTAAAAACCAAAAAAGAACTTAAAAGCCACATAAATTTCCTTTGTTTCTATTCACTGCTGGACAAACTATATTATTAAATTACTGAAAGAAAACAAGACTTGCATTCCTCATGGCACTACGAGAAAGTTTTAAATTCGTTTTTCTACTCAAATAATAGTTTTTTAATACAAATAGGAGCAGACATGGAAAGAAAGGATCGAATGCCCATATCCTTAAATAAAGGAACAAAAGCATTGGTCCTGAAGAAAGACGATGGAACTGATTTCAGTCATTGGAGACAAAAACCTTTTTAGACAAATGATAAATAAGTTTATCATGGAGTATAGCACATAAAATCAAACATTTTAAATGTAAAAAAATTACAACATCAGAAGGTTTTTTTAACAAATCGATGGGTTCAGGACCTCTCTTACAACATACAAGCTGTCATTGATCCAACAAAAAAGAGAGGAAAATTTGGAACTATATTTGCGGTAGATATTTCAAAGCATGTGACTCAATTTTCTGTAGGACATTGTTAAAAGCTACCAAACAAATCTTGCCTCGAAGATACCAGTTCGTACGTTGCTCTTCAATGATACATCTCCATTAATAGATGTGAAAGCAAACCTGTTACCTCATGAAAAAGCTATAGCCAAAGACGTCTTCTATCTCTCTTCTGTTCATAGCTGCAATAAATAAATTTGCTCAAAACATTAATAAAAAATTTAGTGAATTAGGTATAGACTTTGAAGGTTCCCATAACGTCATCAACATATACTCCGATGACGTAACTATTGCCGTTGAAGATAATTATCGAGCACAAATCATCAAAGGGACTTAGTTAATTTTAGAATATTTGATTAAATAGCAGGCTTATCTCAAAATAGTTTCTTAATAAGGATTGTGGTAGAATTTACAACGACACTATCCATGCTTTTGTGGACTGCCCAATGATTTGGTTTTTTTATCGTTGTCTTGAATGTAAGGGAAATAGAGTACTGGATGAACAATTATATACAGGCCTCTTTGAATCCAATGGAGACGAAAGTCAGCCAGGTCAAAAGCAATAGAAATTCAAAATCCTTGTTAGCATAAAAGTTAAGCTCACGGGAACTTTTGCTGCCAACAGAATTACAGGGAATAATTTCAGCAGATATTGCAAGATACGCTGCTTTTTCAACTCACATGCCTGATACTTTTAGAGACAATGGGACCGTGCCTTCGGAGTAATTTAAACTTTTTAAATCATTTCTACGCACCGATAAATGAAAGCATATTTATTCGATACAGCTGTATGTTATTATACATGATTATTCGAAACAACTGTATGTTATTTAACATTTTCACAACAAAAAAAACATGCAAAACAACTACCAACTACTTGACTTTTTCCTAAACGTGCTTCCAATTATCTTAAGTTACCAAGGAGAAAATCTTGTTTCCAATTGCCTATATCTTAACAATACATAGTTGATGGTAGTTTCGATGGACTTATTTTAAGAATATTACGTTTATTTGTATCGTACCATAAATATAGGAAAACAAAAAATGTAGCATTTGCTTTTTCTGTTATCTAATTAACCTAGGATTTTTTTACAAATATTTACTTCAATGAAATGATTGTGTATTAAAATACATAAATAGACAGAAGGATTTATTTTATCAGGCACCAAAAAAAAAATCATAAAATCGGTGAATAATGTTCTTTTTCAGAATGCACATATGAATGCATTTTTTGAAAATTCAAAATGTACAATGTAAAAATGAATTCAATAAACGTTTTTTTATGGTCCAATGGTCATTTCACAATCTTAGAAAGACATGCAATATAGATTGATGTTAGTGCAACTCGTGGGTGTGAAGGTAGTTTTGGATCCTCCATAAATTACCCAATCGGTTACAGTTCAGAAAGATAGCACGAATGATAATCCCAAACCATGAAAGCCAAAATGGAATCCTGAAGTGAGGTCAGGTTCTATCTCAAAAAGACGTTCTTCCTTATATGGACTATCTCTTCATAAGGACTCTCCAAGTAAGCTCTCTAAAAGGTAATTTTTACAAGTAATAGGAACTTATGATATCCTTCAAGCAAAAACTAATAAGGGACTTCCCAGTTCTCAGGTATTAGGAAATAAATATGGAGATAGGTAGGATTGTCTCGCTGAATACAAGAGGAGATAGGAGTCGTATTTCAAGACAGGGCCGCCCGTAGCATAGGCAGTATAGGCAAATGCTAAGGGCGCGTCCATCCAGGGGCGCCAATTTAACTGTTTAGCAAAGCTTAGTAGGTAGTATAAAAAAATGATATTTTCTAAGATCCCGAACAGATTCCATTAGGTTGATAATTATCCAAAGTTACTCCAATAAATTGTTTTTTTAAGATTCCTCAGTCCCACCCTTGCAAGTCCTGCTGTCGCCTCCATCTTCAGCAGCGCATGCAGCAGTGATGATCATCATCAAGTGCTCCTCCTGTCGCCTCCACCTCAGCAACACAACCAGTAGTGAAGCAACCCTCATTAAGCACTCTTCCTGTTGCCTCCATCTCCACCTGAGCAACACAACCCAGCAGTGATGCAGCAGCTTCAAGCCCACTTCTGCTACTCCAATAGATCCGGCTGACTGACCATCTCCTCTAACTGATAAGGTACGAATAGAGTTGGTTCACAGTGGTCCATTTCAAATAGAAAACAGCTTCACATTCCCTAAACAAAAGGACGGGCGAAGATGTCAACATGACCATTTTAACAGACTCTTAGTCAATGGAGAAAAGTCAGAAGGAGCTGGCTTATGTACTCTAAAAAAGATGATAGCTTGCACTGCTACTGCTGCAAACTTTTTTCTAAACGAGAGTACAAACTGAATAGAGAAGGACTAAAGGACTGGAAAAATGCAAGTCACTTGCTCAAGGTCCATGAGGATAGCCAGGAACACAATGCTCACATGGCAACATGGAAGGACTTGGAGGTCCGTATGCGAAAGGGTTAACAATAGATAAACAAGAGATGACACTTGCTGAGGCTGGAGAAAAATGTGGCGTGATGTTCTACATCGATTGGTGGCAATAATTAAGTCTTTAGCTGAGGAACATGTCGTTTAGGTGTTCCAAAGACACATTAAACAACCAGACAATGGAATTTTTTGAAAGAGGTGGAGCTTATGGCCAAATTTGATCCAGTGATGAAGCAGCATGTTAGTAGGGTGGAAAATGGAGCTGGCAGCCATGTTCATTATCTTGGAAAGACAATACAAAATGAACTGATAGACTCCATCAGTTCAAAAATAAGAACATATTGTGAAGTATCAAAAGATCAAAATATTCTCTATTATTTTAGATTGTACCCCTGATCTGAGTCATAAGGAACAGCTCTCTGCCATAATCAGATAGTGTCACAAGAAGATACTAAAGTTAAGAGCATTTCTTAGGCTTTCTTTTGCAGAGCAGTCACTGGAGATCATTTGTCATCTCTAATCCTAAAAAGGTTAGAGGAACTTAACATCCCATTTGAGGACTGTAGAGGCCAATCCTATGACAACGGTGCCAATATGAGGGGGAAAAATAAAGGTGTTCAGGCAAAGTTGCTTCAGCTGAACTCAAGAGCTTTTTTTGTCCCATGTGGTGCCCACACTTTAAATCTGGTAGTAGCTGATGCTGCAAAAAGCTCGCCAGATGCCCTTCTACTTTGGGCATTTAACAAAGTTATTTAAGCTCTTCTCAGCCTCCACCCATAGGCGGGATGTCCTCCTAAATATGTTAAAATAACTCTAAAGTCATGTGCCGAGACCAGATGGGAAAGCAGAATAAAAAGTATTGAAGCAGTAAGGTATCAAGCTGGTCAAGTCATGGAGGCTCTTCTGGAAGTGAGGGAAACAACTGCAGACCCTGTGGTGAGAGTTGAAGCCCAGTCTTTGGCTGAGGAGATTGGATCCTATCGCTTTTGTATTTGTACAGTTATATTGTACGACATTCTCAGCAAGATCCTATGTCAGTAAACTAATGCAGTCACCCTCCATGCAGTTTGATTGTAGCTGTCGACTTGCTGAAGAAAACCAGAGATTCCCTCACATGTTACAGAAACCCTGGATTTTCTGATGCACAGACAACTGCAAAGGAGATGTGCGGAGAGATGAACGTGAGGTTAAACTCAAACAAAACGTTTGAGAACCACAAAAAAGCACTTTAGCTATGATTCTCCAGATGACACATCCATGATGCACTACGAAAAATGGAAACCACATTTTTTAATATGGATACGTAGGCTTGGCAGTGTGAGAATTTTTATTTTCTAGACGAAGTAAGATATTTCCATTATTGGGGTGGTTTATAAGATAGTTTTTCCCGCTGATTTCAAAAATGGAAAAAAAAAGTTCAAAAAGTGACTTTTAACCGGAAATCGAAACCGGAAGTACACGAGCTGATGCTCGCTGAACGCTGAAAGTATGTTTAAAAGACGCGCAGTACAATTTCACATAAGTATGCGAAGTTTCAAGACTCAGCGTGATTCAGCAAATAGAAAATTTTCAGATTTACCGAAAAAAAAGTGTCTAATTGACGATTAATTCTAGATTTTCAAAAAAAGGTTAATTCGATGTCTTTATGGTTTAAAATAAGCCTAGGCTGGTTAAGTCAATGTCCGGCCTCCGGGACATATTTGGGCCGGGATCCGGATTTTTTTAAAGTTGCAGTTTTTCGCAATTTATTTTTGCACAATCATATTCAGCTTCCAAAGGGAGCAACTTTGATGTTTTCAGTATCCGAATCTGAGGTCGTTAAGACCCTCAAATCCGGGATTGAATATTAGGTCCTATTTCATGGACGAAGCGGAATATTTTTGAAATCCTAAATTTTGGGGGCCTTCTGTGGGTTGTCTGTTGAAATGATCGCATCAAGTTATAAATAGTATCTATAGAGTGTGACATTTCTAATAAGTTCGTGTCGGATAAAAAATTTATTTTAGTTATTAACTTTTTGAGTTTTGGCATAAAACTGGGAAATGGAAAAGTGTTTTTTTCTCCACTCCTGGGTAACTCACAGATTTCAACTTGAGTTCATAAGAAGGAGCTTAAAGAGCCTGACACAAACTTTAAAATAAATCATTCTCAAGTGTTTCATATTTTTTCAGAAAACCCAAAAATCTGATTTTTTTCAAACTTAATGATTTTTGGCATTTTTTTAATTTGTAAATTTGTTAATATAAATGTTCCCAATTGGGGAGAATAATGCAAATGTGAGAAATTTTTAAAATTAGACGAAAAACAAAAAAGTTTTATTTGTTAGCATTATTTCATAAGTACATATGCATATATATATATAGCATAAGAGTAAAAATGTAACTTTACTCAATGTCAAGCCGAAGGCCCGAGGCGGGGGATCATAAGGGGCGCAGCCCCCTTATCAAGCTGGAGACCGCGCGTAGCGCGGTTCTTCAGCTTGTACAGTATATAGGTTGCTCGTCTTACACTAGCTTGTGAAATTCGATCCGGCTGCACCGCGCAAGGCTGCCCGAAGGCTGGTACAGTTTTACTTTTGGCTCATACCCGAAGGTACGCACTGTGGCTCGTCGATTCCTCGAAGCAGCGTCTCACCAGAGACAACAGACAAGAGTCCGTGGGCAAACTCCTTGGGGCAAGCTCACCCCCTTATATACTAGCGGCCAAAACGGCGATTATGGTTCCTGGGTCCCCGAGGCAATTTTTTTTTTTCAAAAATCTTCATGGGGGTTCTATTTAGGGGTTTTCGGGTCGCTGATCACGATAAGCGTGGTTAAAAATGTCTAGAAGACTTTAAAACCCTTCAAAAAAGCTATTTAAATGCGGTTGATGGTGTTTTTTTCAGCAAACCGGAAATGCGACCTCGGACCGGAAATCCGACTTCAGATTCGAGTTCCTCGGGTCGAACTTACCCTAAACCACTCCTAATATATAAACAATTAACCTTTTCTAGAAAAGTGTCTCACACTGCCAAGCCTATGGATACGGCCATCTCCTCACTAGATAAAGATTTCAGAATCTTGAGAAGTGAATAGAATCTTTGGTGTGCTCCTCAATTTCCCCAACTTAGGAGAAGAGGACCTGCTACTGAAGTTTCAAACTCTAAGTACCGCTTTGACCCATGACAGCCAGCCAGATATTGATGGCACAGAACTTGCAAGGAAATGCAGAATTTCCCACCATGTCATCAAAGAAAATGACAAATATGAACTTTTGACCTTCCTGCATGAAAAGAAGCTGGTCGAAATTTATCCTACATGTGGGTTGCCTTGGAATCTCTGCCACTCTTCCTGTTTACAGTGGCTGCTGCTGAAGAAGCTTCTCTAAGCTCAAACTGATAAAAACGTATCTTAGATCTACCAATGCCAGAACGTCTCAGGGAAATTGCTTATAAGCATAACCATGTGGTCTCAAATCAGTTATCATATGATGATATTATAGATGACTTGCTGCAAGAAAGATCAGGAGAGTAAATCTGTAGGAGGTTATGTGAGATTGAGGAGGTGGTTTTGTTGTTTTAAATAGTTTAAGCTAAAGCATACCAAAAAATAAACCACGAGAACTCACCTATTTATTTTTTATTGTATATTTTTATTTAAATCTTTGTAAAAAAACAGTGCACATTGGTTTCTTTATTGTGCAGTGTCCTTATTTATATTGTATTAATAAGTTAATTAATTTATTCAATTGTTTACAGTTTATATTTAGGAGTATTTAAATCTAATACTTTAAATGAGCTATTTTTTGTTTATTTTATACATTTAGTTTATTTGTTGTATTTATTTCCTTAATTCTTTTCTTAGTTTTTTAAATGTGCTATTTTTTTATTTAAATAAAACAATTCTAGAACAACGCTTTTCAGTTTCTTGTGAGTATATGTACACTAGCAGTGAAATTTACTGCGATGCATGGGGGGGGGGCGCCACATAAAATCTTGCCTAGGCACCAAAGTGGTTAGAGCCGGGCCTGATTTCAAAGACATGCTCTCATGAAATACATGATTGATAAAAAATATAACATCATTTGTTTGTAAGGTGTAAAATCGCCGACCTTTTCATATTGCAAAATGTTAGTACTTTTTTTAGCCCCAAAATTACAACCACTTCTTCACAGACAATGGGTGTAATGTCAAGTCTGTCGTTCTTAAATTGGAGCTCTTGGTTTTGGCCTGGAACTTGTATGTAAAGGTCGACAAATCTTTGAAACCATTATTATAGAGACACCTTGTTAGAGGGGGTTATGTGCTACATATTATATTATTATTATTCCCATGCAATCTCAGATCCCATTCGGCTGCAAGTGCAAAGGTAGTTCTTTCCCTCATATTTATTGGGTGCAACGAAGTGCTCCAGAAGAGAATCATGATGAGACGGAATTGCATTGTCATTGTCGAAATCGTTGTGTGATGTATACATAAAAAATACTTCATCGGCACACTATAATGAAGTTTACGATGAGAATCCTCTTCGACATTACTGTTGGGTTAAGTTGTTTTGCACTTCTCCATTAAGATCCTGTGTTCTTATATTTTTTTCTTAATATATAAATATACTAATATATAACGACTCTTACAGGATTTTATAGACGCTTCCTGTATAGTACAAATACATCTCTTGCCCCCTCAAAATGATGCTAAGAACGACTTTTGATTTCTCTATGTGTTTGTATTACGAATCTTATTCACTCATAATTATCATAAGGCATATACTACAACTACAACCTAAAATCCAACTCTTGGGTATGATGAAGGGGGTTAATTACGCTTTGTGTTTGACTAGGGAATGCTGCAGCACTGTATATAAGTATATAGTGTGCAAGCAAACAAACAAACAGCATAATTCAAGCTGGGCATTTCTTCTTCTCCGAAATAACGATGTTGTGATATCAATCAATAACAGCCGCTTATTTGAGGGAAAAGTTAATGAGGAGAAGAGGTCACGGTGATTTTTGTTGCTGACTTTAGAATGTGCAATTTACTTCATGGTATTCATAATGATGTTGAAATTCTTCATTTTCTACGAAGTAAAGCCTGTTAAATTTTTAATTTAATGTAAATACCTAACGGAGAGGCGAACAGATAATATGAGTAAATCTTTAACTATTACAACACATGCTTTTTCTTTTTGGTTTTGTCATAAACATATATGTACCTATATGTTGCGGGCAATATGGAAATCGGGCATATTCATAATGCCCGACTCTGCGGGCAATATGAAAAATAATTATAATTCATGTTTTACGAGCTCATGCTTCATTTTTTGAAATTTGTGTGTATAACCATGAATAATATCAGCGTAATTCTGGGTTAAAATATAATTATGAGTCCTTCAAAAGGTAATTATAGGTTATTTTGTTGAAAAAAAAAATTAACGTTCGATAATTAAAGCCATTTTTATTCTGTGTTGATATGATCTTTCACTGTCTGTTTGTGCTTTTGTTCTTGTCTTTGTATTTGTGCTGAGTCTTACAGAGTTGATGAAAATAATAATTATTCATATTGCCCGGACAGTCTGGACACCTCTATCACTCTCTGGACCCCTTTCGGTAGAGATATCGGCCCTTGGACTTCACTTCATAGGGACACCTTC
This sequence comes from Caligus rogercresseyi, assembly GCA_013387185.1. Classification (NCBI taxonomy): domain Eukaryota; kingdom Metazoa; phylum Arthropoda; class Copepoda; order Siphonostomatoida; family Caligidae; genus Caligus; species Caligus rogercresseyi. The sequence goes on from CP045895.1 coordinate 24,337,487, forward strand.
CTTTACTCCGGAATCTTTGGCCGTCGGATCCTTCCTTTGGATCTCACTCGTTGGGAACAACACGTCGCCGTCTTCTGTGGGACCTAGGGACATCATCGTTGGAGCATCATCCGACTTCCCTGGACGGACTTATATGTTTTTTTATTTTAAAACTTATGCCAGTATTGTACAAGTCTATAAAGTTATTTTATTTAAATTCCTTAACCAATAGACTTTTTTAAATGATTTTTTTTTTAAATGTATTTCGTGACACTCATCTAAAAATATTCATTGACAATGATGTAATATACGATGTTAGAAAGGAGTTAACAATAAAATAATGGTGGGGTATTAATAGATTCTTTAAAAAAAACCAGGTAAGTGCAGTAATATTATTCGACAGTTAATATAAAAAACAGGAATTTCTTAAAAACAGGAATCAATTCAATTCTAACAGTGTTAATATCAATAATAAATATTTGAAATAAATTAAAAAAAGACCGGAAAGAAGATCGGATAAGGCTTTAAAGAGATGATCAAGTTGATTTGATTTAGAAGGGGAGGGGGAGGAGGGGAATAATGTAAACAAATAAATAGTAGTAAGATAAAGCTCACTTTGGAACGCGGACTTGGAGAAGGGCTTCCACCTCTCTGTAAATGATTGAAGCCATATGCGTGGGAATGGGGCGGTTCCTGCTTCTCGCGGCGTAAATCATACCGATGACTTTGGTGAGGACGGCGTCTGCTTGGAAAGCGCATTTACTCTCCGGATGAACTGCAAGCAGCCAATCTTTCTTCTTTAGGAAAATACCAAACTCCTCCAGCAACAAAGGTTCCACTATTTTTCTAATGGGCACACCGCGCTGCACTCGTAGAAAAGATGCTCCGAGGTCTCCGTGTTGTCATTACAAAAAGAGCAGAGCTGCTCCTCAACTTTTCCTTCGATTTATTAGTGAAAAGGCTTGACGTAGCAAGCCGATACCTCACCCATTTTTGACTAGAATTGGTGAATGGATTTTTCATTACTGTCTTCCATCCCAGTCGAGAAGACCTTGGTCCTCTACAGCGAGTCTTACCATTCTTTTGTTCACAAGGGTCCTGGCGTCATGTGCTTTCAGGTATACGTTTATGCTATTTTTAATTCTATTTTTTTTAAATGATTTATTGAAATTATTAATATACAAATATGCCTTTATTATATAACAATAACTCATTGTTGAGTAAAAGGTGAAATGAATTGTTACATAGATATACTAAAAGTTACGTAAGAACTGTAGAATAGAATTGTAAGCAGACAAAAAAGGGTAAAAACGTTATGGATATTGAAGAGAAGGGTTTTGATAGCGGTGATACATACTTTAATTTTAAAAAAAGTAGCACTTCCGCGATAAACTAAACTCCTCAACGCTCAGGATTCAGCGTAAAGACGAACATAAGCATAAACAACCAGTGAAAGATCAACAGAGATACATAATTATAATGGCATCAATTACCGTGCATGTATATTATGAACAACTGACTTTTTTCAGCAAAAAAAAAATATAATTAATTAAAGAAGACTCAAACTGTATTTGAGTTTTTGATTTTATTAATTTTATTCAAATAGAAATAAAGTACATTAGGCTGGTAGAACATTAATTATTATTATTCATTCAATTGACCGATATTAGGACACTTATTCACACTGCCGGGCAATATGAATAATAATTATTTCCATCAACTTTTAAGACTCAGCACAAAGACAAGAACAAAGCACAAACAGACAGTGAAAGATCAATATCTACACAGAATAAAAATGACTTTAATTATCGGTCGGCACATATTATCGGACGGTAAATTTTTCTTTCAACAAAATATACCTATAATTACCTTTTGAAGGACTCATAATTATATTTTAACCCAGAATTACGTTGATATTATTCATGGTTATACACACAAATTTCAAAAAATGAAGCATGAGCTCGTAAAACATGAATTATAATATTTTTCATATTGCCCGCAGAGTCGGGCATTATGAATAATGCCCGATTTACCATATTGCCCGCAACATATACATATATGTTTATTACAAATACCAAGATAAGAAAAAGCATGTGTTGTAATAGTTAAAGATTAACTCATATTATCTGTTCGCCTTTCCGGTTGGTATTTAGATTAAATTAAAAAAATTAACAGGCTTTAATTCGTAAAAATTTAGAATTTTCAACATCATTATGAAATACATGAAGTAAATGCACATTCTAAAGTGCAGCAACAAAATCAACCGTGACTCATACATACATACATACATATATATATAGTTATATATATCAGGAAACGACCGGGACACCTTTTTTCGCCGGACTTAATTTTTCAAACCGGGCCGGGCCAAAACCAGGCCAGGACTTAATATATATTTTCGTTCCTCCGGCAATCTGAAGTGAAGACGTTTTTTTAGAAAGAATTTCCAAAAATTGATGACGTTTTTTAGAAAAGAATCTCCAAAAGTGAAACCTTTTTTTAAGATAAGACTCTCCAAAAAAAAATTGTCATCAAAAGTAATAACGCTTTTTTTTAGAAGATAATATTTCGAAAATTCCTTTCTAAAAAACTTTATGAATGACAAACGAAAGAAAATATTTAAGTCCGGCCCAGTGTCTAAAACACGGGACACGGGCCGGGACGCTCAAAAAACAGCCGGGACCGGGATATCATATTTTTAACATAAAAAATTTGTATCCTTTCATTAAAACTAGTGTTCAACTTTCAATGAGGTGGGCTCGACTTATGAGAGGGGAAGACCTTATTGATCGACCCATTTATAAAGTAAATTTTAAATGGTAAATTTATTATTATAGCAATTCCATGAAAATTTATACTGTTCTATGCATATGACTAAGACAGAATATATTTTCTATTCTCAATGTGTGCTTTACATTAACTGAAAATGTCAAAAAATGTCATTGTTGAAAGGTCATCATTCTATATTCTCTACTTTTTTTAAATCCAATACGTTTATTTTATAAATGTAATGCTAGAATAATGGAAAGGTTATTTAGTACGTTCGTCATAACGATGAATGGATAGGCTAAAAAATATTGTGTTATTCATATCAAGACAGTGGTGACACCTGTTTTCATTATGTTTACTTATCCTAATAATGTCAACACATATCCATCAATGCATTTTGCACGTTCCAAAACCTTTTGCAAGTAGTTACTTGAACGCATAACTCAATAATGAGATTGAATGTTTTTTCAGAAATTAATACTCCTCATATTTTACTTATATTAAACGCATTCAAGAAAACGGATATTAAAGTTATAAAGGCGGTAGGAGAAAGAATAGACTCAATACAGGAAGAAAAAAAAACGTTCCTTATGTAAATGTTAAGAATATGTATAATGATACAGGAAATAAAGTATTCGAAAAGGATACTGCTGGGAATCGTACCAATGCTATAGTTGATTCTTTATACAGGATCTTTCAAAGAATCCCTTCATTGTCAGTTGATCAGAGGGAATTCGATTCAACTAAATCTATACAAATTGAATAGTCAAGATGACATCAATTTTAAAATATTTCAAAGAAAAAAACCTATACCGGGCCGTGCAGAACTATTTACCGATTTTTGTTCAGAACATATCGCGGACAATAACGACATTTCGAACCTCTTTAAAACACAACAACGTGGTAATCAAATTTAATAATGCCTAGAGACGGAGAGTGATGTCAATCACTCTCAACTTTTATTGATAAAGATATGAAGTTTTTTATCTGTTTTCCCCCATCAACGGAGATCAAACAAATACTCTAATTGTCAGCGCTATCATACATATCTTCGGTACTCTATGTTCCCTATGAAATGACTTAAAAAATAATTTCTCTTTATGAAGTTTAAATACCCAGCTGTAAGCAATAATAAATGAAAAATGGCAATGAAGACCAAATGACGATTTTTTAAGGAATTAATTTTAATATGAAAAATCACATACGATGACATCAATATAATTTTTTGTGTGATTTTTTCCATTCCCAACTATTGTCAAGTGGGAAACCCGGGAAGTGACACAGAGGCGCGGAAGACATTTTTGGCAGGGGGTGCTGTTGGTGGGGGACGAACTTTTGAACGGGGATCTGGGGGCCCTCCCCCAGAAATGTTTTTATAGATGTAACTTCCTGCATTCTAATCAATTTTAGGGCATGGCAAATCCCATCTGACTCACTCTTTCAGAATCTACCAAAGAGTTGGTACACACAACACAATCATTTCTGTAGTAATCAGAATCAATGGTAGCAACTCATGCACTCGCTCTTGCCAGCACTACCTACGGCACTGAAAATAGCAATTAAACACAAAGCACTCGGCGGTGCTGTACATGAAAATAGCATAACCCAATGACTTGCCAATTCCCCCTTTGTTGCGGAAGAGTTACTGCATTGCTTTTCAGTGCAGCTGATATTGAATAAAAATAAATACATTATCACAGTACTATTATTATTATTATAGACCTATTAGGCCTCTATTACAATGTGGCACATAGTACGCAGCCTTCCATTTTGAGTGAACCAATAAACACAGGCACACTGGTTTTATTGATTGACAGTTTAAGTGCAGACAAACTCCTTTATTGGAGTCAAATAGGTGGTTGTAAAATAAAATAAAAACACATATCCATATATCATGTTTAAAAAAATAGGCCTAAACAAAACAATACATTCATCAATCATTAAGGTGTATTACTTCACGGTAGTTACAAAAACATTAAAGAAACATTCAGGTAAGCATTCAAGTAAACATCATTTACTCACTCCAAACGTAGATTTGCGCTCTGGAGTGCGGTGGATAAATTCTCCAATTACATCCTGAAGATTTAAATCGTCCAAGATATCTTTGTGGACGTGGAGTAGGGCCATGTGGGTCAGTCTGCACTGACTGACCTTGCTGCGGAGCCAGGTTTTCAGGCGGTGCAGAGCTGAAAATGATCTTTCCGAGCATGCAATTGACACAGGTAAACAGAGGCACAGATGGATAAGCTTCTCCACTTCTGAAAGAGGCCTCTAGTTTGGGAATGAAGCGCTGCCATGAAGCGACCCAGGTCGTTCACTGTGTGAAATGCTTGGTCCTTGGTCAGACCAACCAGCATTTTCAGTTGCAAGGCGATAGACTCAAAATCCTGCATTGGCAGCTGAAGGGCACTGACATCATCACTGTCAGACACGAGGCCCCTGGTAGAATCCAGTAGCACCTTCTCTCTCCTTGCCGCTGTTGACATTCCTGCTTGGTCAAAACGGCGATCAAGCTCGGAATTCATCAGGTCCACCGCCTCGAAAAATTCCCGTCTCTATTTCGCCTCTGCTGCACAATCTGCTACATCCCTCCACCGCGGCGGTATCCCGAAAACGGGACGGTGTTCTGCAGACCCTGGATTCGTTAGGCCACTCTAGGCTGTGAGCAGCTGCGAATGCTTTGACCTTCACACATATTGTGTCCACAGCTCTATCTCCCTCAGTGCACTTACATGTGCAAGTTGCTCAATCATTTCGTTTGGATCGTATCCGAGAGCCAATTATCTCTCCGCAGCATCCATTGGCGAGCTTCAGGAAGAGACTCGGTGCGATCCAGCATCATTACCCAAAAATTGATGTCCCGATGGTCGTGGCCACGGAGTGGTAAGCCCTGTCGGAGCAAATGGTACACCGACCGAACGCCTCGTTCAGAACGACCCTGGCAGTTTTCTGATCTTTTGCCACCACGTCGGAGAGTAAAGCGCTGATTGGGGTGTTATTAAGTGCAGCAACTTTATTCACGGCGCCCAGATGAAATGTCGATCTCTCATGCTCCCTGAATTTGTTGGTGGCTTTACGCCAATTCGAAAAGCCCCTCTAATGAACACCGCGTCTGCTCTCTTCTTCTCCTCCTGTATAAGACCTTTCTCGACCGCAGACACGCAGGTGTAACACAGAGCTTTGTCCACATCCTTTAGGTAATGCAGCCACTTCCATTTTCCAAACCATGCTGATTGAAGGATCTGGTAAAAGTTTCAGTCCCGAATTGTTTTGCTGGAAATCCAAAGCTTGCGGCTGAAACGGCTCTGATGGCAGAGGTGATGTCCCTGTTTCCACGACACTCTCCTCAGTATCTTGCGAAGGGCTAGCAGCAGTGCTAACAGGATCACATCAGCAGCAGCAGCAACCTTGTCCTGACGCTCCAGTGATGATAATATCTTGGTCCAATGCGTTGGGCTGTGGATTACTATTCTTCAAAAGTTTGTTTTTGGGGAGGCTTTGAAAAAAAGACGACATCCTCTTCTGCGACATGTTTTCGACTCTTGCTTATTTTAACACAGCGGGCTCGCGGTTTTGTTTCGAGGAATCTCAATCACGTCAGGACAAAAGAAAATCTGGATTGGCCACACAACAAATTGTATTAATTTAAATTTTTTTATACATTCGTACAACATTATATCTTGAGTTTAAATATTTATTTATTACTAGGCCTCCGGGCGGGTGGGTGGCCTACGGCACAGCATTTATACATGGTAACATATCTATGGATAATATGTTGAGGCAAGGATTGAACCTTGCATCAACCAATGAAGTTTTTTAAGCTTGTTTAGATGATGATGGAGACGTCGTATAGAAAGTAGTTATATGATGGAGAAATGATGTGAATATTTTTCATAAAAAAGGAGAGGGAAAAATATATATTAACCAGTAAATCCTGATAAGAGTCTCTCTTATAACTACAAAAAATATATGTAATGGTTATTTTCGTTTTGTTTCCCTTTTTGTACTTCACAAAAAACTTTATCGTCTCTTAAAAATATCAGTATCGAAGCACGCTACCAGGGGGTGCTGCCGCC
>CP045895.1:24344410-24373311 GCA_013387185.1 Caligus rogercresseyi
GATTATAAAATAATTTTTATAATGTAATACTCAATTCCATTTTTGCTGTTGTAGCACATATACCCCTTTGTGTGGTCGTGTTCTTTTGCTGTATTATGTATTTGCTTTTATCAATGTTAATTGTAACATTTTATGTACTATGGTAAGACAAACCATAAATCTTATAACATTCAATTTCACTCATAATAAATGTTGAAAAATAAGTCATGGACAAATTGATTTCAAGTCTCACAGTGAATTATTGGTTTCTCTAATAATTCAGTAATTAAAAACGGCCAAAGAAGTGTGTGCAAAATGCATGAAAAATATTTATATATAATTAATCTATAATTATTTAATAGCAAATGTAATAAATTTTAAAACATAATAACTCACAGTAAAAATAATAAATTAATGTTTGCACAAACAATTAATAACAAATTACAAGATAATGGATGAAAAAATAGTTTGAAATTTAATAGCATAGTAGGTAAAATATTTATTTAAATAAAATAACTATACATAGATCCATAGCGAAATATGAATATATAAAATATTTTTCAATATAAAGTATACGATCGCGTAACCTACAAGAACTAAAGTAAAACTGATGTGATGCGGTAATCACCCACCGTGGAGTATATTATATTTTTATTGAAAAAACTTTAGATCACTAAAATATGAGGAATCAATACAAAAAATAATAAAATTAAAGGAAGAATAAATGTAAAGAAATATTTACTGAATTAATTGTTTCCTTTTTTATTTCTAAAAATGAATGAATATTTTCATTCATACAAATGGTGCAAAGTCGAACTCGATCAGAGGATACATTGCAACGAAAAATGTAATGTTTTTGCTACTGAGGGACCTCTCAAAAAGTAGGAATTCGTTTAACTTCCATAAAAGTTCTCCATGTAGGTATTTGTCTGTGGGAAAACAAAGCCAGATATAGTCATCACGCAAATTCCCAAGTTTTGCAGCGAAGATCTGGTTGTTTTGTTCGGTTAAAACATTTAATAACAAAAACTTAGTTATTACTCTGACGTAACTAAAGATGATCCAAGAAGTCTCATTTGTCCACTTGTTAAATGCTGTAACACCCATAATATTTTATCTTAATTGATTTGACTTTAACTCAAGAGAGAGACAAAATAACAAACCCTCGTGAGGAGAAATTTTAGGAATTTACGACAATAATTAACCTAGGCCTCCAAAATGTAGGCAGTGTACCAACTTTTGCTGGTGGCATGGGTGACTCAATAATTGATTTCACCGGGACAAAAATTTGACGGCATTCACTTGTTTCTTCGTGGAAAACCGATTTGGACAACTCAGGGTCGGATCATATATTGTGTACCTTTATATAAATGTAACTTGTTCTCTGTCTAATAATATGGATCTCAAAAGCGCCAATTGGGGAAACTTTAATAAGTTATTGAACTCATCCAAATTAATCGTATATATTTTGCTGGATGAATATAGACCAAGAGGCCACCAATATAGCCAACGAACTGCTTGAATCGTTAAAAAGCTCGTTCAAAATTAATTAATGTATTCTTAAGAATGCTAAACCTTGTAAACAACGACGCAAAATTAAATATCTTCAACGTAAACGTTCTGAGGAATTGAAAGCTGAAAAGCAGGTATACAAAACAATGATCATAAAAGTAAAAAGGGAAGCCTTCAAGGAGTTGGTTACAACATTGGAGGGGCCAAAAGATATTTCTCGACTGAGGAAGTCGAGAGCAAACCACTCAAATGCCCGTGTCGGTATTATGGGCGGTCTCAAAAACGAAAAAGAGAGCTTGAAACTATTTTTCAATAATCACTTACTTAATTCAGTAGATAATGTGGCAGGTATCACTACAAGAGGGTCCAATTTCAAGCTCAGGGGTCTCATGACGTCATACTTTGACCTCTCACATGTCAAAATACCATGAGAGCCTCAAGTCAAATAAAAAGCTGGCCCGGATAAAATTCCTGTTCAGACATACAAGTGCCTCCCCAATGGCTTTCTAAAACACCTGGCATAACTTAAAAATCGAATTATTAACACAGGTTACACCCTCCAGATTTGGAGAAAATCGAGAGTAATCTTAATACCCAAACCGGGTAAAAGGATTACAGTGATCATAGAGCCTTCTGACCAACCCCTCTCACCAATGTGGCCCTGAAAATTCTTGAAATAATGATCTATTGGAAAATTAATGAAAAATATGACTTGGCTCTTAATATTCAACATGCCTTCATCAAAGCCAAGTCCACTGACACAGCTGTCAGTGAACTTTTAAACTTTTGTGAAGGCAGTTAACATAGGAAGGAAAAAGCCCTTGTGGTCTTCCTAGCTATAGAAATAACTTTTGATCGTGGAGAGTTTGATCCCATTATTGAGTCCATGATTTTCATTTTAAGAAAAAAGTGTCTCGAGGATAGCTGCTATGACTACCCGACATATTGGGCTAAATGCACACTTCAAAAATCTTCTACACTGGATTGCCGACTCTATGAAGAGGAAGCTGAGACCCCCATCCACCTTATCTACGCGTGTCCGTGAACGAGGATGGAGATGAACAAGTTGGCCGAGGATATGAGGAGAAGAAAAAAGTCTCTACAGGAATTTCTTTTGAAAGCTTTTTGTTTTTTATGTTAATTCAATTTATTTCGTAATAAAGATTACCTTCTACATAGACAGTTTTATATCGGCTGATACAAGATTGAGTTCCGGTGTGGTGGGGCTGATCTAGGAGCTAAACAAAAAAATACTCTATCCTCCCAAAATATTTTGGCTAGGCTTAAACAAATAAAATGAAATCCATCTATATTTATAATGTTATACTCTTTATTTTTTAAATATACTTTAACATTTAATATGTAAAGAAAAGAAAATCACAACCAACATTACTTTAATATTTGATGATACTGTAAATAATTCTTCAAATTTTCAAAATATGATAGTTCGTAGTTTATCGAACACATTTCTATGAGATCATTTTGTGGCTCGATTGTGGAGTGACAGTTGTATTCCGTGGAGGATCGAGGGTTTTTTCGTTTGATTGAAAAATGTGATGCGAGTTGACATCGTTCATGCCTGAAAAATAGATAAGAAAATCGGGTTAGTAGAAGCAAGAGTAAACGTTGTTGCAACTTTGATCAAACTTGTTCAAGTGGTCGGAATAATAAAAATATAAGGGAGTGAGATAGCTCAGCGCGTTAAGGTGTGTTCAACTCTCAATGTTGAGGGCGCAAGTTCGAATCCCAAGAGGGGAAGGTAAATTTTGGTCAGCCTCATTGATAAGATCCTATGTTCGATAGACTATTATGCTAATTTATATCCACAAGGATGTAATTTTATCCGACCAAATGGGCAAATATTTATATTTATTTATGTATATTTATATATATATATATATATACATAAATAAATATAAATAACCCTTAAAGTTTCTTTTAAAAAAAATATTTTAGAATTTTTTTATTCAATTTATTAAATTTAAGATATAGATAATAAGTGATAAAGTTAATATGATTTAAAAATAAAATTTGTAGCCTCACAGTGATTAAATCATATGATACTTGCTACATTACAATTATCTTGATAATTGCTTATACAAACTCATACTGGTTGCTTCATGGCAATTTAAATATGTGGACGAATATAAACAAACAACTCCTATTTTATAGACGCGTGACCTTGATCTCATCAATTTACAATTATTGTCAAGCGTATCCAACAGTAATATTCACTGTGTGTGGAAATTTATTTATTCAGGAGCTCATTTTCCATCAAAACGATTATGTCTAAATATACAAAAACACAATTATTTACTGCGTAAAAAACCTAGAAAGCATTCATTACAATAGAACCCCCTGTTAAGATTAAAGAAAACATTGTTGTTGGGGCCAAACATAGTACTTTTGACTTTTTATGTCTACATACAATGTATTGCCAATGAAATGAAAATATGGTGCAGTTCTACCAAGTCAAATTTTATCAGCTTTTTTGTTGCTTATAATGTACCAAAGTGTCCTAATATATATATATATATATATATATATATTCAATGAATTAAATACACTAATATTTAGTTTATTAAAACATGCGTCATTTTTGGTAAAATACAAAGATTGTTTGGTAAAAAAAACTTCACCATATACTTTAAAGGAAGATTCCACTCTATAACAGCTATCAAGCATACACCATACAAATCATGACAGATCTAAAAATAATGCACTTTAAGATAATAATAATAATACACAATTCTCATTAAGGAATCACGCTTTCTTCTTTTAATGGAGGTTGCTGATAGATCTAATCATTAAGTCAATTTAATCAAAGTTAACATTTAACTTTATAATAAAGTCCTAACCGTTTTGAAAGCACATTAAAACTCATATATAGCTGTGTTCTTATTAAATGAAATGGCTATTTATGATTAAGTGTTACAAAATTCATATCAACTCGTAATTTGTTAAATTCATGGATAATTTATTTGTTTTTCAATTTTACTTTACTCATATTTTATATAATGACTTTTATGTTTTACATACTCCAATATTATTGATCTTTGTAATTGCCATTTGTATTTATAAATATATAGTCGTATTATTTTTGTAAGTTGTTAGTTTAATTTTAAGCTTTTAATATCATAAATTATATACTCTTTTGCTTAAGAAATACCTTCCTATAAATAAGCTATAAAAATGTACATTATTTTTTGGTGTCCAACAAATGAAGATTCTATTATCAAATTAAACGTTAATTAATATTAAGGAATATATACATATTTATGTGTGTATAATAATATACATTTTTAAGTTGAAACGTGGTATCCAAATATTGACGACTATCATTCAATCATATGTTATATTTTAACGACGAATAAACGACCAAGTCATATCCTTACCTTTCTATTTCAATGAGTTGTAAATGTCTTTGCTTTGCAATTTGCGTGGTTTCTAGCAAGTTACCTCCTCCAGGCTTTCTTCTGGAACATATTTCGATGAGTGTGTAGCGGAAGGATCTTCCCACGACGCAGTACACAATGAAATTGATACTTGAGTGAGTACGAGACAGAAAGAGTTAAAGCATGTGAGGACGTAGACGATAAAAAGAAAAGAGTCGATCCTGAGCGTAGCAGTACTGAAGTGATCCCCATTCATGGAGTGAGGATGGATGATGGCGTCGATCTGAATGGCGAGACGCACGCATTGGCAGACAACAAAAACAACAACGATCCCAACGAGAAGCTTTGTTGACCGCTCACTGGAACCATGCCTGAAATAAAAACAATAAACAATGTAATGCATTGCAACAAGCGTTTATTAACAGCATAAATAATATTACTATTAAATATATTATTAGTTTAAGGGTGCGATAGCTTTCAACGTTGGGGCGCAGGTTCGAATCTCGAGAGGGGATGGTCATTTTTGGTCTACCTTATTGATAAGATCCTAGGTTCGATAGTCTAATTTAATGCTATAATGCTTATTTATATCCTATCAGATGCAATTCTATCGAACCATATTGGCAAAAAAAAAAATTACTTTTTAATTGATAATTATTTACTTTTTAAATGACTATTATTTATAATTGTGATTTTTATCTTCATAAATTTCATAAAATATATGAGCCAACTATGGCCGTTATATGTAAAAAATGCTAGCGTCTTTGCCTCTCGCAGATAGTCGAATTTGCGTGTGTGGCGCACCTTTATAAAAGAACAAACTGATAAAAATAATTATATTTATTTGAAATACAATATTCTATCGTGTGATGAACTAAACGATTATACTTTTTTTTTGTTGTATAGTTTTATTTACGAATTAACATAATTTATGGCCTCTTATGCATGCATATAAATTAAGTACAAATAATAATTTCACAACAGGAAGACACAATAATTGTTTTGCAATATGTCTAAAATTTATTCAAATTTATATATTTAAAAAGGGTTTAAAGCTTCATAATACTGGGACTTAACAGAACTATAAGGGCCTAGACAGTCTGCAAGAGTCTTTACCACATAATCTTGTGCGTGCCTTTCTTAGTTATCGTTAAAGTTTATAATTGCATTATTTTTTTTTTTGGCCAACTGGCGATCCTTTATTCAACAAAAAGTAAATATGTAATTATTGACATGTATATCAACAAAAAAAAACTACCCTAAAAAAATATACGTAAGGTAGCACAATACCTACAAAAAGACTAAAATCAAATATATATGGTAAGTAACAAGCAGACACATAAAAGACAACAAATCAATAAGAAATAAAAAGAAACAATGCAGGAAAAAATAAAACACAACGTTACAGCTATAAAAAATGATATTATTTTTTAAAGTCTTTAAATGACAGTAGGTAAAACGCCACTGATATCACTGTCTAAAGCAGATCTTTTCGCGTAGAGCAAGTGATGTGTCTTTGTGATCACCGCGTTGATGATATGTTGTTCTTTTCCATGGTAAAAGGCAATAAAATCGTCTCTCTTCAAATGGTAGAAGCCAAAATTCTCGCTTAAAATCTCGCCGGTAGCAGTATACAACGGGGCAAGTTTCTCACATCCGAAAAGAAAATGCTCGCTGGTTTCATCTTTCACCTTGCAAAAACCACACTTTTTCTTTTCACCAGAAAAGAACTTTGCATTTAATTCGAGTGTTCCTGTGAGGATTCGGTATTTTAACCATTTTTCGGAGGATGAGAGCAAATTGTTTTTTATTGCCTCGATGCTTTTCATGACAGGGAGGTTAAGTTTTCTTCTCTTTAAGTATTCGCTAAAAGGTTCCATGGTCGGAGAAATGCAAAGCTTACGGACACTAGAAACGTCCATTAGGAATAAACGTAAACGTATAGGAATTATAGGTCTTGTGCACGGAACATAATCTCCAAACGCTTTCTTGAAACGTAGAAAAGCCATTTTATTGAGTAAAAAAGTGGAGCTTTCTGTCTCACCTGCAAAATCTATTCCGTAAGTTTTAATTTCTAAATCGCTTATGGTATCTCTAGTGGGAAATTCCCATCTTAGAGATTTCTCTATAGAGCAAACTACGCTTTTGATCCCAGCAGATATTTTTAGCATCCTTCCCGAATAACTTGAAATATGTTTTAAGACTTTATTTAAGCCTGAGTATGGATCCTTTGCGTAATTTATTTGTAGATAAGCGGACAAGTGTTCATTCCAGTAATGCTCCTTTGTCCATAGTAGCCTAATCCAATAGGAGTTTAGTGCTTTCCAAAGGAGAGGAAAGTCTATGACCGAGAGGCCGCCATAATTAAGAGGATTGTGTAGACGTCTTTTAGAGAGGTTTTTCTTCTTCTGTAGCTTTAGAAAAGATGCCTCTATGCAATTTACTTGAGTGGCAATAGTTTCGTCAAAAGGAGTTACACGTAAAAGGTGAATCACTCTTGATGTTATGTAGGTATTCCAAGCCCTAATCTTGTTCCAAAAGTTAAGACCAAGTGACGAAAAATAAGTATAACCATTATTTATCCTTGCGATGATTTCCTCCAAGTTTTTTTCCACATTGTTTGTTCCGATCCATGATCCTAATAACTTTATACTACTGACAGAATAAAATGGGGCCACGATTTTCCAATTAATTGATGGTATTGACTAATGATTTCAGTTTTCTCAGGGTTTAAACTTAGTCCAGAACAACTGAAAACTTTTCAAATAAGTCTAAAGTCTTTGTAACTGACTTAATAGTCCGTAGCGGACCGCCTGAGTATATCATTGTCAGGTCGTCGGCATAGCATAAACACTTGGGATGGGATATTAACGAAGAAAACCCTGTGATTGATGCGTCCTGATGTATTTTTCGTATTAATGGATCTAATGAAATAATGAACAATAAGGCGGATGCAGGGTCGCCTTGTCTTACACCTCTTTTATTGAAGAATTCATTATTTACGGGTCCATATTCAATTGTTGTTTTGGAGTTGTAAAGGAGAGCTCCAACCATTCGGATTATGTAGTCTCCAAAGCCTTTTTTGTACAAAGTTTGAATTATGTACTTGTGGGAAATTGTGTCAAAAGCCTTTGAAAAATCCACCGCCATTACGGAGACATCGTTGGAGGACTCTAAAAACGTTTGTACAGTAAAAGGTATATGATCCATCAATTTCTTTTTCATAAATCCAAATTGGGAAGGATGGAGTAATGAATGTAAAACGGAACTTAGACGATTTGTTAAAACGTACGAAAAAATTTAAAAATGCAATTTTGCATGGATAGGGGTCTTAAATTTTTCAAATGCCCTGAATCTTTTCCTGGTTTTGGTACTAAAACGATACGTCCTGTTGATGCAAAGGTCGGGAAACTATCGCATGCTAAAACTTTTTCATAAAATTGAATTAATATAGGAGTTAAAATAGATGCGTACTTTTTATAAAACTCAAATGTAAAACCAGAGGGACCAGGTGATTTGTTGGGTTTTCCATTTATTTTTATAGCGTACATTATTTCCTCTTCAGTTATGTGTTTTTCTAAAGAATCCATATCTTTTTCTGTAAGAAGGGGAGTTTCCTCAGGTGCACATCTCCATTCTTCACAAAAGTGTTGTTTCCCATTCTTGCATCTTGCGCACTCCTCATCTTCTTGACAATCAAAACAATCGTAAAGCTGGCTATAATATTTTTTAATTTCCTGAGAAATAAACACAGGATCTTTCGTTATCTCTCCATTAGGTTTATAAATCGAAATCACTTTACTTGCGTTTTTATGCCTTTCATAATCAATACATTTAAGGCGGGCATTGGACAAGTCGTCTATGGATTGAATTTTTAACTTAGCTCTGTATAGGACGTCAGCTTCTCTATAGAGTTTATCAGCCATATAATATTTTTCGTCTTTGCTGAAGTCACCCTCGTCTATTTCTTCAAGCTTTTGTAAAATGCGCCTGTTTCGAGCTTTTTTAATTGACCCTTTTCTTCTTAGTAGCATCTTTATTTTTAATAACATGCTCTCCACAAGGTCAAAAATGTTTACATCGGAGTTTATTGAATTGTTAGTTCTTATTATGATATCTTGAATTTCATTACTGGTAGCTTCATCGTCTAATAGAGAAGAGTTGAGTTTCCAATTGTGTTTTTTCCTGTGTTGAAATGGGACATGATTGAGTTTTAAAATAATCCCCTTATGATCTGATATTTGTGTACTTATGACATCATAAGAAACAACGGATTCCCTTAGGAAACCTTTCACTAAAAACAAATCAATTCTTGATGACATTTCTTTTGTGAAGAAGGTGTGTTCGAAATTTTGCATTTCGTTGGCAGTATCTTTAAAATCGAAGGATCTCATAATTGATTTCAATATCTTTGTAGATCGTGGATGTGAGTTTAAAGCTTTTCCAGTGGAGTCACGGTTTAATTGGAGTTTTATGTTAAAGTCTCCACCAATTATTGTTGGTCTATGTGATATTTGGTTTATCAGTCCGCTATAAAAATCTGGTTCATCATTGTTTGGCCCATATAGACCTATGATTTCGAATTTTTTTCCACTAAAAGTACATTGTGCCTTGATGAAATTTCCTTTTGCACACCGAAAACTGGCTTTAGGGCTTAGAGTAGATTTTATAAGTAAGGTTACACCTCGTTTTGGATTAGGGTTTTTATGATTGAAGGATGAAAAAGATTGATATTCAGATGGTATAGAGAAATGGTTCTCCAAATTACATCGGGTATCGCACAAAATGACTATTTCAGGCAATTTCATATACTTTAGAAGTCTCATCACGCCGTACTTCTTTTTTAAACTTTGCACTGAATTGACGTTTAAAGATAGAATAGAGAAAATCATTCTTTTTTATGCTGTTTCGATCCACTCGGAGATGACTGAGAACCAGACAAAGCTCTTTTTGGATTCGATCCGGATCTTGATCTAAACGGCAAAATATTTTTCTTCGAGAGACAAGAAGGTGAACTAACGGGTGTCTCAGTTTCATAAGGAATTTTCAACAACCCATCCACTTGTCTAGTCTGAAGACCAATCATTGGTTCTACTATGGTTTCTATTTCTAAGGGTCTTATTGAATCCTCTCCTGCTACTTCAGATTGTTCTTTTTCATTGGTATCTATTTTCTTTGTCGCTTCCGTAACGGTTTTTGATGTAATTGGGTATCTTTTGTTTTATCAGAAGTCGCCGAAGCATTGTTTATAATCTCTTGAGAGGTAGCAATGACAACTGAACTTTGGTCATTGGAATGTCTATTGGCAATTCGTATAGGTTCAACAGGCGTCCATTGCGACATGGAGAAATGCAGCAATAGCTCTCGTGCGCTATAGATTACTTCTCATGGCATGATTTCCCAAAAATCGATGTGGTTTTTTATTTATTTTATATATTCATGTATATATATACGCTTTTAATTAGTTTGTGTTTTTATTCAGCTACTTCGTGCTGAATATAACGATTACTATGTTTTCTTTTCTAGGGTCTTATTGAATCCTCTTTTCTTCAGATTCTTTTTCATTGGCTCAATTTCTCTCAGTTTTTGTTTTAAGATGGCTTCATATTCTATGATTTGAAGCCGCTTTCCATTACAGTTAGCCCGAGAATGTCCAAATTGAAAACAATTTTGGCATTGAAGGCGGACTCCTGTAAACCTTAAATTAACTAAATTACCTTTGATAGGTACAATTTGTGGAATCATGTTTGGGTCCGCTTTAACTTCAATTATAAAATTTGATGTTCTCCAGACGGTTTTATATTTTTAAATTTTTTTTCAGCCTCATCATCCTCCGGATTGGGTTCAGGGTAGGCGTTGATAATTTCTGCGAAGTTTCTAATCCAATTTACCATCTCATCTTCATCCACTCTCTTAAATGTGTTGACTGCCTTAATTTTGAAAATTTTCTTTTGGTCAAATTCGATATTCTCCACTCCTTTTATTTTCATAGAAACCATTTTTAAATCTCCATTAGCTCCCTCGATCTCAGTGACATATTCTTTTTAAGGTTGTTAATACGATTACGGATGCTGATAGGCTCATTTGTATAAAAAGAGGCATATCCAAAGCCAAAATGAGGTTGGGCTCCCGCAATTTCCTCCTCAGAGAAACCAAAATGCATGGCTGCATTATATACGTTTATATGTTTGAGGTTCCGATTATTGAACGCTCTCTCAGTGTTATTTTCCGTTAATGTAATGACAAATGTCTCCCATTTGAATGAATGATTCAAAATAATTTTTTTGAGGCTTCGCCTATATTCTTATGCCTTTTAGCGAGTGCATTGGCATAAGACATTTTGTTTTTGTTATTCCCTGTGTTTTCATCAGGAGGACGGCCCCTCAAAGAAGAATTCATTTCATTAGCCAGCTTGATTGTCTTCAAAAAAGGAGAAGAATATAAATCCCCTCGTTCCTCAAAGCATTAAGTTGAAGATAATAGATATATAGAGTGTATCAGGCTGTTTATGATAACACTTTCAGGTGAGTCGAAAGAAAATAAAAAGAATACAGACCAAAGGAAAAATATCCTTCTTATGTATTTTCCTTATTACTCCTCCGCCACGGGGTTTCGTCTCTTCCTTCCAGGTTTCCAAAACTGTGAGAGTTCAAAGTGGACTTAAAAAGTCACCGAAAGTCTTATGATTCCAACGATGTGAATTATATCCTTCAGCACTGTCTATGCTCGAAAAAACAAACAAAAACACAGGAGCACAAAGGACACGTCTGCACACTAAGAAATACATAAGCAAAAAAAAGTTTATAATTGCATTATGGTTTAGAATTGAACCCCGCGTAACTCCGTCCAAGTACATTATATGATATCATTACAAAACTTAAGATCTTCTAAATGAAATTGCCACCTGAATATGACCCTTTTTATAAAATGATTTAATTTAGCCCATCAATCTGGTGTAACGTAGGCTGTGTAATAGGTTAAAAGATTATCCCTATATGGAGTTAACCCTAATAAGTTATTTTGCAATTATAAAATCTGCAATTTGAATGCCACATATTCAGACACCCAGAAAACTAAAAAAGATTAATGAAAAAATATTTTCTCTCCTTTCGGTTTAATAAATTAATAAAGCAATTTGTCTCTACTGGGTTGTGTGCTGGAATAAATACTTTATGTATTTGCATGCCTACGAATCAAACTGACCATTAGTTTATATATATATCATATATATATATATGTAAATATTGTGGTCCCCAAAAAATTGCACACTTTATCAATTAATTAAAGCATGACCCAGTTATCTTGTCAACATAATTGAGCATTATAATAGCCTTCATGTTAGATGGAATAAAATAAATCATCATTGAGCATTTTGGTTATTAAAAAATGTTTTAACTAAAGTATAATATCAAAATAAAATATATGTTATATGGTAAATAATTATTTATTTCTTCATAATAATCCATTTATTTGATAAATATTGTTTGGCCAATAGTTAGTTGTATTTCACTCCATACACAATAAAATAAATCATCATTAAGCATTTTGGTTAAACAAAAAAAATTACTAAAGGATAATATCAAAATAAAATATATGTTATATGGTAAATAATTATTTATTTCTTCATAATGATCCATTTATTTAATAAATATTGTTTTGCCAATAGTTAGTTGTATTTCACTCCAATACACAATAAAATAAATCATCATTGAGCATTTTGGTTAAACAAAAAAAAATTAACTAAAGGATAATATCAAAATAAAATATATGTTATATGGTAAATATTATTTATTTCTTCATAATGATCCATTTATTTAATAAATATTGTTTTGCCAATAGTTAGTTGTATTTCACTCCAATACACCAGGATTTGTATGCACTTTTTCTCATTTGTCATTATTTTTTTCTTCTTGATCATTTTATCCTCGGATGTTTATTCAACAATGTTTTTTCTTATACCTTTTTTCCTCATATCATATCATAGGAAGTAGATCGCAGTTATACGGATTATTTACTTAAATTGCTTCTAACAACCTGTTAAATAGAGTGATATGGGATTTTTATTTAGAGAACCTAGATAAATTGGATAAGCTATATAACTTTTTATATAAATATATATATATATACACTAAAATATTATTCCATTCAACCATGTGAAGAATCATTGAGTATCAATAAGTTTTATGATGCCATGCTGCTTGACTAAATTTGGGAAACTTTTGCTTCCTTTTAATTTAATGAATGAGTAATATTGTCCTTATTTGAATTCCTTGTTGTTAATTAAATGTCCCTACTTTTTAAAATTAAGCAACACATGGTCACATGTATAGTTTATTTGTCTTCTTCAGAGCAAAAGGAAGTCAGCGTATTGAGTAGATGCATTTAAATACAGTTAATAATTTTGTCGGAGCATTAACATGTGCTAAACATGAATTGAAAGCCTCTTCTGTGACAACTTGTGCAATTTGAGTGCACATTTTGAATATTAAGCATACTTTCTTTAAAAAATCAAAAAGTTCATACATAAATGTATTATATATGAATGTACTTTTTACTAAGACCTTATTTATCTCTCTTTAAATTAATTAATGTACAAAAGGCAATTGGTGTTTTGATACGGTCATGTACTGAGATAAATTAGAGTCGAGATTTGTGTATTATTTGCCAGCATGTAAACTAGAGAAAAAAAATCAAAAATGTATTTACAGATATTTTGCACTCTTGGATTTTAGGTAATGATAAAAAACCTTCCCTTAAATAATTATTCTGAATAAAAGGTTATCCATCGGTACGTGTGCTGTAGAATAATAATTATGCATATTAATGAAGAGGTTTCTTTAATGAATATACTATTTAATTATATAAACAACCATGTTAATTTACAATTTTTTATTAATTTATAAAAATCATAGAAAAGAAAAGGAAAGCTTAAGCCCCAAAATTCTTCGTTCCGCGAGGTTTTCTGCTGCCGGCCCGATATACCCGCCTTTAGCCTCAAGATTCCATCCGACACCGATGATTCATGGATAAGTGCTGGAAACATCATCAAGTTTTACCCTTCAAAGTCGAAGAGATATTTTAAAATTTTGAAAAGAATAATGACACATTTTAATAAATCAGCTCATGTGATGTTTTTATTGTAACGCCTTTTATTTATATATTTAATTATAAACTATAATGTTTATTTTCTGTATATATACTTTATACATAACATTCTAAATAATAAAGGCGATTTGAAAAAAAAGAAAGAGTCCCAAAAGGAACGTTTGTATTCATGTAAGTAAGACTAGACTATATAAAGTTGGTTGGAGATCGTCACCCCTTTTTGACCAAAATATTTATTAAATCCACGTTCTAGAAAAATGCCCCAGATTATTATACTTATGTAGTTACAATTATAAACTTATTTTTCTTATATTCTCTCAGTATCCGAAGCTTTGGAAAAGATAAAACTTATAAAGACATTAAAAAATAGTAAGGCACTATTATACCTCCGCCGAAGGAGGTATTGTTTTCACTGGCGTTTGTTGGTGGTTGTTGGTTTTGTTATTTGTTGGTTTGTTGGTTTGTCAGCAGGATAACTCAAAAGTATGAACGGATTTGGATGAAATTTTGTGGAGTTGTTGGAAGTGCCAAAAGGCAGAAGTGATTAAATTTGTGAAATTGGGTGCCGGGAGCGTCTTTCTCTCGGAATTTCCGTCTAGGGAACCCTCCCCCGTCTCTACGCCTCCCCAGTCGTGAAAAATCCGCCTCGGAAGGCTCATGACGGCGGAGGTTTGCACTCTCTGAGTGTATATATGCTTCTAGTACTATTTATATTTTTATAAATAAGTAAAATAATACCACAAGTAAATATGTATTAATGTTATTTATTTGATCTTGTTATTACGAGTTGATATACGCATCTCTTTCTTGTTTGCTTTTTGCTTCGCTCTTTTCTTAAACATGAGTATTAGGGTTGTTCTTATTTTTCAAATGTTTGAAATGTTAGCGACTTTGAGCATTTTCTGTTTCTTGGTGATAAAAGAAGACGACATACAAAGTTTGAACAAAATCGGTCAACATTACGAGGTCGCGCAACGAGGTCAAAGTTTTAAAAATTTAGTAAAAATATAGTTTTCCGCAAATTTCTTCAAAATGGTGGACGTTACAGACTTCAATAATTATTATTAATTTAAAGGAAATCTAATTTACTACCAGACGTATGTTTGATGTTTTTTAATAAAACAAAAATTTCAGTAAAAACAAAGCAAGAAAGGGAGTGAGTATTGTTAGCTTATTTCATAGCTTTTTTGTATCAATTAACTTCACTCGCCTGTAGAAGATGACTTGTTCGCTTCAGAGTAAAATAGTACTTTTAAGTTTAGTAAAACTTTAGATGATAAATCCAAAAATGACCTTAGTTGCATTCTATCAATTCAGAATTCAGTACAATCTGAGTTTACATCATATGATTCAGAGCCTGTATTGACCTATAAGAAATCGATTATGAAAAAAATAATAATAATTTGTTTCTTAGATTTGCGTCAAGGTATCCTCTCAAAATTTTACTTTATCTCGGACGCATACATAATCCATTATATGCGTCATTTTGTACGCGAGATAGGCTTTTTTAATGTGCATATAACTCTCTACTTATTAAATTGACATGATTTAATATACCAAAATATTAAAGCTGGTTAACCAAGCTTTCATTTGATATATTTTGTGTTCTAAAAATCGCTATACTTTAAGAGATATAAGCAAATACGTACTCTCCCCCAAAAATTGATCTTTTGATATGAAAATATACGATTACCATTTGGTAACGGCAGTTAGTGTAACCTGGATAGGAAGAAAAAAGAAGGGAGAGGAGTGAGGACAAAATACTCCCTCCCTTCTCTTTCTCTTTCTATCCAGGTAACACTAACTGCCGTTACAAATGGTAATCGTATATTATTATACTTATTATTATATTATTATACTTGTATTTATTAAAACGTATGTTTTATTAGTGAAAAAAAACTTATTCTTTGTAAGGTAATGAGGACTTTTCCTTATTTTTACTGTAATTTGTATTTATTAATTCATTCATATTGGAATCAAATTTGTTGATTACCTGTGTCAAACATATATAATAAAAAGTGACACACAATTTTGGAAATAGAAGCCTATAATTTTAACTACAGCAAGATTCATGTAATCCAATAAGAAGGAGCCTCATGCTCCAAAAAGATTATAACTCAAATATCACTCTTCCTTACAATAGAACTAAGCATACTCTGACTAGGGAAGATTTATGTACAGCCCACCGTAAAAACAAAGAACAAGACACTAAAAAGAATCTAAAGCACACTAAATAAAAAAATTCAAGCAAGCGATTTAGCCTATCTAAAAATTATCCAGAGGAAGATGATTGCTACCTCCCCAATTCGAGGGAGGCCTGATAACTCTTTTTCCTTCCCTACAAAAAGTAACAACTCTCTTCCAAATAAAACGGATCCCAATGTATTGACTCTCTTCTCCTTGACTCCAACAATGACACCCATTCTGAAAAGAAAAAGAAACCTAAAATTGCTAAAAGAAATTTGCGAGACGGCGGCACTTCCTTCAGGCAAACGAAAAAACATCAAGAAGATTATATTTCTTATTTTTATGGAGGCCCTATTTTTTAAAATCTCTAAACGTAAATTCCATCGGTAGCACAAAAAAGTTTGAACTTCTGAGATTACTGACGTTCTTAGACATACAGATGTTATTTTATTTTTTCCCAAAAAACTTTTAACGACAAAAAAATATTTTAAAAGCGACCGTTTTTGTTCTCGCACCCTGTATATTATTATTTATGTCCATCAATTGATGATATTGCTTAGCCTTCCAATTAATGTCGAATTCTTCAAGGGACAAAATGCCTAAAACTCTTATACCACAATATCTGTGGGATTTGTGCAGCGTTGGATATAATTTGGTCAAATGGAAGGAAGTACTTTTTTATACAGTTATTATCCGATAGATTGTATGATCGTATAGAGCAGGGTCGGCAATTACGTTTGTACGCGGCCAAAAACAATGACATCGCGGGCCATAGTTGGTTGTCACAGAGGTCTGGTGGCCCAATTGAAGATAATGCACCACAAATGCTCGCACAACATTGCCTAATTCATCAGAGTATCTTGTGCGTCAGACTCAGTGGCGTGCTGACTAACAGCATGGATAAGTGATGAGAGTCATAGTCTGGGGTGCATCAAACACAGAGCACCGTCTTTTTCGCCCACTTGTTGCTGAGTCAGAGGCCTGCTACAAAGATCAGCTACTTTACAATGACGTGCGCCGGTTAAATAAAGAAAAGGCACTGGAGTGCGTCTGTGCGCTACTAGGTCAAGGTAAAATCTTCCTGCGAATGAGCAAGATGCGTGCTTCAAACGATCACCTGGCCTTGCTAGAAGGTGAAATGCCCATTTCCATTATCGCGTCTTTAACCGATGTTTTTGGCCATCTTAATCAGCTGAACCTGCAACTAAAAGGGAGAGGGAAACCCATTGTGGACATGTTCAAGAAGATGGATTCGTTTACAAGGAAGCTGGAGTTGTTCCAGTCTGATCTAGCAAGTGGAAGGCTTTTGCACTTTGCAACTCACAAGGAGGGGGCCAAGTGACAAGAATTATGACTGTATTCCTCAATAAATGTTTCGAAATTGATAGGATTGCTGAATGCCTTTTTTCTTTTTAAAAATATGGGGCTTAAGAAAAAAAATATTTTTTAACATCAAATTAATGTCGTTTCGTGGGCCAGAAAAATAATGGCGGGCCAAATTGGCCCGCCGGCCACTATTTGCCGACCCCTGGTATAGAGTGACTTTAATAAGGATTTTACTTTGTGTACAATGTAGTTTTTCTTGCTTAAAAATATATATTTCATTACTCAATATTTGGGGAAACCCTTGTTATTTTTTTTTTTTACGAAGGAGAAACAAAGGCCACGAAATATAATGTTTCTTTTATTCAATTTCACTTTAGGTCAAAAATGGGGCTTAACTTCGGATAGGGTTCTCTGGCTCTATGAAGCAATGATTAGACCCATTATCACATATGCATGTCTAATATGGGGACACACTGTTACTGCAAAGAAATTCGAAATAAGACAATTGAACAATATTCAGCGAAAGGTACTTTGAGTTTGACTCATACACTCCGATCAACATCAGGAATAAAGGCAGTATTGGGCATCACTCCATTGGATCTCTACATACAAGCACATGCCAGAAAGTCAAGATGGAGAACAAAGTTTTTTCTCCGGGATACCTGGGATGGTGTGGGCAATCTGTTAGGCGTCGTGGACATCGTTTCGTTAGTGATAAAATACTCTCATCGACTTCAATTGAATGGAACTAGCAACTACATTACAGGCAATCGTATCTGGGTTGATAACTCTCATGTTGAAAACTCTGACATTATTATATACACAGACGGATCAAAAGACGATAAAGACAAACAGGAGCTGGATGGGCAATCACTAGAGGTGATATATCCTTTTATCAATCATATATATCTCTTAATAAGGAAGCATCATCTTCCAAGCTGAGGTAATTGCCATCACACAATCTGTAAAAGCTTTACTTGAACAAGACAAGCCATCTAAGAACGTGGTTATTCGGTCAGATTCTCAATCGGCATTGCTGCTATTCTAAACCCCTTTACAAAAGTGCCACAGTTAAGAAATGCAAAGAAGTATTAAACATCGCAAAATCCAAAATAAATATACATCTTGATTGGTGTAAGGGACATTCAGACATATCAGGCAACGAATTTGCAGACTACCTTGCAAAGAAAGGAATGCAAAGTAAAAATCGCTTATGTGTTGGAGCACCACCAAGCTACATAAAGAAAGTGATAGATGCTTCTTCTATGAAGTTTGGTGCAACAGATACAAAACGATCTTGGATTGAAACATACTCATAGTATGTTGAATATTCCAAAACAAAAGGTTGTCAAGCGGATTGAAGTTATACTCAACTTCATTAAGAAATATTAAAAGAGGTCTGGTCTGAGAATAACCACAAAAAAACGGTGATTCTTCCCATTGGTGTCTGGAATCCAGGACAAAATAAAGTAATTGCAGGATGCTCAGTAGAGGGAAAAGTGGAAATTCTAGGAATTTCTTGGACTTCCCAGGGAGCTTCGGGATGCAATTGGTTGAATATGCAAAACATGTGGTACACAACATTCAACGTTGGAGAAAATTCAGTCTCCAAAAAAGAATTGACTTATACAACTATTCCATTGTTCCTTATGTCCTGTACAAAGCATCATCTCTTCCGTGGCTTGCAGAAAAAGTAATCTCTCAAGAAAGCTCATGGCTAAATGAGCTGTTTCATAAGAGTTATCTGCCCTCTTTGAAGAGACCGAGGTCTCATATCGGAGAAGGGCTATCACTGCTTTATAAAATAATTCCTAAAATCTTTCAGAAAGTGGTTGTGGATGTATCCGTTAATCCGAACCAGGAGTGGCGAGCTGTGTTTTCTTCAAGTTCAGCATACTTTTTACTCATGTTTGGGACGGATGCTTCGAACGAAAAATTAATGGAATTTTCCTCTATAATAGCATCCATTCAAAGAATAATTTGGAAAGGCACGCCGCTTTTTTCATCCTCATTTACCATTGACATAGTTCGACAAAACATTAACAAGCCGTTTTATTTCAAAAACCTCCCAGGGCCAAAAGAACTAGAATGGAAGGCTTTATCAGAAGAAATTTTGTCTGTTCACGATTTAGACAGGGAGCCTCTGTTTAAGTGTGGAAAATTCTTCTTTCCATTAAATAGAGCAGCAAGGAATCATCTTCCACCGATACCTTGGCACTTAAGGATGTCCTTTTCACAAAACACAAAAGAGGAAGCCGAGAAATTGTGCGATATATATATAAGAGAGCTAGGCCTCCAAGCGTCGTGGAAGAAACGAATTATGAGTTCTATCTCCAAAACGATAGATGAAAAAAGATTTACCTCGCAACTTCAAATTTCTACTAAATGTTTATTTTTTAATAAGCCATGTAAAGACTGTGGACAACTATTTAATTCAGTGGTCCATGCGTTTGCCAACTGTCCTGCACTCCTCTTCATAAGGGAATTTGTCAGGGTCAACGTTAAAGGAGTGGAAAAAAGAATTGTCACAGCCATAATTCTATTCGGATTAAGTTCGAATCCCATAAAGTCTCCTGCGAAAACACGAGCTATGGAGCTTATTTATCGAGTATTCGCAGCTATTTGGCAGAGAAATTAACTCTTGACAGAGTAATTGTTATTGGAGACATTCGGGCCATCATGATCTCGACGGCAGCGCGATACCTGGCCTTTAGTGTGAAGATCCCTACAATCAATACCATTCCGTGGAAATATGTGGGGGATCTGGTAAGATATTATCCGTCTTGCTCCGCTGGACATCTCCAATTTCTGCAACGGATTATGAGGCAATACAGAAAATTTGTTAAAAGACAAACAAAATAATATATTCAATCTTTAGCATTTTATTTATTATTTGCACCTTTGTTTATTATGTTTTTATGTTTGATTACAATATTGTTTCCTTAATGTTTTTTAATATTGATTTTTGTATATAGTGCAACTAGATTTTAGATTAGAGATTTAATTTTAAACTAAAATGTTTATTTATATATATTTTTATATGTAATATCTCTTAATCAATAAAGTCTCTTTAAAAAAAAATCCAAAATATACATCTTGATTGGTGTAAGGGCCATTCAGACATCTCAGGCAACGAATTTGCAGACTACCTTGCAAAGAAGGAATGCAAAGTAAAAATCGCTTATGTGTTGGAGCACCACCCAAGCTACATAAAGAAAGTGATAGATAACTTCGCTATGAAGTTTGGTGCAACAGATACAAAAAGGATCTTAGAATGAAACATACTCATAGTATGTTGAATATTCCAAAACAAAAGGTTGTCGAACTTTCACGTCCCAACATGAAATTACTTGTTCAAGCCTACACAGGCCATGGACCATTTCTGACCCATCTGAGCAAATGGAAAACACAAATGCCATTTGTAATATATGCATGGAGGAGTCCCAAACCGCTGACCACCTAATCACAGATGTAGATTTAAAATGTATCAAAAGACTCCTTCCAAAACGATTTTTTAATCCAATTAGGGCTGTGGTGTGTTGAATGGCTCTTCTGTTGTATCTTTGGACGGCATCAACAGTGCTCCTATTGAACTTCGGAAAGCTGTAGACAGGGTTTGTCCCGAGCTCCCTCTTCTGTTTTTTTTTTTTTTTTTTTAGTTTAGAGGTTTATTACTGTATAACCGTATACATACATATACATATAATATTACAAAGACATAATATAATTGTACAATAAATGCATAAGATAAAGAGCGCGACCACACAAAGGGGTATATGCGCTACAACAGTAATGTGGAGTTACTTCTGAACTAAATATAAAATATATAGATAAAATGAACTTATAAGCTGATGAATAATTATAACTTTTTGTTTTTCTTCTTTAGGTCTATCAGCAACCCTGTTGAAAAACATATCTATTGTAGATTGTTTCCTTGGCTTGGATTTTTTCTTATGGTGTTTAGTTTTTAAATAATCTTCTACATCGTCTGTAAATTGATTTGAAGGATATTCCCCGGAGCCAACTGGCACTTGAGTAGCTCCTTGGAAAATTTCATGTTGTTTGCCCAATTCATCTGTGGCGCAGTCCTCAGTAGTATCTCCACTAAACTTGGTCACTTGCTGGGTCTTCGGTTGAATGACGTTGACAATCTCGACGTTTTTAGTTGAGGGTTTTTTTGTAATTTATTTTACCCACTGTTTCCTCGTGGTTCGGGTCTTTTACGGACATGTCTTCCTCATGTTCTTCTTCCGCTTTCTGGATAGTCGGTGCTTTCCGAGGGTCTTGAAAGCGAACTTTACCAGCGGAAGCAATATTTATTGTAAAGTTTATTGATTTTAGGCTTTCAAATGCCTCTTTGTTAACTTTAATATATAGCACTTTTCCGAGCTGTGTGATGTCAGATTTGATGACATCAACTTTGCCTAGGATCTTATTAACATTGCATTGATATGCAATGACCTTGGCGAGTATTTCATCAACTATGTCCCCTGTGACTCCTCTTATGAAGCCAGTAAGGGTCTTATAATTTTTTTCCTCTCTAATTTTCTCCAGTTCTTCCCATGAGACTGGCAAGAGAGGTGTCTTTTCCGAAATAACTTTTCGGACATGCTGGCTTGAGGTTTTGTCACTTACATAAATCACTGCTTGTTGATTTGTATAGCGACGGCCTTCGTAGCAGGGCACGAATTGCCCAGCTGTCCCGCTCAATCGACCAACATAGTCGGTGTCAAGTACTTTTATTGTTTTGTTCCAGTCGATCATGGAAATATGGTCACCATTTTCCTGACGATGACAATTTATGTGGCTTCTTTAGCAATTTCTGCATAAAGAACCTTTTTTTGTTTTGTATTAGGAGCTTCTGATTGCAAAGCCTCCTGCTTTTGCTGTCTTTTAGAAGGAGGGTTTCATTCGAATTGCCTTCCCTCTGTCTTTTCATATTATTGTGTTTACTCTTGTAATTCACCGTTGTCCATTTCAGGTCACCGGCATTATCTTTATTTCCAGCAAGAGCAAAGCTTGTTTGTTGAGGTCCTTGAATTTCTTTCCTCAATCATCTTCACGTAAAAGAAGACTTCAATTAATGAAATAAATCGAGGTTGGGCGAATATAAATAATGTAATGTTCCGCTTGATTTTATGATGAAATGTTCATCTCAAGGAGAATAATTACAAGATGACGTTATCCTTAACTGGAGGGCCAAAGAGAGCTTTCAATCGACGGAAGTCCAGGATTGGAGCAGCTGAAGACAAGCTTTGATCTTGGAAGGACGTTGGCAACATTCACAACACTTTTTAGTGCCATAAAAGGCCAGAAATC
This sequence comes from Caligus rogercresseyi, assembly GCA_013387185.1. Lineage (NCBI taxonomy): Eukaryota > Metazoa > Arthropoda > Copepoda > Siphonostomatoida > Caligidae > Caligus > Caligus rogercresseyi. The sequence goes on from CP045895.1 coordinate 24,367,234, forward strand.
ACTTCTAACTTCTAGAAAATATTATTTTCTAGAGGGCGTGAATGACGTGTTATCACCTTGAAAGTTAGGAAGGAACTTCTCCTCTTCTGTTTGTTTCGGCTATTAACGTTTAACAATGGCTTTAACTAAGAAGTACGCTGGATTTGGTGTTTCTTTTAATGGACAGAGACATTTAATTGACTTATATGCGGATGATGTCACTTTGATGATAGAGGCTAACACTGAAGCACAACTCATCAAAAGAATTGAGGTTCTCTTGTCATTTTTCAAAAAAATTGAAATCAAATCCGGTCTTTCAATTAATAGCAGTAAGACAGCTATACTTCCTTTGGGTGCCTGGATTTTGGAGAGTTCTGTTTCTGTTCAGAACGTTAAAGTCGCTAATTCAGTTAATATCTTGGGCATTGTGTGGACAAGAAATGGCATTTCAAATTGTAACTGGACCCAAATGAATGCTAAGATATATGGGCAATTGAGGCAGTGGCGAGGTCTCTCTTTGTCAAAAAAAATTGATCTTTATAATTTTAGAGTTGTTCCTCTTGTTTTATATAGGGCTACTTCTGTCTCATTTCTGGCTGAATTAGCATTAGAGGAAGAAGAACGTTGGCTTAACTCTCTCTTTCATAAATCATATATTTTTTCTCTAAAACGTCCTAAAAACTTTATTGGTGGAGGGTTGTGCCTCCTTAGGAATATTTTACCAAAATATTATCGCAAAGTTGTGGCTGACATGGGTGTTTATCACAACAGAGAGTGGAGGTTTTATTATACGTCCTCAGAATTTTTTAATTGGATACAGATGGGATCACTTTTAACTAACCCCGAGTTGGAAGATTTTTCTCCATTTTATCTTCGCTTCAAAGATTGGTTTGGAAGTCAGAGCCTAAATTCTATTCTGATACTACTATTGATATTTTATACCAAAATAAAGAAAAAAAACCATTTATCCAGAGATTTGGTGATCTTAGGATTCTGGAGATATTTTCTCTCAATCATAAGGTTTTTACTATTCATGATTTGAATGTCGACTCCGTTTTAAATGTAGCTAGGTTCCATTTTCCTCTCTCTCGTGCTGCTAATAATTATTGCCCTGCTAAGCCTTGGTTTGTAAAATTGAATACTCCAAAAAATAAATATGATTGTGCAAAGGTGATATCACATAGTTTTATTAATACCCTTTGTCTGCCTCCTTCATGGGAGCAAAGAATTCTCCACTCCACTCAGGGCATAAATGATGCATCAAAGTTTACGGCACAATTCCAAATTTCAGGACAATTAATAAAGTTTTTTAGGCCTTGTAATAATTGTGGGCGTTTATACAATGACATTTTTCATGCTTTCGTAGACTGCCCCATGCTCAAGTTGGTGAAAATATTTGTTGAAATGAATGTGTGTGAGAGTAAAGAGATTCCCCCCGGTACTTTAAGTGCTTTTGTACTTTTTGGTGCTTTCAAAATTAAAAAAAATGCTCCCCCCTATCAAAAAGCCATAAATTTTGCTTTAAGTAATATTAAATCTTTAATTGCAAAACAAATTGCGGCGAACTCCTACTTAGAGGTCGACAACCTACGCTCAATCATCATTGGGGCAGCGGCACGTTATTCGGCTCTTTCTCTAAGAGTTCCCAACGCAGGATCTTCTTCGTGGGAGTGGGCTGGAGACCTAATTCGTTATGTGCCATCATTGGCAGCAGAACATTTGAATGCTTTAAAAAGGATTTTAAAAAGTCATCGTCGCTTGTTACGGACAAAATAATTTTGTGCATTTTATATAAGGTTATAATTTTTAGATAGTAATTTTGTTCTATAATGTTCATTATGTTTTTATCTAAAACACAACTGTCTAAAATATTTTTTATTTATTTTATTGTTATCTGTTGTTGTATCTTATTTACTCGTTTTTTAGATAACATAATAAAGAATTTTATAACCGAAAAAAAAAAAAATCAACAGATGCCCATCGCTTTCATATGAGAGATACCAAGTCATGCAAGAAGAGGATGAAGATCTTCGTATGATTAAATTTATGAAATGATAAAAAGATACAACAAATATTGATTCTAACTTTAATTTAATTGCTTATAAGTAGATTATAAAATAACTTCTATAATGTAATACTCAATATCCATTTTTGCTGTTGTAGCACATATACCCCTTTGTGTGGTCGTGTTCTTTGCTGTATGTATGTATTTGCTTTTATCAATGTATAATTGTAACATTTGTATGTACTATGGTAAGACACCAATAAATTCTTAATTAACATTCAATTTCACTCATAATAAATGTTGAAAAATAAAGTCATGGACAAATTGATTTCAAGTCTCAACAGTGAATTATAGGTTTCTCTAATAATTCAGTAATTAAAAACGGCCAAAGAAGTTGTGCAAAATGCATGAAAAATATTTATATATAATTAATCTATAATTATTTAATTAGCAAATGTAATAAAATTTAAAACATAATAACTCACAGTAAAAATAATACATTAATGTTGGACAAACAATTAATAACAAATTACAAGATAATGGATGAAAAAATAGTTTTAAATTTTAATAGCATAGTAGGTAAAATTATTTATTTAAATTAAAATAACTATACATAGAGCCATAGCGAAATATGAATTTATATAAATATATTTTTCAATATAAAGTATACGATCGCGAAACCTACAAGAACTAAAGTAAAACTGATGTGATGGCGGTAATCACCCACCGTGGAGTCTATTATATTTTATTGAAAAAACTTTAGATCACTAAAATATGAGGAATCAATACAAAAAATTATAAAATTAAAGGAGAATAAATGTAAAGAAATATTTACTGAATTAATTGTTTCCTTTTTTTATTTCTAAAAATGAATGAATATTTTCATTCATACAAATGGTGCAAAGTCGAACTCGATCAGAGGATACATTGCAACGAAAAATGTAATGTTTTTGCTACTGAGGGACCTCTCAAAAGTAGGAATTCGTTTAAATTCCATAAAAGTTCTCCATGTAGGTATTTGTCTGTGGGAAAACAAAGCCAGATATAGTCATCACGCAAATTCCCAAGTTTTGCAGCGAAGATCTGGTTGTTTGTTCGGTTAAAACATTTAATAACAAAAACTTAGTTATTACTCTGACGTAACTAAAGATGATCCAAGAAGTCTCATTTGTCCACTTGTTAAATGCTGTAACACCCATAATATGTTATCTTAATTGATTTGACTTTAACTCAAGAGAGAGACAAAATAACAAACCCTCGTGAGGAGAAATTTTAGGAATTTACGACAATAATTAACCTAGGCCTCCAAAATGTAGGCAGTGTACCAACTTTTGCTGGTGGCATGGGTGACTCAATAATTGATTTCACCGGGACAAAAATTTGACGGCATTCACTTGTTTCTTTGTGGAAAACCGATTTGGACAACTCAGGTCGGATCCTTACCTTACCTTTAATATAAATGTAACTTGTTCTCTGTCTAATAATATGGATCTCAAAAGCGCCAATTGGGGAAACTTTAATAAGTTATTGAACTCATCCAAATTAATCGTATATATTTGCTGGATGAATATAGACCAAGAGGCAACCAATATAGCCAACGAACTGCTTGAATCGTTAAAAAGCTCGTTCAAAATTAATTAATGTATTCTTAAGAATGCTAAACCTTGTAAACAACGACGCAAAATTAAATATCTTCAACGTAAGGGACGTTCTGAGGAATTGAAAGCTGAAAAGCAGGTATACAAAACAATGATCATAAAAGCAAAAAGGGAAGCCTTCAAGGAGTTGGTTACAACATTGGAGGGGCCAAAAGATATTTCTCGACTGAAGAAGTCGAGAGCAAACCACTCAAATGCCCGTGTCGGTATTATGGGCGGTCTCAAAAACGAAAAAGAGAGCTTGAAACTATTTTTCAATAATCACTTACTTAATTCAGTAGATAATGTGGCAGGTATCACTACAAGAGGGGTCCAATTTTCAAGCTCAGGGGTCTCATTACGTCATACTTTGACCTCTCGCATGTCAAAAATACCATTGAGAGCCTCAAGTCAAATAAAAAGCTGGCCCGGATAAAATTCCTGTTCAGACATACAAGTGCCTCCCCAATGGCTTTCTAAAACACCTGGCATAACTTAAAAATCGAATTATTAACACAGGTTACACCCTCCAGATTTGGAGAAAATCGAGAGTAATCTTAATACCCCAACCGGGTAAAAGGATTACAGTGATCATAGAGCCTTCTGACCAACCCCTCTCACCAATGTGGCCCTGAAAATTCTTGAAATAATGATCTATTGGAAAATTAATGAAAAATATGACTTGGCTCTTAATATTCAACATGCCTTCATCAAAGCCAAGTCCACTGACACAGCTGTCAGTGAACTTTTAAACTTTTGTGAAGGCAGTTAACATAGGAAGGAAGAGGCCCTTGTGGTCTTCCTAGCTATAGAAATAGCACTTGATCGTGGAGAGTTTGATCCCATTATTGAGTCCATGATTTTTCATTTTAAGAAAAAAGTGTCTCGAGGATAGCTGCTATGACTACCCGACATATTGGGCTAAATGCACACTTCAAAAATCTTCTACACTGGATTGCCGACTCTATGAAGAGGAAGCTGAGACCCCCATCCACCTTATCTACGCGTGTCCGTGAACGAGGATGGAGATGAACAAGTTGGCCGAGGATATGAGGAGAAGAAAAAAGTATCTACAGGAATTTCTTTTGAAAGCTTTTTGTTTTTTATGTTAATTCAATTTATTTCGTAATAAAGATTACCTTCTACATAGACAGTTTTATATCGGCTGATACAAGATTGAGTTCCGGTGTGGTGGGGCTGATCTAGGAGCTAAACAAAAAAATACTCTATCCTCCCAAAAATATTTTGGCTAGGCTTAAACAAATAAAATGAAATCCATCTATATTTATAATGTTATACTCTTTATTTTTTAAATATATACTTTAACATTTAAATATGTAAAGAAAAGAAAATCACAACCAACATTACTTTAATATTTGATGATACTGTAAATAATTCTTCAAATTTTCAAAATTATGATAGTTCGTAGTTTATCGAACACATTTCTATGAGATCATTTTGTGGCTCGATTGTGGAGTGACAGTTGTATTCCGTGGAGGATCGAGGGTTTTTTCGTTTGATTGAAAAATGTGATGCGAGTTGACATCGTTCATGCCTGAAAAATAGATAAGAAAATCGGGTTAGTAGAAGCAAGAGTAAACGTTGTTGCAACTTTGATCAAACTTGTTCAAGTGGTCGGAATAATAAAATATAAGGGAGTGAGATAGCTCAGCGCGTTAAGGTGTGTTCAACTCTCAATGTTGAGGGCGCAAGTTCGAATCCAAGAGGGGAAGGTAAATTTTGGTCAGCCTCATTGATAAGATCCTATGTTCGATAGACTATTATGCTAATTTATATCCACAAGGATGTAATTTTATCCGACCAAATGGGCAAATATTTATATTTATTTATGTATATTTATTAAATAATATATATATATATACATAAATAAATATAAATAACCCTTAAAGTTTCTTTTAAAAAAAATATTTTAGAATTTTTTATTCAATTTATTAAATTTAAGATATAGATATATAAGTGATAAAGTAATATGATTTAAAAATAAAATTTGTAGCCTCACAGTGATTAAATCATATTGATACTTGCTACATTACAATTATCTTGATAATTGCTTATACAAACTCATACGGTTGCTTCATGGCAATTTAATATGTGGACGAATATAAGACAAACAACTCCTATTTTATAGACGCGTGACCTTGATCTCATCAATTTACAATTATTGTCAAGCGTATCCAACAGTAATATTCACTGTGTGGTGGAAATGTATTTATTCAGGAGCTCATTTTCTATCAAAACGATTATGTCTAAATATACAAAAACACAATTATTTACTGCGTAAAAAACCTAGAAAGCATTCATTACAATAGAACCCCCTGATTAAGAATGGATAGGAAGGAAAAAAAGAAGGGAGAGAAGTGAGGAAAAATACTCCCTCCCTCCTTCTCTTCTATCCAGGTAACACTAACAGCATTTTACCAGATGGTAATCGTATAT
>CP045895.1:24373411-24387122 GCA_013387185.1 Caligus rogercresseyi
TTTCGAATATATATATACAGTGCGTTTCAAAAAAACGCGGAAAAATTAAGGTCAAAATTGAAGGTGAAATATCTTGAGAAATAATTTATTAAAACACATAAAATTTCTGAGGTTATAAATATAGACAATAGCTATTTATGTTCAAAATGTCCACCCTCTGCGGCCAACATACGCTCCAAACGGGGCGGAAGGCGGCACAGACCCTGATGATAGTGGCCTCGGATGTAGCGGCCCACTGCTCGTTGACCGCACCTTCATGGCTTCAACATTTGGATGGCGGATTCTGCATGCCCTCCACTCTAGATCGCCCTAAATTCCATAGTCCAGGGGGGCCAGGTCTTGGGAGGAGGGCGGCCACATTTGCCATGGCCAAAAATCTTTCAACTTGCCCTTACACCCCTCGTGAGTTTTCTTGGCTTTATGGGCAGGTGCGGAGTCCTGTTCCCATACATAATTGCCATCAGGGTAAGTAGAGTCCATACAGGGCTTGACAACATCCTTCATGACCTCCAGATACTGCTCTGTGCCAATTTGAGGCCATTGGCCATAACTGTGGCCACAATCGCTGCCTTTTGCTCCATATTGGCAGGTCGTCCAGACCCAGACTTGCGGTTGAGGTCTCTTCCATTCTTTACAAGGGTATTTACCTTGTACACAAGGGTTTTGCCCACATTATCAGCCTTACAGATGTCCTGGACTTTGTGTCCAGCAGCCAGGAGAGCTGCCACACGCTCTCGTTTAATTTCCATTTTGCTCAATATCTCAGCTCAAAATACTCTTATTTTGACTCAAAATAGCTCGTCTGATAGCTGTGTTTTAATTGGTTACTGTGATCACGGAATAATTTCAATTTTTCTATTCAACTTATCAAAAAACTTGTTTTAGAAAACAAGAAAAAAAGGATATTTTTGGCCTTAATGTCCTTGATGTCCATACTCATGGGACAATAATGGTGCAATCAATACTACCAATAGCTATCCATAATTGGCCAAACTTTCACTTTGATGGTTAAAGCATGTTAGCACAGTATCCAATTTAATTTAGAAATTGTTAATAATCCAATATGAACTTCATCCTGACCTCAAGGCCAACCTGAAGTCTCACATCAATTTAATGGGTATCATCTGAAAGTTCATTTAAAGTTCTTTTTAATGAAGTATAAATGAAGTTTTGTAAACGTAAGAAAAGCGCTAGAAATAAGCCATTTTCACGAGCAAGAAAATTTTCCGCGTTTTTTTGAAAACGCACTGATATACATTTTTTAAATTCCAAATATTTAGTCGGTGTTAACAAAATATGATTTTTTTCTTGCATATTCAGAATCTGCTGTCCTTAAATATATAAAAATTAATATTTTTAAAATCAAAGATTTAGTTAAAGAATTTTTTGTCCAAAAATATTAAAGCTGAAATTTTAAGCTTTCATTTGATATGTTTGACGATCTGAAAATCGCAAGTCTTAAGAGAAATTAGCAAATACATTTTTGTTCAAATTGATAGCCACTGCTACCTGTATAGAAAGAAAAGAAGAGAAGCAGCAAGAGAAGTGAAGTTGAGAGAAGAATAATACAACAACCTGATAAATTTGAGTGAGCATTGCGATTTTCAGAACGTCAAACATATCAAATGAAAGCTTGAAATCTTAGCTTTAAATTTTTATATCCTCAGTCATGTTATATACATAAGTGTAGAGTTATATGTTTATTAAAAAACCCGCATAAGGTTTGTACAAAATGACGCATAATATGCGTCAGACAAAGCAACAATTTCAGAGTATACCCTTAAAGTGAAGCAACAAATAATTTGTATCCAGTTTTTTCATAATCGGTTCTTACCGTTCAAAATAGCCTCTGAATCTAAAGAAGTAAAACTCAGATTGTACAAAATTCTGAATAGATAGAATACAACCAAGACCATTTTTCAAAATCTTCATACAAAAGTTCTACATTATTTTTCTCTCAAGCGCACAAGTCATCTTCTGCAGGCGAGTGAAGTTAATTGATACAAGAAGTTATGGAATATGCAAATATTATACCATCGATTTTTCTCTTTGTTTAAAAAAACAACTAGATCCTTGTTTAGAACAAAAATCTAAAATATGTCTTGTAGTAAATTAAACTTTCTTTTTTTTGTACAGAAATAAAAAGCCTGTTTTGTCAACCGTTTTCAAGAAATTGAAGATGTAAATATTTTTATTATATTTTCTAAGCTTTGAGCTCGTTGAGCAAGTTTACAGCGTTTCTCGATTTTGTTAAATTTTTGCATGTCGTCTTTTTCGTCGCATAGAAATAGAAAATGAAGTTTGTTACTAAATTTCAAACATTTTTAAATAAAAACAGCCCTAATATATATATACATACAGGAACGGAGTGGGAAGAATTTATCCACCGGGACAATTATGCCCTCACCGGCCTTATACAGGCCCCAATATGCCATTGGGAGGCTGTCAACGGCCGTTTATGTTTCTTGAGGCCAGCGGCCCACCGGAATAGTCCCGGTACTCCCGCTGGCCACTCCGCCCCTGTATGTATATATATATATATATATGTGTGTGTGTGTGAGAGAGTTGCATTCAGTATATTATTATGAAATTTCGTTTTCTGAGCATATAGAGAAGAGTATGATGTTAATTTATAGTATAAATTTGTGGCTTCGAAGAAAAAATGGGCACATGATAAGAAGTCTATGTAAAAACTATGTAAAAGTGGCGTACCCACTCTCCCTTTCAACATTTTTTTACGAGCCAGTAGTTAAAAGAAAAACATATCACAAACCCAGTGTATATATTTCATGCTTTTATGTACACCAAGTAATGCATTTTCCTCTAATAAAGTTCCTATTATGCATGACAAGTAAATAATAATATTGAATAATAAAACTTGCATTACATATTAAAAGAAGTCGATATTTATTTAAATTGATACATGATGTATATAAGTATAAAATATGTTAACTGCTTGATAGGGGTTGTATTGGGGAGAAATGAATCTTATTCTCTGAAAAAGTGTCAGAGGAAATGCATATCAGTGATAATAGAAAAAATAAGACCTCCAAATAAACAGTTTTAACTAAATTTCGGTCTATTCTCAATCACCATGGTTTCAACATCTACATAGGTGGATCTCAATCGCCTAACTATGATAATAAATTAAGTCAGTGCTTGTATTAGTTGAGTGTCCAATTTGGTTTATTGGTATGTGTAAAGCAGTTCATCGAAGATAGTAAAGTGAAATGAATGACTTCTCACCTTTTCAATGTTGACAATGATGTCTTCGGGTAAGAAGGATATCTCATCATCCGCTCCTGCCTGATAGTCGTAGCGAGCAATAGCAGATAGTGAGGAGCTGCTTTCCTCTCCACTGGGCAGGGCATCATCATCCTTCTTACTCACTTGCTGTGAAGCCTGAAAGCAAAAAAAAATGACAAATGACACCAAAGGAATCCAATACTCGATAGGCTGGGCAAATTTATATCCAAAGAAAGAAAGGAAGGGCGAAATTAGTGATTATATATATTTTGTTTTAACCGATAGAGGAAGTAAGTTCATAAAAAATATCAGTCATCATATTCTCCATGTGGACCAAGATCCTTATTAGCAATTCATTAAGTACCACCAATTATGCTCTTCTTGGTCCTCTCTTACTGAAAGTTTAAAAAGTCCTTTAAAATTATATTTAACCAAATTAGGCTACTGTGACAAAGTGACAAAAGAACTTCGATAATTTGATTTAAAGCAAGGACTTTAATAATAAATATGTGAAACCTTTAACCAAAAAAGTAGGTCGTTGTTTTCTTTTTTTTATTTCTTTAGTATATGAATGTATCTATCTGTCAAAACAAAAACTATAATAACCAGAGGGCATCATCATTGTATTACTCTTCTTTCTTTCTTTCTTTCTTTCTTTCTTTCTCACATTGAATATTAATTCCCAGTCTTAATATTTTTCTTCTGTCTAAAAATGATGTAAATAAATCGTAAGAGCGTAAGAGTCAATTTAGAGCAATCTTACGACTCTTGCTTAGAATAATGAGTCATCTTTGATTGAATAATATAAATAATACTTCTTCAAAATTAAGTGAGTGAATTAGCCAAACTAGTGGTTGTTCAGTCTTTTGAATCCTTTGCTCATGAATCATTTATCGATTTCATTAAGCTCAATAATTTGGTGTCATAAGCAAATTATTTTAAGAGAATTTATGGGTCATACAAGGGGAATTATGTGTAGACGACAATGAGTGGTTTTTTCATCATCTTGTATCTTACTATGGACGATAAATTGATTATTGGGAGTGTGAATGTAAATCACTAATACTTGATGAACTTTTGCCATTAAAATTGTTCATGAGTCAACAACCAGTATTTCTTCTACAATAAAAAGTACTACTTACGCTGGTATTTATTTCAACAGGGACAGTATTGGAACTGGTCTGCTCTTCCTCCGACTTCTTTTCACTTCCTTAACCTCAGAAAAGTCTCTTTTACCATTGCTGGTGATACTCTTAGAGGAAGCGGGGAGTTTTGAAAGCGGAGGCTCTTCCCTTATAGGATTGGCGGCCTTGGGTAGGTGAACTTTCTCCTCCTTCTTCGCCTTATTCATTTTTATTAATTTGTCCTCCTTTTCCACATCCTTTTTCACTTCCGCGACGGATGATGCTTTGGACTTTTTAATGTTTTCCAATTCCTGGCGACGTTCTTCAGAGAGACCCGACCTAGTGTTGCTGCTGCTGCTGCTCACAGATTGGCTTTCAAACCTCTGTTTGACGCTTAAAGCTTGTCCAGAGGATGCCAAGCCTCGTGCTTCGGTCCGGTTGGCATTACTATCGGATTTGAGATCCTCTTCTTCTTCTTTAGCTCTCTCCGCGCTTTTCTCTTGAAGCCTCCGATTCTCCGCCATAACCTCTCTCGCCTCCTGTTCTTTGCGTAGTTCCCTTTGCTTCTTAAAGTCATCCCCCCCACCATTCCTCTCATCTCCTCCTCCTTTCTCAAACATTTCCTTTAAATTCTTAGCCTTCCTACTGGGTATATCGGGTCGGTCCTTGGTATAATTGGTCCCTACTTTCCCTGGTGGATCGTCGTTGAAGCCATGTGCGGTCTTGTCCACACGATCTGACTGAAGGCCATACTTGCCCCCAAAGCCCTTGGCATAGTCTGTCTGACTCTCGTGCTTGTTCAAACTCTCCATGTGCTCCCAACCATGGGCAGACTTATCCACGCGATCTTTTTGAACGCCGAACTGACCTCCAAATCCCGTCTTGTAATCTAAGGAAATTAAAGGTAATGAGAATAGGATGATTTTCATGATACGCTCTTATTACCATATATTGAGAATATAAAGCATCAATATGTTTGTGGATTTTTTTGAAATGAAAGGAATACATATATTATGTTCATTAGTTTTTATAGTAATGGACAAATATATATATATATATATTTTGCTAATACAATTATTCAAATTACACTGATTTAAAGCTAAAAATGGGTTTTTTAATGATATCAATATGCTTCTATTCATTACAATAATAAATGTACATAATAATCATATTGATTCATAACATATGTATACTTATTCATTTTAAGTTAAATCCGTCATGAAAATTCAACTAATTTTGATGGACACAATAGACTTTTTAAGTACACGATACTGTTAATTTCGGAAAATCGGTTCTAATTTTACAATTTAAGATATTCTCATTTTCTTGTTTTTAATATCCATAAACATTATATATATATATAGGATTACTGTGTCAAAGTTGTGAATATAGTTCGAAATTCAGCATAAAATAATTTAATTTAAACCATCTACTTTCACTACAACGCGTCTGTTAAAATAAATTACTGTTCAGAGGGAGATATCAAACCAATATTGAAAAACGAACCTTTCGAATTTGCATTCAGCAATACCTTCAAATTTGGTCTGTCGAATATACTATTCCTTTTTGTTATTGTTTATACAGGTCTATGAAAGTAATGCTAACGTTTACAATCAATACAAATGTTTTTCTAAGGAATTCATTCTATGAATATAATAACAATTACTATCAATTCATTTTCAAATGAACTCTTTCTGATATTGCGGAAAATAATTACTATCATTATAGTTAATAGGTTTACCTTTTGAGACTGATGCTTCTCGACTTGTTCAACGTGCTCCCAACCGACTGCAGACTTATCCACACGATCGCTTGAACACCAAACTTGCCTCCGAATCCACCTTTGTAATCTATGAACAAATATATACACAATATTACACATTCAGAAATATATATTTCATAACAACTACTTTGTTTTTTTTTTGCATGCCATATTATGAGCTAAAATATAAATATTAAAAAATCGTTCATTCGTACAAATTGTAGATAAAACTTCTGTTTTAATTCAACCAATGAAAAGACTTAAGTCGAAACCATGAACAATCCAATTTAAAATGACGTTATATAAATTAAATTCAGTAAGAATTTATCACACTAAGACAGTTTTGTTTTAGAACAGCTCGAACTTAATATGGGATTCTTTAAATATCCTATGGGATCGACATCTTTATTCTTGAAAATAATTAAGTTTGCCGTCATGTCTACCAACTCAACGACTAATAAAATATGATATCATAAATCGTCTAGAGTTATGAGGCTATGGATTGTTTATTGATGATTTGAATATATAATTAATGAGAAGTAAAAAGCAATTCATGTAGAAACATTACATAATGTATTGCATTTGAATAAGCTTTCTTGAGCAAAAGCCGATGATCTGAACAATGAATGACCTATTATAAAGGCTTAGTGAAATAAAAGCACTCACCGGTTTGTGACTGATGTTTATTCAAGTTCTCCACATGAGACCAATCCCCTGCAGACTTATCCACTCGATCCTTTTGAATCCCAAACTCTCCTCCAAACCCGACTTTATAATCTTTTTGAGAATCATGCTTCTCAAGTGCCTCCACGTGATCCCATCCCAGTGCAGATTGATCTTGTCGATCCTTGTGGACACCGTGCTTGCCTCCAAAGCCCTTGGCATAGTCCTTTTGGCTCCGTGCTTTTCAACCTTCCCTTCGTAGTCGTGTCCCATGGCAGAGGCGTCCATAACGATCCGTTCCACCCCGAACTTACCGCCGTAGCCCATCGAGCCGTTAATGCGGGCAGCCTTGATTTTGGAAGCCTCAGCTTCTGCGGATACAACCGTCTCACAGATCTTGTGCATGCTGAAATAGAAGGAAAAATGACCTACTTACATACACACATATTCATACGCCGTTCATAATACGACAATAAGACACACATTTAGTTGTTAATACCCGCTATGGGTGATTGTTATTCCCTTGTTTGTGGCCTCACCGATTTTATAAAGAAGTGTCATTAATTGATTTTGTTCTTTTTATACCAAATGGTTCGATGATAAATGAAAAAGATTAATTAAAAATCTAAATGGAACCATTAAATAATAATCATTTTTCTTCTTTCTTCATATTAATTTGATTGATGTCGTCCGTCGTCCGTGTATCAAGTCAATTCATAACTTGGGCTTGAAGGGAATTATTGATCCCTTGGATTCAAGAATGGCTCAACTTGAATTCATATCCTTGTCCTAAAAAGTGACATTCTTTTAAAGGAAAATAATACGACAATTTGACGAAATCTACATATAATTATCCTTAATAATATTGTACTAATGAATCATAAGTTAAATGAACTAACATTTATATCAGCTTTTAGGTCAATCATTAGTAATTGAATTCATTAAGCATTACCCATATTTTGACATAAGAAAACTATCTAAATACCAAGGAACTCTCGTTATTTGTAAGAAAGCATTATTTTTGATAAGCCTTTTGCTCTTGATAAGGGATCGTGACTCACTCAACGGCCTCGCAATTGCGTCGTCCTCCATAGCGACGCTCTTCTTCAGTCAAATCATGACGTAGTCCGGATCCGTCTCCCAGTCATCATCGTCCGAACCTCCGATCTGCATCATTCTAATGGACAATTTCTAAATGGGGGCGGCTAGTTTAGGCAGGACCTACAGGACGACAGAAATAAACAATATATCTTATTATTATTATTATTTATATTGATATCATTCTCATTCATTCACACTCTCAAATGCAAAACGACCAATCAGGGAAGAGAACCAACGTCAGAACTACTCTTTTCTTATCCCTACCGACGCTTAGGTTAGTGATCATCAAAGTTAAGGTCCCTACAACAAGATGCAAGGAGAAGAAGAGAAAATAGGTCAGTATAGAACAGTGACGTATAATTGTATTTGTTTTTTCGAAATAGCTGTTTTGTCTCCTTAAAAATGACGTCACTAGTTTAATTAAATATTTTTTCTACTCATTGTACTTTGTTATATAGTCCATGATCTTAGGAAGAGATGAAGGGAAACCAATTTGAGGCATAATTTTCAACAATAACAATGGGAAATATAATTTCCTGAGAGAGGTAAATTTCGTCTATTCTTACATGAAGAAACCATTGAGATATAAATCTCTACACTGACTTCCTTTCATATAGTTTAAATGAGGATCTGTCTTATTCGAAGTAAAAATGATTATCTAATACTCTAAAACTACAAGTATCTTAAGCATTATAAAAGTGAGTAACATGTGTAAGATTTATAATGGGATTAATAAAATTAATCCAAAAATATTTCATTATTCAGGGGATTTTTTCATTACAATTGAAAACGGGGAAATATTTTAACAAAAATATTTACTTGACTCAATGAGATATTTTTTATTGATACAATGCAGTCCTTTTATGTTTATATCTATGGTAATATTTTTGATCCGGATTTAATGCGCTGTTTTAATTACACAAGGTAATTCTTATTATATTGTGTATATAGTAATGTCATTTTTTAATCATAGTTTTTTCTCCATTATTTGCATTATCTGAATCATATTGATAAATATGTTTCGTGATCCTTACGCTCCATCAAAATTAGTTTGCTTCTTATCTGTATCTAACCACAGTAAATGATTTATGTACATTGTCATAATATTAAATTCAGTCAGGCTTGTGAGCGATCAGGAAAAAAATAGCGATCCGATCAAATAACGATCAGAATTCTTTGCGATATAGCGATATAACGATCAGGTTTTTCCGATCAGCGATCCGATCAATTTAATTGCGATCAACAAAAAATTACCTATGTAATACTAATTCTAAGTAAAAATTTAAATGTATATAAAGTCCATACCTTTATAAGATATCATCTTTATTTGGCAATGGAATTATTGTTTCCCATTGTCTATGAGCTCCAAATAACGACTTCTCCATTGGCGCCTGTCTGTATATTTTAGGACAAAATATCAGAATGATTGTTTCACATAGCCTATGAGCTCTAACACTCTGGCTCCACAATTGACATATGTATGCATATTTTAAGACAGGAGACGCCAGAATAAATGTTTCCCATAGCCTATGAGCTCCAAAACAATGACTTCTACATAGTCGCCTGTTATATTATGAAGAAATGGACCAGGAAATATGGACTAGAAGAAATGGACCAGGAAAATATGGACCAGGAAGGAATGGACCATGGTAGAAAGGAAAATTATGACTCATGGAAGAAATTGACCAAATACATAGGTAGGCAAGTTTTTGAACGGAATATGTCTAAGTATTGTACAAATACGATTTCTTATATAAACTAGTATATAATGAAATAGAATTATTTTATTTTTTTTTTTTGCATTTTTAAGATAATATGTCTTCTTTGTGTCATTATAGTTCAAAATCCCCCGAATTATGGTAACATAATACTATTGTCTTGGTTAACGTCAGAGTCACAATACTAAAATGAGAGCCTCCAATGATCCGAGTCGAGCATTCAATCTTTGCAATCCGGCCGAATGAAGGCACCTCAACACTACAGACATTGCCTTGGACCCCTAGAGTCAGTCGCATCCCTTCCAGAAAGGCACCAAATTCCCGCTCCCTCGTCTTCGTTAAAGGAGTCCCATCCCTCGTCCTCGAAAGGAGTCCAATCCTTCGTCTTCATGAGAGGAATCCTTCCCTCGTCTTTGATTTAGAACTTCCCTCCCTCGTCTCCGTTATAGGATTTCCCATTTTCATCTTCGTGAGAGTAGTTATATTCCTCGTCTTCAGGAAGGGCCCTCCTACCATCACCTCCTCCATATTGAAGACTTGTTCCTCTTAGTAGAATTTTCTAACGAACTCATCAGTCCTGTATTTTCTATTAAAGAAGCCTCATATCTCCTGATGAACCTAGCTCCATGGTAGTCCAAAATGACTTGAAGATCATCAAATTCCGGATGAAAGAGCCATGAACATCAACTCCTCTTCCTATTATATCTATTCAAAAGGAGAATCGAGAATATTTAACTTTGCTACGATGTTAATTTATTTCCATGTCCATTATTTTAGTGGGTCCCTTTTCGTGAGTGAGGAAAAAGAAGCGCTCTGGACAGAAATCTTTCCGAGTGCCATTGAACTGAACAATATATCATGAATCATTATTCAATATATTAACTAATAAACGCTGACAATACCCCATGTAGCATTAGTAAATATATAAACCAATTAAAATCTATGTATATATACTTCTATACCAAATTTTATTTTTTACAATTTTGTCCAGGAGGGATTATTATGGGGATGATTCAGACTTTCCCGGAAAGGACAAAGCAAACTCGGGGGACGTCTAGAATAAAGGGAAGTATTGGCCGATCCTGGGCAGAGACTTTATTTTGTCCTAGGAGCGCAGACTCGCCAGTTCATTATCCGTGAGGAAACCGAAAATTAAAAGAATTCAAGCTTTTTAGGGGTGGGGTATAAAGCTGAGATACTATGAAAGGTGGGTAAAAGGGTGAACGGCCTTTTTCAGGAAGTATACCAGTGATAGACACATCACATGTTTGAGTTGCAGTAGCACCAAGAAGGGTCCGAAAAGTCAATGTCTCTAATGACCAGAATCCCTCCAGAAAAATTGAGGGGATATTAAAGTGGGGGAACCTTAGACTAGTTTTAAATGCTCATTTTTAATCTCTAGTAACATTGAAATTAGGTTTGTTTTACAATTTAGTAAATTTTGAATTAAAAGTATTTGTCAATTTATATGAATCAATTATTTTCATGAATATAAAGAAAATATATAATAGGGCAAAGGTTTTTGAGGTCCGTTAGGCCGTTTTGCCATTCTCCAGATTAGACTTTGAATATAATTACAGGACTGAGGAGTTATTAGCAAATTCCACTAAGAGGAACAAGTCTTCAATATGGAGGAGGTGATGGTAGGAGGGGCCCTTCCTGAAGACGAGGATATAACTACTCTCACTAGGACGAGGGATGGGAAGTCCTAAATCGAAAGCCGATGATGGGAAGTCCTATAACGGAGACGAGGGATGGGAAGTTCAATCACAGACGAGGGAAGGGATTCCTCTCATGAGACGAAGGATTGGACTCCTTTCGAGGACGAGGGATGGGACTCCTTTAAGAAGACGAGGGGCGGGAATTTGGTGCCTTTCTGGAAGGGAGGCGACTGACTCGAGGGGGTCCAAGGCACTGTCTGTATGTGTTGAGGTGCCTTCATTCGGCCGGATTGCAAAGATTGAATACTCGACTCGGATCATTGGAGGCTCTCTCATTTTATTATTGTTGACTCTGACGTCAACCCTCACTCTATCCTTTCAAATATTCCATTTATAACAATCTCGCCCGAAATTAGGCATATATTTTTTCTTCTTTATGTATTTACTTTTTGAGTGCTTTCTAACATCGGTATGTTTGATATTTAAGACAATACGTATTATTTACCATAATTCGGGGGATTTTGAACTATAATTGACACAAAGAAGAGATTATTTATCTAAAATGCAAAAATAAAATCATTCTATTTCAATATATACTCAGTTTATATAAGAAATAGTATTTGTACAATACTTAGACATATTCCGTTCAAAAACTTGCCTACCTATGTATTTGGTCCATTTCTTCCATGAGTCATAATTTTCCTTTTCTACCATGGTCCATATTTTCCTGGTCCATTTCTTCCTAGTCCATATTTTCCTGGTCCATTTCTTCTGACACCCGCCTGTCTATATATTTTAGGACAAAAATATATCAGGATAGCACACATGGCTTTTTCCATTAGTATTAGTCTGTATTTTGTGTTTTCTAAAACAAATATTAGTTGTTGGAATGGATTTTGGTCAATGTGACAGCTAAATAAGTTTTAAGAAATTGGGGTTTGTCTCAAAAATCATTAATACAAACATTTTTTTCTTTTTTCAGTTATTTTACAAATTGATCGGATCGCTATTTTTAGTGATTTTCTTACGATCAAAAGAATAAAGATCAGTACCTTTGCGATACTCCCCCCCCCGATCAGCGATCATATCGCTATATCGCTATTGATCGCCGATCAGAAAAAACTCCGATCAATAAGCCTGAATTCAGTACATTATTAGTTTAGATGAAATGCTTACACTATTGCACTTTATTATTATTCTTTTCTTCAAGCATCTGCCATTCGTTTAGCTGCATTACCTCTAATTGATGTGAATACAATGCATTAACCAGGATTAATTGAGTTAAAAGCTACTTTGTAGTGTGTCATATAAGAGTAAGGATTCTATAGGATATGTACGTAATATAAAAATGTAAATACTTTTTTTTAACTTTGGCATCAAAATGTTTATCCTTTTATTGTATACTTGGCTATTAATCGCCAAGGATGATAAAAAAATTATTTTTCACCCTAAATGTGAGGAATTGATTAATTTGATTAATAATTAATAATATGTACAGTCGGCCCTCGCACCTCGCCCCTCGACATATAGCAGTTCTTTTACTACGGGACACGACGGTTTTGATCCCGATTTTCCCGACAAAACTACTCCTCATATGAACACTTTGGCAGAATTTTCAGACAAAAAACTTAGTCTAATATCACCTATTGATAATTCATCCTTTAATCTGGTGTGACACCTCCTGATCTCTTGTTTATCCATCCTTTGATCAAGTCAAAATGGCGGTAGGTTTAAACGCGGTGGGTGGAAAATGTCTCTAAATTTCAATATATATCAACATCGCGACCGTCATATTTATCGCGTGGTCGTGTGTGGATCTGGGCCCTCGCAACTTTGCGAGGGACCCCAAGCAACACATAACGTTATTCTAAAGTTAGTTTTTGGTTCCCTAAAGGTTAGGTCCGAACCTAACCAAAACGAACGTCTATAACGTCCTCATGGTTACATAAAAACTAAACGAAAAACAACGTTCGGGGAACGTTCCCATAACTAAAGAAACTAACGTTCGGGGAACGTTCCCAAAACTAACGAAACTAACGTTCGCTTTTGGTTACCTACTAACGTTCAGGGAACTTTCTCCAAATTTTACGAAAGAGAATATAGATAGCTCCATCCTGGGGTTAAAAAAGTTGGTATCAGTGACAAAAGATGCAACTACAAAACTTTTCATATGTATGAGGTATCTTTTGGGTTAAAAAAAAGTTTTGCGTTATTGTATAATATTTAACTTTCTTATAATAAAAAAAGACTTTATTGATATATAAATATTAAATGAAAGAATATATAAATAAACATTAAAGTTTAAAATTAAATCTAAAAATCTAGCAGCACTACTAGAAAAATAATTATAAAAAAAATTAAGGAAACAAAATGTTATCAAAATACAGACTAAAAAATAATGTCGCAAATAAAAAAAAAATAACAAAGATTGATATA
>CP045895.1:24387222-24459927 GCA_013387185.1 Caligus rogercresseyi
TTACACTTCCCATATCTTAGGTAATACGTGGGGCGACTGTGGAAACGGAACAGCCGCAGTTGGCTGTGGGCCCCAAGACATACATTTGTCAACTGTGCAGACATTCAAATATATGACAAAGATGCCGAGAATCCTCCTCTCAATGACATTGACAACTTGAACCGCATATATATCACAGGACCCAAAAACACCCGCCTCGTAGTCAAGCATGTCGTCTGCATCGCCAAAGGGCTTTTCCGTACCTGGCCCGAGAGTGACAATGTGCCAACAGAATTTGTCTCAGTATCCGCCCTATTGCCCGCCTCACAAATGCTCCTGCTTGTAAGTAACACCAAAGAGTACTGAAACAATGACCTTCACTTTACGGTATTAGGTGTGATCTCTCTTTGCCCGTCGTAGAGAAATCACAAGCTGACTTTCTCCAATTGAATAATGTATATGGTGTCACCGTCATACGTTAATATGTAACAGTATAGACCTGGAACGATGACCTGACTTCAACGCCACAGATTTGAATCTCTATTCGCCGCACGTAAACAAATTTTTAGAGTAAAAAACACAAGTTGACTTTCGTCAAATGACTAATACTAATGGCGCCACTGTAATCTATTTTAATATTGTTGTGAAAAGTCATTTATAAATGATTTATTTAGAAACAAATATTATAAATGTTTATTGTATATAATAATAAAAAGTAATTATGTTATAATGCCATAAAGCATTTCATAAACTATTTTTACTACTTCATAATCATTACAGCTTCCAAATTGAACATTATAACATCATTTTTGTCGGCTGATGCTAACCTGAATACCTTTTTGAATTCTCTTTGACACTCTTGGGTTATTGTTGAATAAGTCGCTGTAAAAATAAATCTTATGGGCTTATAATTAACATTAAGCAATTGCTCTGTTGAATAAGGCTTATAAATAAGACTTTTGACTTCTAGAGCGGCGAACTTACAACCTCGACATTAAGAGTAAGTTTTTTTTTTAGCTCAGGACTTTTTCATACTATATTTAATATAACATTATAATAGTAAATCGAATTTAGGATCTTTTGATGAGGTTGTCTAAAAAACCCTTAACTTCTCTCCATCCTTAACCCTCATCGTTAAGTGTTGAGTTCGTTTTTTCAATAAATTACTCAGGCATATTTTTTAACATTGCTGTTGAGTATTTGATACAGTCATTATTAGTGGTTAGCTGGACTCCCATTGCTATTTATTTGAAATACAATAACTACATTCTTAATTTTTTAAATTAATAACACACGTGAACCAAAAAATATTTTTTTCTTAATAGTCTGAGTATCTACCAAGACTTCCGATCCCTATAATAACAGAAGACTCTATAAAAAGAGGGCAAAAATCGCGGCTAAGTAACTGGTGGTAGCCATCTTAGGTCGCTTTTATAATATATATATATATATATATAGTCTCACATCGATGAAACAGTAAAAGAAGGATCTTGCTATCCCTTAAGTAGTCAGGGTCTAAAGTAACTTTTAAAGAGTGGGAAAGGGAAAAATAATACAAAAATTAATTCCCTTTGACAACGTCGTTCTAATAACATGACATCACAGGACATTTTAAGTGTTTGACGCCATCTTACATTTCTTATAGTCTTGGGATTTTTGCTTCTTTGTTGAGTTATAGGTCAGGATCGAGATTCAGGCCCAATGTAAAGCTGTGTATTTCGTGTTCAGGCTTCTATGGAATAAAGAATTAATGATTTAATTGCTTGACTTTCAGGAAAAGCTGCAAGGCCATAGGAGAATTAAAAGGCATAGAAGGAACAGACGTTTACTGCCATAGGAGATGCCTCAGGTATCCTACGGACTGTCCTTTGGATGAGTGCGAATGCACGGAAGAAACGGAGGAAGAAATGGAGACAAATAATTTCATTGAGGAAAAACCAGTTGAGGTGGTGGAATATTGAAGGTTATCTTGATTGAGAGAGGTTGTGTTGTTTTAAACATATATGAGATATTTTGTGTGCATGTTTTGATGGATACTAAAAATATTTAATGTATAAAATAATTTATTGTCCATATCATTTTTTTCACTATTCAAATATAAACCAATAGAACACAACGGTTTCTATATTGTTGCTTTCAATTTTATTTTGTCATGACCATTTAAATATATCTCAACTTAATTCTGTAACTGCAAACCTATTTTAAACCAGATCATAGTAGTTTTGAGTGATTAGAACGCTAAGAAAAGGGTTTTTCGTATAAACTATGTATATTAATTTAAAAAATTGAAATAATGGAAGTGACGGCTTAACGTTTGCAAGATTTATTTAATGCTTATCACATTAACTTTCCTACTAAACATCTTATAATAACTGATTATTTATTCGGGCTGAGAATACTATTTTTTATCTAAATATATATATATTTATATGATCATAACATATATGAAATATAATGGTAGAAAACCCGAGCAACTTCAATGTTGTTTTTATACAATATAATATGATCCTTTTCAAGTAAGTTTTGTATGATGTTAGAGGATAAATGAACTAACGTATACTCAATCACATGCTGCATGATGAGCGATCTCAATCATTTACCATTCTCCCTAACAAATTGAGACTACAGAATAAATATCTCAGGAGGGACTATCTTTGAGACGTCTGCAAGAGCACTTAGAGGGTTATAAGGTCGTCTAATAAATCATAATTCAAGAGTAATTCTTTCTTGGAAAACAGGAATACACAAGGATACTGTTATAATTTTATAATAATAACATGTCATTAGTCATAATCTGTAGAACAGGGGCTGTTGAAGAGTAGTACTAGCAACAAAGTCAGTTAAGGTACGAGAAGCAAGCAAAGGTACGATGGCTTTGAATTGATATTTCATTGCATGATCATATTTGTATTGTTAATTTCATATTGTGGGATCTTGTTTTTGACGCAGTTAGTTATAATGCTCTGAATATATATATATATATATGTGTGTGTGTAAATATACTATAATAACAGTCCGTGTTTATGAAGGTAATTTGTAGGGAAGTAATTGAACATTTTATTTGGTCATCTGCTAAGTATGTATATAAATATGCTAACTAATCATGTGTTGCAATCAGTGCCATTTTAATGGATCAGGATAGTAAAGAGGAACTTCTTTATATAAATCTTTGTTTAAAGATAGTTCATTGTTTTTATGACTATTTATCTCGGTGGAATTACATCCATGTAAATACTAAATCAACATTATAACACTAAAATGACTCCATCGAACCATGATGCTGATCAAAAAACCTTCCTCTATCTGGAGGTGAACCTGGCCTCATTATCTTTATAATCTTTTTCACTCTTTGACATATTAAGATACAATGGTTAAAAGTACATGTTTCCAATTCTTTCATGTTTTGTAGGTTACAATAAGAGAGGGGCAAAAGTTTAGATTTGAGACGAAATTCCACGTAGGACAGTTGTTATTATTCTCTTTTTATTTATTAAGAAACTTATTGACTTTGAAAAATTACATATATAGAAATATATAATAAACATTTTAGTTTAAAAATTAGATCTCTAAACAAAAGTTAAGAGGCAAAAAATAAACACTGAATAATATAAATCATAGCTTAAAACAAAAAGGACATGATGCTTTTGTAATATTCATTAAAAATATTAAATTAATTCCAAAATTAGTCAAAACATTATAAATCGACAATATAACAAGATAAATATAATGACATGACAATAAAATATTAGGGAGTTGATTTACAGCCGAGACCAAATATAGTCAGGATAAATCCCAACACCCACCTTAAAATAAAAAGAGAACTACATAGATAAAATCTATTATTTTTTGATGTAATTTTATTAAATGTTCTTAAAATTTCATGTGTTCGACGGCACAAGAAGGATAAAAACAAACTAATTGACCTGTATAATTCCAAGTGTATTTGAGTTTGGAATTTTATTTGTAAGGGCCGAGTAACCTGAAGAGGTCGATATCAAGATGGCTCGCTAATCCTCTTTCCAAACAAAGTTATCACTTGTTATTCTATGTACCATACCTATGGCTTCTACAGCTCAAAAGCGAAATTACCATAGCAAGCGTTTTTGATGAACTTCTGGATTGGAATTCAACTTAAAGAGAAGGATACCAGGAATAATATTTTTACTAACCCCTTTGATGCTTAAAGAGATAAACTCTTTCAAGATGCTCAGAACAGGACAGCTTGCAAAAGCATGATAATTTTTTTTTGAACAAAAGTCCTCGGTCTTTTGCAAAGAGTATTAAAGAAAATAGTGCCTGAGGATACTTGAAACTGTGTTGTGAATCTTTTTCCATCATGAATTCTGAAACAGAGCGAATTATTCTAAGTTTACAAGTTGTTGGGAGATGTAGATTTTTGTAGAAACTGATTACAATTTTTTTCGCCTCTTTCTTTAGAATTTGGTGTAAAAGACATCCTTAAGTGCTATGGGATCGGAACTTGATGTCTTAATGCAGCCTTCTTTAAAGGAAAGGAAAATTTTCCACATTAAACATTGACTCTGGCTTGAAAATTTGACGAATCACATCAATTGTAGACGTCGAATAAAAACAAAGGTTTGCTTCTCTAAATCAATCTTTGGAGTGATGATAAAAAAGGCAATACGGCCTCCAGTTTTCCTTAATAAAATCCGTTCAATCATTAACCCACAAATTCCAGACTTGAAGTAAAAGCAAACCGCCATTCGTCTGTGGATGAATTGATAGGCCGATAACCACTCTTTGATAAATTTTAGGTATGCATTTTTGAAAGTAAACTCAGTCCTCCACCTATGTGAGATCGTGGTCTATTAAACTCCTATGAAAAAGGTAAGTAGCCAAATGTATTATTTTTACAATTGCACTCTCAGCAAGCTACGGAATAGATGATGCCTTATATATAACAGCTGGTACGATCAAGTACTTGTAGAAGTCAATCCTCTTCTGTAGATTAAAGTTTCTCCAGTGTGGAGTTGAGAGACTAATTTGATTTTTTTCTTTAGTCAATTCGATTGAGAGGTTCCTGTGGATTCCTATGAAATTTATAAAATCTCCAGGTTTTGCTTGACGGAACATGTTTTTGTTTTCAAAGAACAACTTATTTCTTAGTATGCGTTATTTGACAGATTTACAACACAACCTTTTCTCTACTAATAATATAGTTAAATCACGTTCCTTTGGAAGGCATTAGGTTGCATATGGTTCCATTTGAAGAGCTTATTATTAGGAAAAAATTGCATTGCACAACGTTATAAAAGCTAAATCGATCCTTATTTTTTGATATTGCTAGGAACAATTGCAATAAAAAGAACAAAATAAGACGCCTTCCAAGAGATAATATTTTCATGTTGTATCTACCGTGGTCTAAAATAATACATTCACATGGTTTTTAAGCATAATGGTTAGATGAAAAACTAATTTTGCAATAATATTGGCAAACTAAGGTCTAAATGATTTCATAAGCATACATTTATTTTGTAGAAGCTAAGGTAAATCATTATGAGACTTTTATCATCCTCACATTGATCACAATTACATCATAACTTCGTTTATCTGAGACTAACAGATTTTTGTTTGACTACTGACAGCCTCTAACATTATATTTGTATAAAGAAACTGTTTATTATGTCGGATTGAGTAGCCTAAAAATAAAAGTTTTGCTACTATTTTTACTTAACACTTGGATTTTATTTTTTACACTCTGTAATATTTATTTTATTTTTTACACTCTGCAATATTTTTTTTTATATTAATATTTTTTTATTTATTCACAGCTCCAAAAAAATATACAATGTATAAAATAAAAACGATGCTAATGCGTAAATTTTTACACAAATAAGCATTCTAGCTTAGATTTTTAGCAACGTAATGGACAAACAAACAAGCAGATAAAAGCCATGAGTTACACTCAACAATCAAATCTAAAACATACAGATAATTAACAAATCATAAAAACAGTAATTACACGAAAATTAATCAATAACAGTTCTTGTAAAATTTCCGTATTCTCTTGATTGTCTTCCTATGGCAGAGTGAGGATGAAGGATACAATTTCACCTCCCTCGCCGCTAACGTCCATGTGGAATCCAAAAGTGAGGGAATCTTTAAGTCCAGAGCAGTATACCTTACTGCAGCAGAGATCATGATGGATCTCAAATCAGAGGCTTTGATGGGAACATTATTGGTGATGCACCTCGCGTATTTTTAACACTGCTTTTTATTTCACGATAACAGAATAAAATGTTTTGAACCAGGATATTTTTCCATTCATATTTAGATTAAAAACACATGTTGTGTAGACAACAGTCTAGAAAAAAAGTTATTATTTATTTCACCCAGCTTTGAATTCTCCCTATTGTGATTTGATACCCACTTCTTTAAAAACAAACTATGTAAGTTAGACATGAAAATTCGGTATATTTTCTATTAATTTAAATTGATTCTTTACAATGACGATAAATATTAATTAGATTCTTTTTTCCCTTGTTTTCAGTGACTTTTTCATGTTCCGTAAATATATTTCAAAAATTATGATTGTTCTTTGCATAATTTTAATTAAATAACTAGCCTGTAATGTTTTCCAAAATAGTTATTAATACATTGATAAATGAAATTAGTATTTAGTATTTTTCAGATACCGATAAAAACATGACAGACAAACAATTTTTTTGCTCGGAAATTAAAACTGCAATTATCAAAAATACTAAGCTCCACAAATCTCCAGGTCCCTCAGGATTTACCTTCGAGTTTTATAAAAAATATGTAGATATACTTGCACCTATTCTCCTATCCTTTTATGAGGAGGTATTGTCAGTTTGGGTTTTCCAGATTTTGCACCAGAGGGAAGCATTGTACTTATACCAAATCTAATAAAGACCTCAGATTCTTGAAATACTACCGCCCCTTAACGATGCAGAACTGCTGATATAAAATATTCTCATATGTACTGGTTAACAGAATACAAGGGATCAAGAGTGCATACCTGCACCCTTCACGATACGGATTCATCAAAACTAAACTTTTGGACGATATCCCCTCCGAAGTTCAAGCACTCATCGACTCAGAAGAAAATACCGCAGTAATGACCATAGACTTCACTAAAGCTTTTGACTCGCTTTCTCACAAATATTAATACGGCAACTCTACCGGAAGGGATTTGGAGATCTTGTCATTAGAATGGTTGGCGTTATTTTGTCAGGATCCCGCACTGTGGTGCGATATGGTGATCAAGAAAGTCATTCATAAATAAAAGAGGAGCTAAACAGGGAGATCCTGTATCGACAGTTTTATTTAACATTGGAATTGATAAAATTCTTCAAGACATCCACAAAAGTGATAGTTTTGCTGGTGTACTATCAATCAAATTTGTTTAAAAGCTTTCTGTTACACGGACGACATGACATTGGTCCTTAGTGGTAGTCCCTTAGTCACCCTTAAAAGCTTAAGAAATGCAATTAAACTTCTCTCCAACTTCTCACAAGCGTCTGGACTAGAAATTAGTTCAGACAAAACAGAAATATTAAGTCCTTATGAAGAGCTTATAGAAAAAGATGGCCAAATTTCCGCACTGTCAGGAATATAAATCTTCTGGGAACCTTGGTGGGACCAAATGGATGTCACAATAACGAAGAAGAAATTATTAAACGAATTTTTAGGGCATACTCCTCCTTCAAGAGTCTCTGCCTCAACTTTTGGGACAAACATAATAGATCACTTCGCAAGTCCTGCATCTATTAAGAGTAACCCCACATAGTGACGAAGTAGTTAAAAAAATAAATGAAACTCGCATATTTGGCCACCTACTGCGCCCCATATGTTCGCCCTTCGGGTATGGGTAGGTTTTGGAGCTAGTTTGTGAGTAAACCGACCTTCATGAAAATAAGAGAGGAGAGAGAAAATAATTTTCTGTTTGTACAAACATTCCTCATACAAAGTTTGACTTTGTACAAGGAATATTTTTAAAGTCACATGAGATGCTTTTTTATTTTTTCTATTTCTCTAACTCCTCCTCCTCCTTTTCTTTTTCTTTTTCCTCTCTTTACCTTGAAACGTAGGTAGTTTCAGCAAATCTGTAATTTATTTTTCATTTCTGGCCCCATCAATTTGCAAATAGTTTTATAGGTCCGTCTTGACCCAAGGATTCCAAAGTTCAAATCTGACGATAAATGTGGGAGGAGATAGCGTGCGGACATACAGACGGACAGAATGGTGAACTAATATATAATAAAAGCATCTTTTCTTAACCTAAGGAAAAGGAAAAACATATCTCACGATAGGCTACATAGTCCCTTGAAAAGAGGAGGTCTATCTCTAACAAATATATCAAATATGTGGAAAACCCTGAGTTTTATTGGACGAGGAAATTGTGGAACAGACGAGAGCCGTGGTGCTCTATTTTAAACATTTTTTGAAACAAAAAGGAGTCGATTTTAACAATAAACCAGAGGCAAGCTACAAAAGGGTGCTGGAAAATATTTCTCTGTTCTCGGAGACCATGAAACGGATGAGTGTTGGGAGTAAGGAAGTCGTGATTAAACTGGAGCTCTCACAGTGCTGGTATTTACCCATGAAAGGACGATTTAACTTTCCTGAAGTGCAAACAGTTTCTTGCGACATCGCTGCAGAACTCCTCTGGTCATCTTCCACTATGAATAAAATGACTGGATTGTCCCTGAAAAAAAGACTTAGAATTTTCTGAGGCCTTCAAAGGCCACTTGTTCCTTTCAGGATGAAAACCTGCACGGCACCCACATCATTTACTCCAACACTTATCAAAATTTGTTGTAAATATTAATTTATATAGCATTTTTTTTTATTTGCTTATTTTATCTACGAATTCTTTATGATTGAAGAAAAACAGTTATGTGATATTTAAAAAATATTATTGCATCTATCCTGTTGTTAATAACCTTTATTTACTTTTTATTTAGTCCCTGAAATTACACAAATGGGTTAGTATTTATCATTAAATAATACTTCTGATATTATAACTCCATGGAGTCTCGATTACCAACGAACTATGCCATTTGATTTAAATCACTCAATCCAAAAAGTATTAAAAATGATTCGTTGGAATTCGGAATTATCAGTCTTATTTATTAATACAACGAACCAGGCTTATATTTGTTGGCACATCTCAATATTTTTATCAAATCAAAAGACTTTGACGACTTAAAATGTATTTGAGGGAAATCTAACCTATAAAACTTTTCCAGATTATTCTGGAGGACACGCTTTCTAATCGTCTACCTACTATTTTTATACGTAATTTAACTTTCATCATTAGGAATCCTAAAATTTTGGTTCTTAGGAGACGGTGATGTCATGATCCAACAGAAGTTTTTGGTATTTTAGCCAGAGTTCCAAGACAAGATATAACTCGTACCTACCCATTTCACTGTCAAGCCAAGCCATTGTATATTTTCAGAAATTAATCTACAAATAGTGTTAGTCCTTGTTCTGGAGATCTCTCTAAATAAACACATACAAAAAACCTTATATTATTTAAAATTGATATAAATACGTAAAAGATACAAAAATAAACTTTCTGGTATAAACTTTTATTTTTTACGGACTACTAAGATCATAGCGAGAGGACATTTATATTCGTGAAAAGTAATTTCATTTTAATATCACGTGTGAAGGAGTGGATGTTGTTGAACATGAAGGTATAATTCTTATATAAATATTCCCTCATGTACTCATTGCATTCGGTGGCACATTAAAAAATGCGGAAGGTGGGGTGGTCAGATCATATATTTAATGTCTTAGACAACTTCGACTCTTGCACACTTCAAAAGTTAAAATCATTTACAGACTCACCAAAATAAGGTAGTTCTCTTCAGGATCATGTTTACAAATGCGTACAAGATGCTTAGGATGATCGATCTAAGCGCACCCCCAGGAAAAGTATTTTCTACAGTACACATTTTCAAAACTTTTTATTATTATTTGCCAAAGGACAAATCTTTTCTTCAATAGCCCTTAAAAAAGCAAAATATATTTTGACCTACAGCTAAGCCTAACTACAATATATACCCATTGAACGCTCATACCGAAAATAAACAGACACAAACATAAAGTTAAAGTGATTGAAACTAATGTTCGCTGACTTGCAAAAATACATAAAAAATAGATGGGTGGGGTGTCTTAAGTAAAACGTGTTAATTTCAATAAAAATGTTCATTGATTTTACTAGAAGTCACTGACACACTTCTTTCAAATGCCACTCAAGGATATCCACCTCAAGTCTGATAGGGAAAGTTTTATTTCTTTTTGCAGCGTGTTTGAGGTTAGGAAATGCTATTTATTCCTGATAATTTATATTTATATTATTGCTTGCTCTTATACTCCTATATATTTATGTGTTATTGTGCTAGGTGGGCATTTCTACAGGCAGAGAAACTTGAAATAACCTTAATACTTCTCTATGCGAGAGGAATAGTGCAAACAAATTCTACTTCAAGATGTTTAGACATTTTCCTCATTTGTTATCAACAAATCAACTTGATTAAATTGTATCAATTATGATACAAATGAGTTGAATGGCGTTGTAATTAGACATCTTCTGTAGACGATAATCTTTTTCATTCGTAAAAGGGGCATAACTCTGTTTCCGAGTCTTATCGTTTGGATGATAATCCATTTATTGCCATCCTTATTAAACAAAATAAACATTATTTTTTCTCGTGGCAATGGAAAATTGTTAATATAGGAAAACATTGAAATAAGCATTCAAAGAATTTATAAATTACATTGTTCTACTTAACGATAAGATTCTTTTTAGGGCGAGTCAATCAGATTGAGCAATGTTCATTAGTTCGAAATGTAAACAAGATAACTCAAAAACTCCAACGGGAGCGTTCTTATCGCATATTTTTGCGTCGGAAGCGACTCTGTGGCGCCATTCAGGTAGTATAAATAGTCAACACTCGTACCATTTCTATCTGTTACCCAACTCGGCGCTGCAAATGCCGACTTTTGCTCCTACTTCTTCCGCTCGTCAAGACAGTCAACGACACAGGGACCTCATTTTCCACCTTCCCTGACTTCTGTCTGAATCACGGGTTATGGAGCCACGAAGACATCACATTTTAAATATGGTAATAAAATTAAATATAATGAATTGCTTTTAGTGGAGAAAATGCTTTTAATTGTTGAAAAGATTAAATATGGATACCTTCCAAAACGAACGACTTATTAAAAAAATATTGCATCGTAAAACAACTCAATCGAGTCCTCGATTGTAGAACCCCAAAGGCATAAATTTATTCATTTTTATCAACAATAAGTCAACAAAGGAACCCCTGACAATTGAGAGAATAAGATTATTCTTTTACTTAGTCACAACATAGTTCACATAAAATAATTATAATTTATAATTATTAGTTTCACAAATAAAATAAAAACGATAAATATGGTTTAAAAGTTGAATATTGATGGATAATATATTGACACCTGACCTCGACCATTGATTACACTTATTCATCTGTTTTTCTTCATATTATTACATGTCAGTCGACTGTTTACTTAATAGAAATATACTTTCTTTATTCCCTGAGGACAAGGGGTCTCTCATGAGCAATTAACAAGTACTTACTGAAACCTAGTCTTTCGTACTTTTTTTCTTCATAAGTACACAATATGCTTTTAAATAGTATTTTTCATCGCATCGAAAAGTATGGCATAGTTTTTTGGTAAACGGAATTTCCATATTGTGAACTCATGAGAGAAAAAACTAACTGATCCAAAGCAACAGTAGCTTGTTAATAGAGAATGACTATATATGTACAGGGTGGTAAGATCAAATCCGGCGGGTTTTCAGGACATCCTTTAACAAGGATGACGTCATCCGATCTGCGCAACTGACAGTCAACATATGAGAGATCATTTCAGTTGAATTTTATCATCGTCAAGGCTGCATATGGAAATCTACAGCCTGTTATCTGGAACGAACAAGAACGCAGGTGTGACGTTATCTAGATTCTTTGTATAAAGGGCAACACCATCAGCAACACCCAGGTCTCTAAGCTGCTCGGGATCGACAAAAGAAGGGTTGCTGAGCTCAGGCAGCAGCTGAAGGATACCAGGGACCCTCGTGCTGTCGTCAACAGGGCCTTCAGGCCCTCCAGCAGCGCCCGCAAGGCAAGGACCCCCGACTTCATCAGGAGGGTGTCAGACATCTTCGAGCAAGACCCAGCAGGTCCATCAGGGATGTTGCCAAGGAGCTGGACGTTTCTCACGTAACTTTGTTGGCCTGTGTGAATGGGGATTTGCGTTATCACAGCTACAAACTCAAGGTTGGCCAGCATACGACTTCGTCCCCAAGACCCAATGGCCCCCTAGCTCCCCCGATTTGAATCCTATGGACTATTTTTCTTGGGCTACCTTGAGCGACACCAACCGACTGGCTCACAACACCAAGGCCGCCCTGATCAACTCCATAATGAAGCAGGCCATGAAGTTGGAGAGGGCCCTGGTGACAAGGCCTGCTCCTCCTTCCGCGCCAGGATTCAGCGCGTCAACGACGCAGAAGGTGGATGGATTGAATAAGCAGAGTTTACACATCTGTACAAGCATTTTAATGGCTAAATAAATAAAATTGAACAGAAATTAACGATTTAATTTTTATATATATACATATATATATATATATATATATATATATTTATATAGATATATATATATAATATATATATATATATATATCTATATATATATATATATATATACAGGCTTGTGAGCGATCAGGAAAAAATAGCGATCGATCAAAAATTCTTTGCGATATAGCGATATAACGATCAGGAATTTTTCTGATTAGCGATCCGATCAATTAAATTGCGATCAAGAAAAAAAATTACCTATGTAATACCAGGCTTTGTGAACGGAACGCAACTTTTTTTTTTGAACGTTGAACGCAAAAATAAAGAGTTTTGCGTTCAGCGTTCAATTTTTCCAAACATTTCATTGTAGTTTTGATTAAGTATTTTTTTCTGGGATATAACAAGGGGATGGAATATTATGAGAAGAACTTAGAAACTACTCTTCGAAGAACTTTCTATAGAATAGTTAAGCACTTTAAAAAAAATTACCCAAGTGACAAAAATTACACACAATTGAATGACCTTTTTATTCATTTATTCTTATTACAAAATAAACAACTTATTTAGTATTTAGGAATGCAACTATTGTTGAAATAAGTTGAGATTAAGTCTGACTACGGTATATTCATCCGTCTGTGGACTCGGAATCATGGATTCGCTCATTTTGATGGACTCGAATTCGTGGACTCGATAACTTAAATATAAGGACTCGGATAGGAGGGCTCGAAGTTAAAATCTTAGGAATAGATACGAGGACTGGGAACAGTTTTAATTTCGTCTGCTTTTTTCATTTCGTCATGGAGCACAAATGGTAGTCTAAGAGCAAACAAAATATATTTACAAGGTTAGTCCCTATACGCTTCCTAGGAACTAATTGGCATAGTTTGGTAAACATTTTATACTCGCATGTCACAATTGTTTAAGGATGTTTGATGACTATGGATGGTAATTTATTATTTCGGCTTCTCCTGGGTATACAGAATTTTTTAAGGCGCCATGATGGTCGCAAATGTCTCAACCAAAGTACTCTGAGGAATGTAAGATCAATCATTTACAATTTCCATAGGCCAAGCGACCTAGAAGCTTGTTGTTGCTTTAAAAAAAGATAATTGACGCGCTGACCAGACAAAAAAATTACCCTTACTGCAGTTACAGTTAATATTTCGTGTTTTGTTTTGTTCCTTGCATAAATTAATGTTATTAATTGATATTGAGATTCAGTAATTTTCTAATGACAAATACGATATTAACTTCAATTAAATGTAGAAAATGGTTGATTCGTGTTTATATAATATTAAATGTGATTATATTATAAAGATGATAAAAAATATATCTCTGTAAAATAAGATACATTCATAGAATGTTGTTTTATAATATTAATTTGTATTATATAGATTTGATCTCGTATTTGTCTTGATTTATTACACCTTAAATATGATAATAATTTAAAATGTAATGTATCTATTACGGAAGAAAGTAGGGATCTAGTTACTCATACATCTCAGGTTTATAATATATTTGCAGATTCCTAATATCGAACTCGGACTCCGTTATTCGAAAATAAGCGAGTCTGGTTATCGCGACACTCTTTTCAAATAAATTTGATCTGAAATTGTTTTTATTAAGATTAAAAATAGTTAAGTTTTTTTCATGGTGACTTGGCGTGTTTGTCTTTTTTGTATGGGAAACTACTAATGTAATGAAAATTTGTTACAGTCAGGAAAAATTATATACAAGTTGGGGTTTGATCAGCAGTTCCCAACCTTTTTTCTTTGGTGACCCCTATATAAAAATCTTCAGTCCGGCGACCCTCTTATGTAATGAATATAGACGTTCTGTGGACCCGGGTTGGGAACCCCTGGGTTAGATCCAGTCAGGCCCGGCAGTAGCCCCGGGCTGTTGGGGGGGGGCCCTACAATTGTTATGGGGGCACAATTGGCACATTCATAAAAAATCGGGCCCACGTCACTAAATGGGTGGGCGGGACTGGCCCCCCAAGACCCGCCCATCCCGCCGGGCCTGGATCCAGTCAACAAATTTTATCATTTGAAAGTCGGCTCGAGCTCATTTTATTATAAAAACCCTAAATAGTACTTCCATTTTTCAAAATTACACATTTTTTTTTTTAATATTGAACGCTGAAAGCAAAAACATTGAACGGAACGCAATTTTTTTAACGCTGAACGGAACGCTAAACGCAAAATAAGCTGAAACGCTCACAAGCCTGTATAATACTAATTCTAAGTAAAAATTTCAATGTATATATACAGTCAAACCTTTATAAGTATTCATCTTTATATGGCAGTCCAAAGCACCACCAAAATTTACCGATATAAACATACCTTTTTAAATGAACAATTGACACACCTGGTTTTACAATTTTCTATTACCAGCTTATGAGCTCCAACACTCTGGCTCACCATTAACATATGTCTGGATATTTTTAGACAGGAGATGCAGAATAAATGTTTCTCATAGCCTATGAGCTCCAAAACAATGACTTCTCGATAGATGCCTGTCTGTATATTTTAGGACAAAAATATATCAGGATAGCATATACTGGCTTTTTCCATTAGGGGTTGTCTGAATTTTGTGTTTTCTTAACATTAGTCGTGGGAATGGATTTTGGTCGATGTGACAGCTAGTTAAGTTTTAAGAAATGTAAGGTTTGTCTCAAAAATCCTTATTACAAACATTTTTTTCTTTTTTTTTATGTTATACAAATTGATCGGATCGTTATTTTTAGTGATTTTCTTACGATAAAAAGATATAAAGATCAGGACCTTTTGCGATACTCCGATCAGCGATCAAATATCGCTATATCGCTATTGATCGCCGATCAGAAAAAACTCCGATCAACAAGCCTGTATATATATCAGGAAATGACCAGTTACCCGGCCCGGGTCTCGGCTGTGTTTTTTGAGCGTCCCGGTTTTGTTAGACAATGGGCCGGGACTTCAATATTTTATTTTATTTGTCATTCATAATTTTTTTTAGAAAAGATTTTCCATTAAAAAGTTAGGAGGTTTTCTTAGAAAGGAATTTTTTCTGGATTTTTTTTAATTTCATGATTCTTTTCTAAAGAAAAACGTCTTCACTTTTTTTTGGAGTTTCTTTTAAAAAAACGTCACATATTTTTTTGGATTTATTTTCTAAAAAAAAACGTCGTCACTTCAGATTGTCGAAGGGACAAAAACATATATTAAGTCCCGGCCCGGTTTGACAAATTTAAGTCCCGGCCCAGGTCCGGTGAAAAAAGGTGTCCGGTCGTTTCCGATATATATATATATATATATAGATATATATATATATATATATATATATATATATATATATATATATATATATATATATATATATATATATATCTATATATATAATATATATATATATAATCAAGAGCTACAGATTCTTTTTCAATCCTGCATCAATTTTTCTAAACGTCAATGTTGTCTTCTTATTCGATCAGGAATATCCATTTGTCACATGTTAAGTTATACAAATTT
Source organism: Caligus rogercresseyi (assembly GCA_013387185.1). Taxonomy (NCBI): domain Eukaryota; kingdom Metazoa; phylum Arthropoda; class Copepoda; order Siphonostomatoida; family Caligidae; genus Caligus; species Caligus rogercresseyi. The sequence continues at coordinate 24,403,328 of CP045895.1, forward strand.
AATGATAAATATTACCTTCAAGTTATCATAAACAATGTTAGATGTTTTTGTTGAATAATAATGATCGATACACCCTCATTTATCATATTAATGACACAATTCTTGGTAATTGAGAATCATGAAATCTAATATTTTCTGAAGCATGCCTCACTCTTTTAATCTTGGGTAAATATAAAAATGTACTCAATCACTTTCTCTTTGAAGAATATTAATTAATGAACATTCCATCAATGGCTTTAATCAAATGCCACTACTGTAAATGTCAATATTTTAACAAAAATATTCATATAGCTTTGCAACTATCCAGAATAGTTTTACATTGTTTTCTGTAAATAATTTTAGTGTATTTTATTTTAGAGTGTATAAAATTTTCTTAGATTATCGAATAAAATGTTTTTAAGCGGAGGGGAAAATATATAATTAGCACTTTTGATGATGCCATAGGAAGATATATTATGCGTTTGTCACCTTGAGCGCCATGGATCGTATTGGAGCATCAGGACTTTTACAACAACCTTGACGTAACCATCATTACGCCTCATCTTCTTAAATTGTAGATATGTACATTATTAGGGTTGTTGGAGTCACTCATTTCAGAGGGTCAAAGTCTACAGCGTGCGTTTTCGTATATGCTCTAATATCGATCATAGTGAGTGCAATTGAAGCAAGCACGAGGATCAGTTGTAACGAATATGCCCATAATTTGTATTATGGGTCTATAAAAAAATAGAAAATAATTGATATTTGAAAAATAAGATAATACTGTCACTTTGCTCCATCCACCAGAAGACTATATCAACAATTTTAAAGCATTTTAAGAAGTCTAAATGATTGTATTTTATTTCATAATTAAGTCTTTTTAAATTGTGTATTCTTTATGTCATCATGCCATGTTAGGAAGTTTAAATGTTTAATCATAATAAGTTTTTTATCATAAGATTTGTATTCTTTAGTCTAGCATGTCCATCATGTAAAAAATTGTATTGTTCAGCTCCTAAGACCAAATTTTAAATTATAATATTTATTTATGTGTATTCTCACGTACTTTCTTAGGTTTTTATGTATTTACTTCCTTGTACATATTTTAAAATTTAAACTGTTGAATAATAAAAAAAATATCCTTAAAAAGAGAAAGAAAAGAAGAAAAAAAACCTAAAAATATGTATCCCTATCTACGTATTAGTATAAAAACAGAGTATATTCCATGTATCTAGTATTCCTTGATTTATCTATCGTTAAGAAAATGAATTCAAACAAAAACGTTTGTGTCTTTATTAACAATATCTAGAAGAATACATACAATAATAAAGTATAATGAAATACGATTTCATTGGTTCCATTGGTATATTGCTTGCAACTGCAGATGAAGCTTGGAGTTTGAAGCGTCTGAAGGCTCGGATAAATCAATAAAAAAATATTTGAACTATTCGATTTATATAATGAAGATAAATTAAATGATAGAGTCACTATAGCAACTGCAGATTTTTATATCACGTCATTATTGTTATATATAGAGGGTTATATTAAAAAAAATATTGTATAGTTTTATAGTAAGTATTTGGTTCAACTTCAACTGTCTGAATGTTATTTTTATCATTCCCTAAATTTGAATGGGAGTTAGACGTCTAATATAAACGAAAACTTTTCTACTTGTGATTTACGTAAGCATAATTTATATGTTCACATTTGAAAAACTATTGGATGCCCCACCAAGCCTGGAACAATCACTGCTATATCATCAAAAGAGTCCATTTTCAACTGTGGAAAGTTTCGCTTTCAGTAGAAAAGAGATGCAAAATATCATCTTGTCCCCGTCCCATGGCACGTGAGTATAATCTTTGAGTCCAATACAAGAGAATTCCTTCCTTAAGATCTTGAAAAGATTATATAAATTTGAATATAAAACATACTTATAATGCTCCTCTACTTATTTCTACTTCGAATCTTTACAAAGCTTCTATCAAGACGAGCGCCATGGAATTCTCTATCTCTCTCTCTCTAGCTGTAAAAGCTTAGTGGCGGATACCTTATAAGATCCAAAGGGGATCTTATCGGGGAAGACAAACTGAGGAGTATCATGATATTTGGGGCAGTTCGGTATTCCGCTCTGAGCGTCAAGATTCCATGGACTTACGTTTTTCCAGACAATTATGATTTTTATCATTTTGACATTTTTGTCTGACCGTTTTTTATGTTCTTATGAGATGTAATACTTTTGTTTATTTTATTGTTGACCCTATGTATTGGTTTGTTTTTTTTGTGTATTAATTTTAACATATATATATATATATAATATGCAATTTCACAAGATATCCATAAAGTCAATAAAAAACTATATAAATATGTATGCTCAACATTTGGTCCTTTCATTCACTTCATTTAAATTCCTTCAAAGTCTTACGTATCAAAAGAAATCATTAGGCTTTCACATATCAACTCCTCGTTACAGGAAAATGTATAGGGCGTCTGTTCATCCGTTTACATAGTCTGCAAAAACTTCTTTGTATAAATAAAGTCTTTAAACAACTCATAAAATATTGGATTTGAAATATATACTTTGAATTACAGAAGAACAGATTGCATTTAATCCTTCATCATGGCGAGATTTCTGCATTTTAATAATATAGCTCAGACAAGTTGGAAGAAGGAGGAGGAGTATCGGATAATGTCTAACTAAATTATTAACGAAAGCCGTGGGTAAAAATATTAATAAGAATGTTGCTGTATACATCACTTTTAACTCATATATAAAATAAGTTATTTAGACATGCCATTTTGTATAAAGGAATATAATTGTCTGAAGGAAGGATAACACAGTTTTCATTAAGGCCAAGTTTTTGGTACAAGAAACAACGGTCCTACCATATATTCTAAACACCCAACCACCTTAACCACGGGTTTTTCATTCAACATCGACCACCTAAACAGATAACCAAAGAATTATTGAAACCTGCTTTAGCCCTGGAAAATATTGGTTAAATCAATCATTTCCTGTCATTATGTATAGATACAATAAATCATACAAACCAACAAGTGATATAATTTTCCAGTACTCTGCTGAGAGAAACGATTCTCATGAGTTCCTCAACGAATTATATAACATATATTTATGACTGTTATTATCCATATTTCAAATTCTCAAAGTTAAACATCTTCACAATCCATTGGAGTCTTGCTTTGTAGGCTACTGCTTAGTTTATCTATAGAAGTAATCTTGTAGCAATCGGAAGTCTAAATTCCTATGAGGAGTCTTCTTTGTGAGGTTCCATGTAAAATAATCCGAAATCTCCCCTTTAAGACTTGATCTTCTCAAGTTGGTCAGCTTCCAAGTTTCTTGTCCTAACTACTGGGACCTTAATCGAACCAATAAGAAAATGTATAAGATGTACAAAGGCATTCCAAACCTTGATATAATTGTCTGTTATACGTGCTATTAATGAACCCAAAAATACTTTGGGATTGTTGATAAAGAAATATTCTTTCGGCAGAAGTTTTGGTATTCGTATAGTTTTAGATTTATTTAATTGTGATTACTAGGGATCGGAAAAATATTTTTTTAAATATAAAATATTTTTTTAAATATTTTCCTGTTTTTTAAGTTGTTTTAAATATTCTCCTGTTTTTTAAGTTGTTTTAAATATTTTCCTGTTTTTTAAGTTGTTTTAAATATTTTCCTGTTTTTTAATGCTGTTTTAAATATTTAGCAATATTTGTCTAACTTTGAAACTAATAAGCAATTTTAGTAATAAAAAAATATATTGAAAATTTATTTAAAAGGTTATTAATTAAACATGTTATGCTCATTGTACACGTTTTTTTTGTCTTGAATACTAATTTTACATGGGTATAAAAATATTTATCAACTTTTGTCTCCAGTTTCACGCTGGAGGAAAACCTGAAAATATACAGTATTCATTCGTTTTTGTGGAGACTTCAACCTCTCACGTTAGCTCTGCGAGCAAAAGTCAGACAGTTGTTATCCTAATATATTCTAATGGCGCCAGGAGTTTTGTATTGCGCTGTATTTCTTATTTCATGTTTGGATTTGAGGCGAGAAAACATTTATCCAGCAGAGATGTCAGGAAGCAGTTTACAACACAAGTGGCTTCAACAGCTTAGCTTAAGCACCGATGACATCAAGTTTGTCGACATGAAGACTGCTTTTTGCCGCCATTGTGAATCCAGCTTCGAATCTCGGCAGAAAGGTCAAGTGAAGCAACATATTGGTCCGCAAAACACAAGAAGAATATGCAACTCAAGACGAAAAGGAGCAGCTCTCAAGCATAGCTTGAAGACTTTTTTGAGAGAAGTGCCAAGAAGTCCAAGTCGTTTGAGCTCAACAAAAAACTCTGTCAAGCTTTATTGGCTGCGAACATCCCATGGCACAAATTGCAGGTTCCCATATTTTGTCAATTTCTTGAAGAGCATTGTGCTGTATCTATTCCTGGCGAAAGCACTCTGAGAAAGACTTACCTGGACATCTGCTATCAGGATGTGCTCACCAAAATTAAGATTAATATTCAAGAACAACCCATCTGGCTCGCCATCGATGAAACTACGGACATAGAAGGACGATACATTCTAAACGTGGTTGTCGGAAAGCTTGCTGCAGATTCATCCAATCGAGCCGAACTGGCGCACTCGATAATATTGGAAAGAAACAATGCTGAGACAGTATCTCGTACCGTAAATGATGTTGTAATGAATGTTTTGGAAGTTAAGGCTGAAAACGTCAAACTGATGCTCTCTGATGCTGCTGCTTACATGCTGAAATGAGGTGGACAACTGAAATTTTCTATCCTAATCTTCTTCATGTGACATGTCTCGCCCACGCTTTTCATCGAATCGCTGAATGTGTGCGGAAACATTTTCCGAAAGTGAACGAATTGATCTCACTTACTAAAAAGTGTTCCTGAAGGCTCCATCACGGATTCTTGCATGGAAAAATTTCAACCCAAATCTTCCACTGCTTCCCGATCCAATACTAACCCGTTGAGGAACATGGGTGAACGCCGCATTGTTTTATGCTGAGAACCTTGACGCAGTGAAGACTGTGATCGAATCATTTAACCCACATGATTCGGAGGCCATCAAAAGATGTCAATTTATTATTGGCGATGATGAAATGAGGTCAGGCCTATCATACATTGCTGCTAATTTACACTTCCTTCCACGAGTCATTCAAGATCTTGAGAGACAAGGATCGAGCCTAACAAAATCTTTTGCATCCGTCTCTACGGCTGAGGCTGCTATTTACAGCTTACCAGGCATAAAAGGTGAAATAATAAAAGAAAAGTATAAATCTGTCTATGCCCGCAATCCCGATATCGCTGTTCTACGTTCTATTGAGTCCGTGATCTCAGAAGGCAAAGAAGTTATCCCCAACGGCACGTCTCCACAAACGGCGGCTGAATACAAATTTGCACCTGTCACAAGTGTCAATGTTGAACGCTCCTTCTCTATGTATAAGACTCTTCTCTCCGACAACCGCCGCCGGCTCACATCAGAAAATCTTGCAAAAAATTTGGTGAGCCACTGCTTTTATCGGTGAGATTTTCGTTTTGTATGACTGGATTTTGTTTTCAGCTTATAATACCTGTAGATAGTAATAATGTCAGTAAACTTTGTAGTATTTTCCGGTAATGCTGAATAAATATTTTGTCGTGGTCAGTAAATATTTGTCATTTTTAGTAAATAAATATTTAAATATTTCGATGTTTTCTTTTAAATATTTTGTCATTTTTAGTGAAAAATATTTAAATATTCCGGACAAATATGCTGGTTCTTCTTAGTTCCATCGGTTCAGAAGCCATATATATATATATTATGATCACAATAATAATCATAAATTGAATATAATTGCAGGACTTATAGACTTACATTTTTGCAATCCTCAATTAATTGATATTACACTTCTTTATTTTTGATTAGATAATCCTTTTTTATATGTGAGACATACAAAGGCATAAAATCCTTTTATTGTAAAAGAACACAACATCTAACAGGCCTCAGGTCTACATAATATAATCTGGCTATGACCTTTCTAACATTTGTTTTGTTTGTAAATAACAGATTGATGTAATAAATGAAATATTGTTAACCTTTGGCTGCTTTATAGTTCATAGGAAATATTTTGTAAATGTTCGACTGCAGCGCGATACCTGTTCTTTACTGTGAAGATCCCTACGTTCAATACCATTCCGTGGAAATATGTGGGGGATCTGGTACAATTTTATCCGTCTTGCTCCGCTGGACATCTCCAACTTCTGCAACGGATTATGAAACACTACAGGAACTTTACCGAAAGACAAACCAAATAATTATTTTCAATCTTGTTTAATTTTTAACGACATTATTATTATGTCTGTATTTTTGATAACAATTTTTTTTCATTACAGTTTTATATAATAAATTTTGTAGATAGTGCTGCTAGATTTTAAATTAGAGATTTAATTTTAAACTATAATGTTTATTTATATATAGTTTTATATGTAATTTCTCTAAATCAATAAAGTCTTAGAAAAAAAATTAATGTGATCAGTTAAAGAAAAGAGAATATTAAAAAAAGTTGGCATGATGCAAAAAAAATAATTTTTACTCGCGGCTGGTGAGTAAACATTAATTCATCCTTTAAAATATTATTTGTTTAGGGGCCTCGACCCATGTCTTCATTTATGATTCATCGATTCCTTTTATGAACGTCTACATACTTCCCTGCCACCTATTAATATTTTTTTAAATAAAGCAACTTCTCATACGAAGGAGAATTTTTTAAAAATAATCAATAAATCATCATTCTGGCTAGTAATATGGAAAAAAAGGAAGACAACTTTGTAACCGAATGAACCCAACAGTTTATTGGTGAGTGTGCCAAAATTATCTTCTTCCTATTTATAGAGATGCATAAACAACCAACTTTTCAATTTACCAGATATACTTGATTGCATGGTGAACAATTTTTACAAGTGTTTAAATGAAAGACAAGAAGATATATAGATTTATAATATAATAATAATACTTTCAGGTTCCCTCCCGGTATAACAAGACTGAGGATCGAACGTTTATTTAAAGGAAACAATAAATGAGGAATAAAATTTATGGGATGTTCATGCTTTAGTTCGCCTTGACCCTCGTTTCATCTGACATGGATTAAGTTTCATCAGATTCATCATGACTCTAACGGAGGCCCGAGGCCACTTTTTATAGACACAGGAACAGCTTTGTTTGACGACTTTGACGTAGGACTCCTTCCAGTTGCGTGCGGCGTGAGTCTTGAGCACTTTACACTCATTCAGTTTGTATTTTCGGATGCAGCGGCTCTTGGCCTGGGCTGCACTGCTTCCTCGGGCCTTTGCATTTCGAATGCAGGAGCGACGCTTTTTCCTACGGCATTTTCGCTTGAGATTGCGGTCCGATGAGAGATACGTGTCCTTCAAGGAGCAAGTCTTTTTCTTCTGTTTCTTTGGTTTACCTGAGGAGGAGGAGGACTTGAGTAAAAGGAGCCTTGGACAGTACTCGAATAGTCTTTTGTTGACTTTATAAGTCTGTAGGATCAGATCCACTTCCATTATGGAGAGAAGTTCCTTGAAGGCCACAGGAACAAACATGAATTTGTAGATATTTGAGATATCTCTTTGGTCTTCAAGGGAGCTCCAAGCTAGACTAGATCCTAGAAAAGGATGCTTGCCAGCCCAGTGTGAAGGAATGCGAGGAATTGGAGTATTTTACACTGGACATAGTATAGAGATCCGAGGTATACCAGGGGGAGGGGATGTTGAAGAGACACTCGTCGTTGCGTTGAGTTTCCTCAACACTCTGAAAGATGGAAGAAAAGGGATGAAATAACTAGGAATAATAATAAAGATTTGGGAAGCTTCTTAAAGTCTAATTGTCTATCGCAAGGAAAACAAGATATTGTCCAGAGGGCTGCTGACTTTTACCTAGCTCGTGATTTTTAATGTTGTCACACCGGAAAGAAACACATTTTGTATTGTGTTTCTTCTCTAATACGTAATCAAAAAGTCAAAAAGCTGCAATATACTTTTGGACGACATAAAAATCATGATTGATATGAAAATATGAAACAAAATTACCCGTTGTTTTATATATCTTGATCTATCGTAACGATTTATTACGTATTGGACTCAACTCAAAGTAGCGAAAGATATTTATATTAATTTATAAAATAAATCTTATTGAATTGTATCTCATTATTAACGTTTTTCTACATTAAATTTATTGAAGTGGGAAATAGGCTCCAAATGCTTTGTTAACCTTTAAGTATATTTCTGTTTTTATTTTCAAATATTCAAAACCTTTTCTCCAATTTGCATCATACAAATATGCCTTACTTAATCTCCATCAGGGTCTCCATATTACTACATTTCTTAACGGATATTAAGTATTATTGCATGTTGTCCACAAGATTTATTTATAATTGTTATTACAATTTTTTTATTTATATATATATATATACTTTTTTAAAGACATAAAAACAAGAAGATATGTATAGTACAAATGTCATACTTATTTATTATTTTACTTCTTACGAAAAGTATTTTTATAAGGACAAAATACATTGTATAATTGGGAACATATAGAAAATTGTAAAAAATAGAGTTTTGTATGGCAAAAACATAACAGAGTCAATATGTGCACCTGTTAAAAGAACCTACGGGGATTGCTTCATTGCTATTTCTAAATCAAGAAGTAAACAATTACTTCTTGATCCTAAAATAGCAATGCTTTCATCGATGTTTTTTTTTGCATATTGAACAGAAAAATATTTTTTCTTATGCAAACATTTTTACACTTTGAACTTTTAAGACCCTCACTCTTGCATTTTTTTTACTATTGAATCTTATGATTCGAAGTTAAAAAAGAAACTATGGTTATTATATTTTCTTCATGGAATTTAAAATACTGAACAATGAATAATATTTTTTTGCATTGCTATAAACAGGCACTATGTATTAAAATACACATTTTGTAATATTTAATCCTTTTTTATTATGAATTATATAAAAAACTCTTCCCCCAAACATTATTTTTTTTAAATCTCACATTTGTGTATATTTGACCTGAGGCATCCATACAGAGGCACATACAGGAGACGACGTTCTCAATGATGAAGTAGTTGCGATTGAAAATCTGACGACGAAGCTCAAAAGGGCTGCAAAAAAAAGAATAGAGATTAAAATATATATCAGATCATCTTTCAGACATTTTTATTATGTTGTAAAGCAAATTATTTTGACCTATGGATTAAGTAAGAAAGCAAGGGAGTCGCGTTATCTGTCCGCAGATAGAGGAGGAGGCATTTGTTGATAAATAGAAACCTAATAAGGTTCACTGGGGTAATCTGAGGATCACCCCCCCCCCCCCCTTATGATCTTTATTTACGCTCTGTGTATATGTATTTACATATATGTGATTGTGTGTTTAATTGCGGTTTCACGGAAGATAGATTATTACGTATTGAAATATTGAAAGAGTGTGGATTTCAAATCAAAGTAGTTATTTGGAGAAGGAGTCTGCCAAATGCGATATATCCAGGTTGGAATCTTTCCCCTTGAAACTAATATTGCCGCATAAAGAAAGTTGATCATAAAGAGACCCATTTTGAAATGATGGTTCGAGGGTATTGATTTCATTAAGACATATAGAAAGTAAGCTCACTAAAAGCGTGCTTTACTCGCAATGCTGATGGTATAAGCTCGAATACCGAGGTATTAACTCTATCATGTTTATTATAATCACATATATGATACTGCAATTATAGCGAACAAAGAAGACAAAAATTAGTAAATTAGCTCATCGGGCTCGACTCTCATGAGGATTCAATCCCGAGAGAGTATATTGATCATCTCATCTAAAAAATATCCTTGGCTCAATTATAATATGTATACGTAATACAGAGGGACTGTAATTCCATCAATTAAAGGGTTATCTTACAATATCATATGCAGGGTCATATACGATCTCTTCAAAATAGTTATCTTGTTCTAGAAATAAGTTATTCAGAAAGTTTATAGATATTTACACACGTCAAATATATTATTTATCCACAAAGTCATCGTTTAAATCTATATTAAATCAAGTTATTATTTTCTCTTCCATATTTTTTTAAAATGGTTAAATCAATAATTTCGTTAACATTTAAATATCAAAAAAGAAATATATTCTACCTTTTTTACATTCATTGGGTTGGACAGGAGAAGAAACTTAGATTAGCTCTGAATTAAGAAATTTAACTTTTGTTATGCTCAATGGGTTGAAAAGACGAGAAATAACTCATTTGTGTACACATGCATCTTTGTATTCATTAGTATTATTTAAAAACAAGAGAAATATGTCTAGACTGAGAATCTCAAGTTATTGAATCTAATTTTAGCAGAGAATTATAATTTTCTTTTAGTATAGGTATTTGAACTAATTTAGTATATATATATATATATATATATATATATATATGGCTTCCTAAATTCCTAAGCATTACAACCAATCAAAATAGAAGCTGTATTTGAGAGCAATCTGAAAATATTGAAACACATAAAGTATTGATACAAACATTAATAATTCTACTCGTAAATATTAATATTATGTTTTTCCTTCTTTTAATAAGAGCTAAATCATATTTGAGATAGTGAAAGAAGTTTAGTCGTGTGATTGTATTACTTTATTTGTCCTCATAGTAAGAATTTTGAACAATCTAAAGTATTTTATTTTCAATGTCAAGAAAGTTATATATTTAAATTAAAAAAATAGCTATTTGGGTATTGATTTGTTAAATTGAAAATTCACCGTATCACTGGCATTATAATCTCAATTGCCTTAGGAATTAATCGTACGAAAGTTAACATTTGCCATATTATTTTATATTTTAAACAGAGTGACACATCTCATACATCAAAATTGTCAATATGATCACCATTATTGACTCCTTAAATCAAGATGAACAAGGATAAATTTTGTGAAGCAGTTTTTACACTTGGTTCAGATACTTATTTTTATAAACTTTTTACATTTTAAAAAAAAAGTCTGAAGATACAATACTTTAATATATGTAGTTAACCTACAATTGCATCCATGCAAAAAATATATATCCGTGTATTCAATCACATGTGTTTTACAATTTAGGAGTTTGATATTTTGTAAACGTACTTAAAATACTTTTTTTTCAATTCTTTAGAAGTTGCAACAAATTTTTAACTGTATTTTTAACTTTTACTATAAAATGAACCCTTCAGATTAAAAAATATATAATATAAACGTGCTTGTTTTGTTCCAGTTTTTTAAAACACATATTGCAATAACCGGCAAATAAAAAAAACCATGTGACTGGCATTAATTATCCCCTTACACGTGCAATTTCTATTTGATTTTGCGTGTCCATATAGGATTTTATTATGTTTTTGTTTCCTTGAAATATATGATTACTTATCTATATTATAAATCTAGTTATTGCAATCCCTAGGCAAAGATTCAATAACAGCCTCTTTAGTAACTTAATAGTTCGGACAACATAATGATGGTAATTAATGTTCTCCATATGTAAATAAGACCTTGTTTTTATACTCAAGGAAAGTTGTTTAAAAGTCAAAAGAGCTGCTGAAGGGGGGGGGGGGGGATTCTCAAAGTAAACATCTTTGAAGAGAGTTGATTGATTTAGAGTATAAATACACACACATATATATAGATATATATGTATAGCTCTGCACATATATAGATACCAAGAAAATATATAAGTTTCACGTATTACATGCCTACATCATTCTAACTTGCAAATTTTTACTTACATTCCTTCTTCAGAATTTATTCGTGACCCCTACATCCTGGTTGCGGATTTGTAGGTACCAACTGGAAATCTCTGAGGGTCGATGATGTATTTGTACGAAGCGGGGCTTGGGGTTCTCATAAGATTCCTCTAGGACTTGAAGAAAAGTTTTTTAAGGGGAGGGAGGGGTATTTGAGATCTTTGGTTGGGGTTGAGTCGTGGATTTATCCTGGATGCTGGAGTTTTCTCTATAAATAAGAGCAATTACGATTTTATAATAAAGAGATTACATATATAGGTACATTGTATACATACATTGTAACTTATGGAACACAGCATAAAATAGATAAAATTCCAGAGATATTTGCTCATGACGTTTGACAGGTATGTAGGTCTACTATTTCATAATGTATGTAAGTGATTTGTCATGAGGAGGGAACAAATAGTACCCTGAGATTGTTTACAAATGTAAGCGTCTGAGTTAATTCCCCGGAAGTGGGCGACCGTTCCTTTTATTTGAGTTAGAGAGTGAAGATATTTATTTTGACACGTTTTTATATACTTTTTAATGGCATACAAAGACTTCCAAGAAATTGCTTCATTTTTTAAATAAATTATAGTATGAATCCAAATCAATATGCTTATTAATAGCCTTCGCAACAATATCAAATATACACACTTATTAATAAGAGACATCCGGTATTATCATCTCTCTTACCTTTTCATTTCTCCATGGCCCCGCAATGGATTCGAATTAAAGGGTGAGTCACCAAACATGCTGCTCTCAAGGAGGTCCTCCGGAGTGGAGTCCACTGACTTGAGGCCGCCACCCCAGCGAGGCCTAGCAGTAGGCAGGGTATAAGAAAGGATTGAAGTCCTCCCGGTGATTTCCTAAGCTGCGTCCACTCGTGGATCCAAGGAACTCAGGATCGTACATGACCCATCTCAATTCGCTTTCCAGACTGTACAGTACAGGAGGAGCTTGTTTTTTTTTTCAACAAAAATATATTTTAATTTATTTCAATTCCCCACGATCAACACAAGGAAAAGCACTCCTGCTTCTTGCTTTTTCTTCACAAATTTGAGACTGAGGAGTGTGACTTCCAATTATATCTGCCTAAAGAATGTTGCGCCTCTTTCCTTTTCTTCTAAGGCGTATATATTGAGGAAGGAGGAGGAGGGAACTGACGCTGAGAATCGAGTTGAATAAAAAGCAGCCGAATAATTCTTAGACGATTTTCTCCTCCTACCCCTTATTTTCTTAGAAGAACTTTGAGAACATGGAGGAGTAATTAAAAGTAAGTGAAAAAGAAGAAGGCGAAGTGTAACTTTATCAATTGTTTAAATGCATAGACATCGAATTCATTGTTTTGGAGGGAGAGGCATACATAACAATTTATCAATTTGTGGAAAATAAATTTTAAAATGATAGATTTTATTTCGATTAGATGGAATTGCATATGAATAGGCAGTAGGGGTAATTTAATCCCTTTTCATTAAGGTTAATCAATATTATCCCAGGAATGTAGCCTGTGCCATCGAATTTGAGAGTTAATATGCTGCCACCTTTTTGCCCAATTTGGGTTGAAGGAATTTGGGTCTGTTTGGCATTATAACTGGCGCGAAAATCTTACTACATCTAACAAAACTATTTAAGAGAGCATTTTTACAGCTGATCTGATCAGCCCTGTATTATTCACCTTGCCGACCCAGGAGCATCATATAAGCATTGGCAGTCACTAAAGAAAACAAAAGAAAGAAAGCGGCTGACAATATTGCCATCTACTCAATTAAATGCATTATAAAAGGTTGACAACCGGTGACCCTAGCTATTGCTGCCGCCGATGAGCATTGCCAAGCAGGTAACTTTGAAGGACAGATATAAGCATGTAGTAAACATGTTAATTTTATGTATTACTGCAGGACCATCGATTCACTGGGCTTGGGGGCACAACAATGTCAAAGGAAGATCAGGGACAGATAGAGACCAAGAAGGCCTGGATCGAGTACCACGTGGGCCGTTAACGCAACACAGGAGGACGCAGTGACAGCAGCAACGCACCCTCAGCGGCCCCCTGTGCCTCATCGAAATACCTCAAAGACATAGTGCTTCATGACGATAATATTTTAGCCAATTTAAAACGGTATATTATACTTACAGGTAGGGCTGGGCGATTTTTCGATTTCGATTTTATTCGCGATGTAATTTTTTTCTACGATTGAAAATGACACGTTCGATGTGAAAAAAAGAAAAAAAAAAAAAAGCTCACGAAGTTGGGCGGACATGCACGAGGATCTGCGTGCGAACCAGGCTAATAAGCTTTAAAAAAATCATCAAAGTTTTCACAGACACGGGGATAGCCAATTAAATCTAAACAGCGCCCGCACGTAACCAATCAGTGGAAGAGAGCCACGTCAAGTTGAGTTGCGCACACCACAACATAAACACACGTGTAGAAGCAGCAGTGCAAACGCAAAGCCGTGGTGAAGTTTACAGCCATATATATTTAAAAAATAGTGTTTTTGTCATATCTTGATATAAAATCGTAATCGAATTTTTGGGGGAAATAATCGAAATCTAACTTTTCTCATATCGCCCAGCCCTACTTACAGGTCCTTGTTAATCCAACGGTCCTTTCCCATTTATGAAGAAAAAAGGCGTTATTTTAATGTCTCACATTACTATACATGAACAAAGGCTCAATTGTCTGGTTATTCTGTCCATTGAAAACATACGAGCAGAATTATTGGACATGAAAGAAATCATCAAGGACTTCGCCAACGCAAGGATCGCCGTGTGCCATTCTAGCACAGAAAACTAGACCTACAGGAAAGGAAAAATGCAAGCGGTTCAAACAGAGGCCTAATAAGGTTGACATTCAAATACAATGTTATTTAAATATGCACTCAGGTGTCAACTCATATATGGAAAAATCTGCGAATAAATTTTAATCAAGTGAGCAAACGCTTTTTCATGGGGCCTGAAGTCCACTACGCCACTACATTATACAATTATATTTTGTCCACGAAGCCAAGGAGTCTCTTTTCCTTTGACCTCAGTAATAAGAGTCGAGCACACTGAGCTAAATTGCTCCCTTTTTTGTCAATTTGATTCGATGGAATTGCAACGTCAGGGAAGGTATGAATAAGTTTTACAAATATATAATTTATCTATAGAGCAAAAGATACTCTATTCAGTTAGCTATTTTAAAATATGCTTTCCCTTCTCAAAATTCAATTCTGCGACCTCAACAAAAAGATTCGAGCACACTTACATACATAGCTCCTCATCATTGTCACCCCTACAGATCCTGTTTCGATTGCCCAGAGCTGAACATTGCAAAAACCCCGTTTGGAACCACTTAATAAGGCTGGATACAAAATAAACTCGATGTATGGTGCCGCACGAGTTAACACAAAAAAACTCATAGACCAAATTTCCAAATGCGAATTACTACTGAATCTCAAAAAAATCGATCCATTTTTGAAGCAGATGGTTACTTGTGATGAAAAGTGGTCACTTACGACAATGTCAAGCGAAAACGGTCGTGGTCAAATCACGGTGAACCGGCGCAAACGTGCCAAACCAGGATTGACGGTCAGGAAGGTTTTGCTTGTGTTTGGTGGGATTGGCACGGAATCTAAAGACTATATTTTAGTATTGGTTCATTTTTGAGCGTAAAGTTTAATTTAAAATGTTTAATTATGTTTTTTAGCATTAACTCATTTTATCTATATTTACTCTTTTTTGTGCATGTATCTATTTTATGGACAGTGGAAAAATAATAATAAAATCTAATTTGCTCCTGTATAGCATATAACTATATTGTAATTGATGTAGCCAGAAACAGTCCATGGAGCGATGTCGTCAGGTCATCAAATATTTTTTCTGTTCATTTTTGGAAGGTATTTTTCCGTACGTGTCCGATTTGATCTTTTATTTTATACTTTATTTATTTTGGATTAAAAGAATAGAATGATTTTAACCATGAAGGGTTAAAGGGTTTTGAAGGGCCACAAATACGTACCTTTTTAATAAAAAGGAGTGAAATACGAATGGATAAATGCGGACCCATAATTGGCAAAGTCATTTAGCTTGTACAGTGCCTTAGAGCCTAGAGTCTGGCGCATGACTGATGAGTCATAACATAAAGCTGACAAAAACCCATAACAAACAAATTTCATATCATAAATCAAGAGGTGTTTGGATTTTAATAGCAAACTAATGTTATTTTTTATAAATCAAAGGGATATTTTTAATGTAAAAAGATGGCAATTGAGTTAATTTGATTAAATTGCATTTTGTATGATTTTGCCAATATTTTAGCAGAATAGGATTTATAGGTTGAATAACAATATCATGCATTTCTAATTATATTCGTAATTTGGGCAGCCACGAATAATCAATCACGAAACCTGTTTTTCAGACTCTCCTACTCTAAGGCACTGAGCTTGTGAAAACTTTTTAATCCTTAGAATTTGAATCTTAGTATATTAAGCTCCACTTTACGTCTTTTTTTGTTGGGGCTACGAATTGATTTTAATAAATAATATTTTGCAACTGTGCACAGATTCAATACTTAAGTATATATGGCTAGTTGTTAGCATTATTTTATATATATCACTATGAATACTTGAGGATTACCTGAGAATGTTTAAGACTCTTTGGAGAAAATCGTTATTGCTATGTATTAATTTGAACATGCTTGTTATCTAAGGAATTTAAGAGCAACTATGTTTATAGTACTTGTTTAAGCATTCTTTTAGGAAGTCACAATTGGAATTAAAATATAATTAAGAGCTTTAAAGTAAGTCGCCCTTTTAGAATTACGGGACGGAGGTAAATGAAAATAGTTTATATTTAATATTTTTGTAAGTATTAAATGTATTTTCAAATGTGTTTGACATAAAAAATCTCTTTTTATAGGTAAGTTCGATAGAGCAAGTCAAAAGAATTCAAAGTTTTTGACTATTAAATTATTCTGATTCGACAAAGATTTCTCCAATATACTTATTATTTTTAGGTTCCGCTTACTCTGCATTCGAGTTTATCACCTATGATCCCTCATCTCATAATTGAGAATCTTGTTCTACAAATAAGTGCACATTGCAATAGTTTCACAACTTATGTATCCTTATGCAGACAATATCATGCCCTTGTTCTACAATAAGTGCATATTAGAATAGCTTTACTACTTACAAATGACTTATAAGTATATGTTATGACGTTTACCGAGATAGTGTTTATTTGTAACAATATTTTATTACAACTTTAACATGTGCTTAGGCTCAAATTTCCAAATAGGAATCATATATGTTACCCTAAAAAAATATATTATAAATATGCCATTGAAATATTATATTGGGTATATTAAGACTAATTTACGTTGCTTGATGATATTTTCATATAAATAAATATATATATATAATATATATATATATATATATATTTGAATACCAAAAATCATTTCATTATTTTTTTTCCTTGATCGTAGGTATTTCAATAAAGTCAGCAATCAGCAATAAAACTAGAATAAGATGAAACAGTCACGCATAAATAACTTAAAAAACATCAGGGGGAAATCAATAAGCGTATAAGGCGGGGTGTAATAATATCATAGAGATATAAAGATATAGAGAGCTGATTCCCTTCAATAGCGGAGAAACATCGCTCATCTGTATTTTTGTGTCCAGTATAAACAATGTAGTTATTACTACGTCATCGTAAATCTGATCATAGAGATAATTCTATCTCTATGATCACTTACGATGACCTAGTACAAATTACTTTGTTTATTTTGAACGCAACAATACAGATGATGGGAAAAAGCTCTCTATATCTTTTTATCTCTATGAATATATACTCAAAAAATCTATCAACGGAGATCCATCAGATTTTGGTTCTAAAGAAGCATTAAGCCTAGCCGTATGGAAGTTTTTGTGCTTCTAAATGTGTATAAAAAGCTTGCACTTTTGTTATCATAAGATTATATCTTTTTCAAACGAGCCTTTATATAAATGAACAAAATCCTTAGACCGTAGATTAAATTTATTCAAAAAACAAATTATTCACATTCAAACCATATTATATCTATGATGGGCTCACGTAATAGAAATGTTTGGCTGTTTCTAGTTCTGTATTACAGAAAAAAAAACATAGCATATCTTGAGCAGTTTCTCCAAAATGCTGCCCAGTGAGAGGTTGTTTTGTAACTATTATGTACTTCACCAAAAGAAAATTGCAATCTAAGTTAGCGTTACAGAGACTCTTTTGTACTGTGGAGGAAGAAGCGTTGATTCCGCTATCTTCTTTCCCTCTATTGATTTGGTCAAGGCCAAGGCTAGAGACATTTTTTCAAAGAAGAATAAGTTTTCCGATGATGTGACACACAGTGGGATGGTAAGGGGCCACAACGATACTACGGGCAACGAATATGCCGACTTCCTCGCAAAAGAAGGCGCGCAATCAGGCGGCCAAGTGGCTGTGCCTATATCCGTCAACCAGACAAAGAACTCCCTAAAGAACACGTCCTTGTCAATGTGGAAAGCCCAATGGCTGGCCATGGATTCTTGTAGACAATCGAAGCATTTCGTCCCCGAGGCGTATATTGGAAGGAAGATTTTTTATCTTAAGAGGAAAAATGTCTCGAGGATCGTTGCTATAGTTACCGGACATATTGGCCTAAATGCACACCTCTACAAGATGGGAAAGTCTTCTACCCTGGTTTGCATACTGTGTGAGGAAGAGGATGAACCCCCTATCCACCTAATCTGCGCGTATCCCCGAACGAGGATGGAGATGGACGAACTGGCCGAGGAGATGCTAAGAAGGAAAATCCCCATAAAGGAGTATCTTCTAATAGCCTTTTTGCTTTTGTGTCAATTTAATTTATTTCGAAATAAAGGTTAGCTCATAGACAGTTTATTACCGCTGTTACCGGATTGAGTTCCAGTGTGGTGGGGCTGATCTAGGAGCTAAACAAACAAACAAGTTTTCCGATAATAATTCGTACAATTTATAGTTCTTCAAAAAATGTTGGATTTGTATGATAATTAGAGTCATTTAAAGGTGTTTATTAC
Organism: Caligus rogercresseyi; assembly: GCA_013387185.1. Classification (NCBI taxonomy): domain Eukaryota; kingdom Metazoa; phylum Arthropoda; class Copepoda; order Siphonostomatoida; family Caligidae; genus Caligus; species Caligus rogercresseyi. The sequence goes on from CP045895.1 coordinate 24,422,184, forward strand.
AATTAACAAACTAGTTTTTTTGTTATTTGATCCAATCACTTGCATTATTTCATTTTAAAATGTCAAGTGTCTTTAAAATATTTTGATATAAATATGTTTAATATTTTTTATGCTATTTTGATAGGATATAATATAATTATTTCTTATTATTATTTAAACTTAACACTACTTTTTATAGAGAACTTTTCCTCCCATAAGAGGCTTGTGTATGCTAGGATATTTGAGCTTATGAATAGTTTTTTAATAAAGCTACAACACAATCATAACACTTAGTTTTACTATCTAACCACAAAAATATTATTCATATTAACTTATACTAATTCGAGTGTTGAATGATTTTTAGGATAATATATAGGGTCACGAGGTGACACTAAGTACATTATAGCGTTTGAAGGATAAAGATAAGTTATTATCTTTTAAAAAAATCGACTTTGGTGGTAAAGCCTCAATGATTAAATGGCGAAATTATCCAGACAATATTTGTATTCCTAGAATTATACATTCTAATAAGACATTCCATGAGATTTGAATATCATGCCGCTAACTCTGTGTTCAGATTTGCTATTGATTGCATTTAATCTATGACGCAATTATGAAAACAAAACTGTCACATTACCTCACGGTATAAAGCCTTATAAAAGTTAACTTTTTCAGGTCTTCTTTGGATTTACAGATATCGCTTATGTAAAATTACAACTTTATGACGCTTGGAATTTTACTGATAATTTAGTTCTTTTTTATCCTTCTTGTGCCGTCGAATACATAAACTTTTTAAAACATATAATAAAATGTCATCAAAAATTTAAAATATTTTATCCTAGTTCTCTTTTTATTTTAAGATGGAGGTGGGATTTACCTGAATTATTTTTGTTCTGGTGGTAAAATAACTCCCAAATTATATTATTGTCATGTGTTTATATTTATCATGTTATATTGTCGGTATATAATGTTTTGACTAATTTGGTGTTTAATGTATTTTAATTTGATGTGTTAGTTGTATATGTCAAGAATATGTGCTTTTTTAAGTTATATTTTATATTATTCAATATTGTTTTTGTTTTTTTTGCCTTTTAACTTTTGTTTAGAGATCTAATTTTAAACTAGAATGTGTATTTATATATTTAGGGATATATGTAATTTTTCTAAATCAATAAAGTTTCTTATATTTAAAAAACAGCTTGGTTTGTATGATATGTGCAAAGTGTGGTTTAGGTAATACTACAGGGAACAAAGTTTGATATAGTTAAACAATCAGTTTTAAATCAGTTTTTTTTAACATCGGAAAATTCAAATGTTATATATTTTGTCACTTACAATATTTGTGACTTTTTATTATCTCATTAAAGTTTGATTGTACATTCCATTTTTGTGTCCTCTTATATAGATTTAATATGACTATTCAATCGTTGATTTTCAACACGTAATATTTTAAACTATAATATCATTTCATTTTAACCCTCTTGGTGATTGAAAATATATATATAAAACTAGAGGATATATACACTCAGAGAGTGCAAACCTCCGCCGTCACGAGGTCCTTATGAGCCTTCCGAGCGAATTTTCACGACTGGGGAGGCGTAGAGGGACGGGGGAGGGTTCCCTCTGACGGAACTTCCGAGAGGAAGACGCTCCCGGCACCCGATTTCACAGCACAGCGAATCTATTGGCAGAGTAGGCTAACTTGAAATATTATAGTATTTGCTCATTTTGCATCTTAATTCTGCATCAGAGATGCCAAAATTTAATCACTTGGTCCTTTGGCATTTTCAACAATCCACAAAATTTCATCCGAATCCGTCAGTACTTTGAGTTATCCTGCTGACAAACCAACAAACAAACCAACAAACCAACACCAGTGAAACAAACCTCCTTCGGCGGAGGTAAATATGATTGCTTCCTCAACTTCAAACTTCAAGAGTAAATTAGAACAGAAGCTTAGGAAAACTCGATAAATATGAATTACTTCTCGAATTATCATATGTACTCATCGTTAGCATTTGTTTATAGAATACATCCTTTCAGGTACATGAATGACATATCCTAAACGTTGGAAGCATATGATGTAAGATATTTTCCTACCACTGATAAAAATATAAAACATTCAAAAAATCAATTTAAAAAATACAGACTGATTCAAAGTGTTATTTAATCAGTTACTTTAATAACATTTTTAAAGTAACTGATATAGTCTTTACCTTTATATGTACATTAAGTATATTTCTATATACATATTTAGATAATTTATTTAGTAATCACCAGGGCTGTAGGAATCTGGTAAATACACTTTCTGGGCATAAACGACCTTTTAACACATATTTCGCCTTTTTTGCATATTTATCGCATATTTTTAACAAATTTTGAGTATATATATATGTATATATATATATACTCAGTATTTACGGGTCTAAACTTCCCCACAATGGCGCCATGAGAAAAGGAAGAGTGTTTACACGTGGCTACAAAATGGAAGAATTATGACTTCCCACCCGATTACCTCACTCCAAACTAAAGTCTCTTTTGTCTGACTGGCGAACCAGTCTGACAGAGAGGCATGTAAAAGATATGCTCATTTTTTCAATGGAACAATGATTACAAGACATAATTTTTTATATATTTAGACAATACATTATTTTTCCTCTATTAGGGCGGGTTTTTTGCTCAGTTAACTTTTTTTGCATATTTTTTTGCATATTTGGTCATTTTTTTCAGCATATTTATGGGCATATAAGGCATTGTTTTTGTTCCAATTCCAACAGCCCTGGTAATCACACACACCAATAATGAAAGGATCTATTGGGAAAAATGGAATAATGTCTTCCTCGAGCATCTTTCAATTCTTAGGCATTACAAATTCAGAAATTTCCAATCAACGCTACACCCGTTAAAAAGTGGGTTTGTCAAAGGATAAATGTATGAATAAATATAAAATTCATTTGGTTCATTTAATGTTACAAATAATATCTTTATATTAGAAAATGACACCGCATGCATTATAGATCTGTATCTATACATAGAAGAGACTGCAAGAGAAGAGATATGCTTATATTTCGTAAAATAAAGATTCATATTTCACATCCATCCACTGTCTTAAATATATATTTTGATATTTTAAAACTTTAAAAGTCTAAATATGATATTTATTTTAAATTTAGAGACTATTTTTTATCCATTTTTCCTAACAAGATTATGTATATGTGTAATCATATATATTTAGTGTCAATATGACACTAGCTTTAGAGCTACTTAAAGTCACAAAACTTATTTAAATAAACATATATCAGATAAATAAAAAGATTAATAAATTAGAAAAACAAAACTTGATTCATTAAAAACTAGAGATGTCTTGAGATCCTTGCAAGCCTTGTTGCCGCTCGCCTTACTTCTAGAAGGGTTTGTTGTCTACTTCAGCTCAGGATACAAATTCCATGTTTTTGCCATGTTGACTGCAAAAGTGCAGCACATATAATTAGGTCTCCCTAAGATCGCTCGTTACACTTCTTGTCCTTGAGTCCGAGGTGCAGAGGAGATAACTGAGAGGGGAATTTTAACCGGCTTCGAAGCAACCATCCCTGACTGCCGAACAACAATCTTTGTTTATTGTTGGGATTCCTGCTCTGCCGAGGAAGTCAGCCGTCCTCATTCTATCTATAATTCGAGAAGTAACTCATATTCTTCGAGTTTTCCTAACTTCTTTTATAATTTATTCCTCAAGTTTGAAGTTGAGGATGCAATAAAAAATTTATATATAATTATTTTCAATCACCAAGAGGGTTAAATTAAAATTTAAGAATCTTTTTCTTATATTTAATTAAATTTGTATATATATATGTTTAAAACTTTCTCGTCAAATAAGGCAATAAATCGCGTTTTAATCAAACCTGATGTTGTTATAACATTGTATATAATACATGCGAAATATTGTATGTTTTTTATGAATGGATTCTACATTTAAAATATAGTTTTAAAGTTTAGAATATTATATTTTTATTTGAGAAGTACTTTACAATCTACTCGAATTGGTTTATGAGTCTATGAGTGACTGATAGCCTTCCGATTGGCAAATGGTTACTGAGCACGGCAAGTAATCATTATAATATAGTTCGGTTTAATAATGAATTATATATGATAATTTTGTCTATACAGTATAACTAATTTTTGTTAATAAATAAAAATTAATTCTAAAATTGACATTGAGCATTAGAAAGTAGATGGTTAATAAGATAAGGTTTCATAACAATAGATATTTGCTATTGGTTACGAATAGAGGTCAAAGCCTTCCCTGTGATTTATGTACATGAACATGGATAAAGAACGATGCAATGTTTTGCTTTAATTGAGTGTGGTCCTTGCTTTCACTATCTTTCTCTGACAATAATTAAAAATCTTGCAAAACAACTTATATTGAGTTATGAAAATAATGAGTACATTTGATATGAGGCCCCAATTTAAAAAGTCATGCATGGAACAATTTATATAAATGTAGTTTCGAAAAAGAATGAGGACATGAATATAAAATATAGCTTTCCTCTGAACACAATATTATTAGTGCTTTGTCTCAGACAAATCGATGTAAAAATCAAAAATCATTCCGAGAATTTAGATTATTTATGTGTATTCATATAAAAATAAATCAGCATCTCTAAAATAAGATATTATCTTGTGTTGATGGGTTGATGTTACAGCAAAATATTAAATATAAATTCTTATTCATATTATCATTTGCAACATTTTGTATCCAAGCATTAAAAGTGAAAATACAGCTGAACTTTGCACAGTCGCTGTAAAATAGTGCGTGATAAAAATTAGTTTAACCTACAATAATCCCAAAAATCTCTAAACGGAAAAATGGGCAATAACAAAGTTTAAGATACTAAATGAAGTACTTCAGGTAATAATTTCACTAATAATCTCAAGTAAAAATTATGTTCATATATAGATATCAGATATGTATATATAAATATATCAGGAAACGACCGGATACCCGGCCCGGTGTCTAAAAATTACCGAGCCGGAGCTTTAATATTTTGTGCGTTCGTCATTCAAGACCTTTTTAAGGGAATAATTTTTCCTATAATTTTTTTATATATTTCAAATTATTTGCAAAAAGAATTTACAGACGTTTTTTTAGAAAAAAATAAAAAAAAGTAATCACTTTCAGAATGACGAACGAACTGAAATATTAAAGTCCCGGCCGGGCTCCAGGCGAAAAAAAGTGTCCCGGTCGTTTCCTGATATATATATATATATATATATATATATATATATACTATATAATATAATATGTGATCTATATATATATATGTTATATCATAGTATGGTACAGATGGTAAGATCAAAGGGGTTTTCAGGACATCCTTTAGCAAGGATGACGTCATTCGATCTGCGCAGCTGATTTTAAGCAGACAGCCAACATATGAGAGATAATTTCAGTTGAATTTTATCCTCAAGGCCTGCTCCTCCTCCCGCACCAGGATCCAGCGCTTCATTGACGCAGAAGGCGGATGGATTAAATAAGCAGAATCTACACATCTGTACGAGCATTTTACTGTCTAATAATAAAATTGGACAAAAAAAAACGATTTTATGTGTATTTTAAGTTGAGAGAAGAAAAACGCCGGATTGGATCTTACCACCCTGTTTATATATATAATAGGTGTAGTAAAAAGAAATCCATTATATTTCCCGTAGAGGGATTTAGTAATCTGTATACGCGTTGTTGTTTGTACGATAGGGCTACACTAAATCGCGTTGGACAAATAGGATAGGACATCAGCAAATAGAAAATACGCCATATTTTACTGTTTTTTTTTTCTTTCTTTTTTTTTCTTTATTTCACAGTTCATAATATATACAATAAACAAAGTATAAGGTATATAAAAAGATGCTAATGCGAAAAAAATACATTATTAAACATTCTAGTTCAAATTTTTAGCATCCGAGCTGAACAATCTTTAAAATATATATCAATTAAAAGCACATAAAACCGAAATGACACAAGTAAACGAAAAAAACACAAAAAAATTATAAAAAGTCTATTTGTAGTTTCTAAATTTCTTTAAAAGCTTATTTATGGCGTCATTATAAAACAGGGACCGGGAAGGGAAGTATCGGATTTCATCGGCGGCTAGTGTCCACGAATCACCAAATACGGAAGGAATTTTGAGGTCCAAAGCGGCGTACCTCGCTGCAGCAGAAAGAATTATTGGCCTCAGCTCTGAAGCTTGCAGAGGATGATATATTGTTAATCGTTTGGCTATTAAAGCCTTGACAGAAAGAAGGGCATTGTTAATTGATTTCAGTCGTGAGGAATTCTCACGACCTCCAACTCCAAATAATATTGAAGCCTTGATGTATTTATCTGCATTTTCACCATCCATTCCACGTACATTTAGTTTCAGAAATTGCATTAGAATTTGAACAGCCTGCCACTCAACAAAAGCATGAATTACGGAGTTATATAAATACCACAGTCCTTACAAGGTAGATAAAACTTAATAAGCTCTGCAGAAATCAACAGCTGAGCTGTGAATTTTTCCGTCAGCTATTCCACAGAGAGACCTCATGATCTTCCTTTTCCAACTTTCTGGAAGTTTCAGACTGATCATATATTTGATGCAAAGCTCATCACATTTCCTGCCATCAGACTTCGGAGAACCAGACATTTTAAGGAATCAGGGCTTCAATAAGTAATGATCATTTGCTGATCTTTGCAAAGGATATCTGAATCTCCCGTCCTTAAAAATGGGATGGAGATCACTACTGTGGAGTGTCAAAGTTCCATTTGTAATTGCCAATTCTTCCAGTGTTTCTGGTATTCCCAAATTTTTAAATAAGTGTTTTTATGACAATTATGCCTTATGACATCCACCGTTGAATTGTTTTCATATATCGGGAGTGTTTCTCCAAATATTCTCTGCGCACATCCCCAGACGACCGAAAAAATCATAGGTAATTTTATTAGTTAACTCTGAGCCGAACATGAGCAAGGAGTATAACTTATTATTTGATGATATACATTTTCTCCATTCAGACACCGGATATTTTGGAATAGTAGCAAACACTTTTAAATACATTTTGGGGATAATAAGAGCTAACTGAGTAAGGCTTTTTTTTCATCGATAAAGGCGAAAACGCAAGCCAGTCGGCTGAAAATGTGAATAGTGTTTACATATGGTCCTGATAATGTGACTGCCAATCACGTGTATTTTTAGTTTCGTCGATTCCGTTCCGGTATTTTTGATTTCAAAGTTGCACCAAGCTCTGTAAGGCCAATGGTCGAAAATATCGATAAAATAATAGAAATCGTTGGGTCCGACCGTCTTGTAAGTACTGTTTCGATTGCCCAGGAGCTAAAAATTGTACAAAAAATCGGCTGGATACAAAAATAATTTCGATGTATGGGTGCCACACGGGTTAACACTAAAAAAACTCATAGACCGAATTTCCATCTGCGAATCACAGCTAAATTGCAACAAAATCGATCCATTTCGGAAGCTGAAGGTTACTGGTGAAGGAAAGTGAGTCACTTACGACAACGTTCAGCTAAAACGGTCGTGGTCGAATCCCAGTGAGCCGGTGCAAACGGTGGCCAAACCAGGATTGACGTCAGGAAGGTTTTGCTATGTGTTTGGTGGGATTGGCAGGGAATCATCTACTATGAGGTGCTCCCCCTACGACCAAACTCTTAATTCGGACCTGTACTATCAACAATTAGACCGTCTGAAGGAAACAATCGCCCAGAAGCGGCCAGCTTTGGTCAATAGGAGAGGAATTGTGTTCCATCAGGACAACGCCAGGTCACACACATCGTTAGTGACTCGCCACAAAGCTTGGGGAGCTTAGTTGGGAGGTTTTTTATGCCTCCACCTTATAGTCCGGACCTGCAACAAGTGATTTCTACCTTTTCCTGTCTACGGCGAATAATTTTGCTGGTGAAAAAATTCGCCTCAAGAGAAGCTTGTGAAAATTGACTGTCCCACTTTTTGCCGATATGGACGAGGGTTTCTATGAGAGAGCATTATGAATTACCTTCAAAAGGGCAACAAGTTATCGAAAAAAACGGTGCATATTTGACCTTAACCGGATCTAACTATGCTAAATAAAACCTTAATTTTTATAAAAAAATAATGGATTTATTTTTTACCACACCTATTATACATATATTCATATCAGACATATGATATCATGTACTAAAGTCATGACTTTTGTCAAAATGAATGCAAAAATATAGATGAAGCGCAAGTATATTTTTTATCAGTTATAGATAAGAACTTCATAACATAATTAACATTTTATACTCCTTATTCACACTTGAGTAATTGTACTTACATACAAAAAGTAAAGGCGGAAAAATGTAGAGTTCAATTCAAAATATCTGATTTTTATTGTTGTCAAAACTCAAATCTCTATATTTTCATAATTCCAAGACCTAATCTACTTTTCTAAAATATATAAATAACTAGAGGCATATATAGGCTTGGCAGTGTGAGAATTTTTATTTTCTAGACGAAGTAAGATATTTCCATTATTGGGGTGGTTTATAAGATAGTTTTTCCCGCTGATTTCAAAATGGAAAAAAAGTTCAAAAGTGACTTTTAACCGGAAATCGAAACCGGAAGTACACGAGCTGATGCTCGCTGAACGCTGAAAGTATGTTTAAAAGACGCGCAGTACAATTTCACATAAGTATCCGAAGTTTCAAGACTCAGCGTGATTCAGCAAATAGAAAATTTTCAGATTTACCGAAAAAAAAGTGTCTAATTGACGATTAATTCTAGATTTTCAAAAAAAGGTTTAATTCGATGTCTTTATGGTTTAGTTAAAATAAGGAAGAAAAAAGACATCATTTGAAACCGAAATCACCAGATTTGGTCAAGTACAGACTTTGGAGAACTATCAGATGCCAGGTGATGCAGGACTTTGGTTCTTACTGAAAACTCCATAAAATAATCATTTTTTATTATTTTTCAAATGATAGAAGAAATACTATTAAAATCAGGTATACCCCCTTCCTGATAAGAGTGAACTACTATTTTGACATTGAACTTCAAAAAATGGTTCGTTCTTAAAATGACAGATATACCCGACTTTCATCAAAGTACCAACGTACCCGCGCCTACATGTTTTACAGTATATAAGGGCCTGTTATTATGGGGGGTCTATTTAGGGGTTTTCGGGGTCGCTGATCACGATAAGCGTGGTTAAAAATGTCTAGAAGACTTTAAAACCCTTCAAAAAAGCTATTTAAATGCGTTGATGGTGTTTTCAGCAACCGGAAATGCGACCTCGGACCGGAAATCCGACTTCAGATTCGAGTTTCCTCGGGTCGAACTTACCCTAAACCACTCCTAATATATAAACATTAACCTTTTCTAGAAAAAGTGTCTCACACTGCCAAGCCTAGGCATATATACACTCAGAGAGTGCAAACTCCGCCGTCATGAGCCTTCCGAGGCGGATTTTTCACGACTGGGGAGGCGTAGAGAGACGGGGGAGGTTCCCCTAGACGGAGAATTCCGAGAGGAAGACGCTCCCGGCACCCAATTTCATAGCACAGCGACATCTATTGTTAGAGTAGGCTAACTTGAAAAATTTAGTAGTATTTAGCTCATTTGGCGCCTTAATTCTGCATTCAGAGATGCAAAATTAATCACTTGTTCCTTTTGGCATTTCCAACAACTCCACAAAGTTTCATTTTAATCCGTTGCGTACTTTTTGAGTTATCCTGCTGACAAACACAACAAACCAACGCCAGTGAAAACTAGAGGCATGTATACACTCAGAGAGTGTATACCTCCGCCGATCCCCACAACATTCCCATTCCAACATTCTCCCTTTCACACGCCCGATTTTCTATCTCTAATAATTGTTTCCTCTCTGTTAGCTCATTTTGCATATTAAAAAAGCACTCAGAGACGGGAAGAGGAAGAAGTTTAAGCTACGTCACTGGGTTAACATAGTCCTGAGCTGATATATGAACAATAATACGCCAATGAATATTTTTTTAGCGTTTTTCTTTCCTACTCCTGAATAGAGACCCATTTCATTTAGTACTTTGCTCATTTTGCGTATTAAAAAAGCCCTTAGAGATGCCAAAATTTAATCACTTGTTCCTTTTGGCATTTCCAACAACTCCACAAAGTTTCATTCGAATCCGTTCAGTACTTTTTGAGTTATCCTGCTGACAAACAAATAAACCAACAAACGCCAGTGAAAACAATACCTCCTTCGGCGGAGGTAACAATACCTTCTTCGGCGGAGGTAATAATCTGGTTAGACGTGTCGTATACATATTAAATTATGTCCTTGATTATATAAACAAATATTTAAAACTTTGGAATCCAGTTCCAAAAGCATAAAACATTTGAAAATTATTTGGTGTTTATACCTTTATTCCTAGGATAGCAGACGGTTATCATATTTAAATGAGGAATCAAGACTTTCCTGTTATCCGATTTCTAGTTTTTCGAGCTCCTATGATTAACCTTGTCCTTTTAAAGAGTGTTTTGATATGAAACTACACCCAAGTTGCCCTTGATATTGATTCTCTGAAATCATTGCTTATCACATAGGATGATGACCTAATAATAATTCAATCGTAAGTGCATTTGCTGAATAACACCTATTAACAATATTTATTAAAATATCAAGCTTGTTATTCTACATATATATTTGATCCATGTTAATTAACAAGGATTTTATTTCATTGTTGTATTTAAGTGATTCACGAGTCTAGAGTGTGTATCTTCTCCTTTTGCTTTTCATTCGAAATCCCCAGATGACTCGAATAGCATTCAAATATGGACTAGGATATCTTAAAGGGGCAATATTAGTGTTGTTTAGGAGAACCTTTGTTGAGCGTTGTGTTTGTAGGTTGGTAAACGGTACAGGTTGTTCCATCAAAAGTGTAATTTTTAAATTAGGAGTACTTAAAATGCGTAATATTTCCTCAAAGATACATCATTTTAAAGGAAAAAAATTGAAATTAAAGCCTTAATTGTCATATCGTAAAGGTCTTATTTTCTGAAGCCTTACAAAAATTGAAGATCTTGAGCTCTTTAAGAGCCTTGACAATTTCTACCGAGCTCAAGCCCTCCAAGACGCGATCGAGGACAATCTCTTTTGCCTTCGGGAGAGAGCGATATTGCACCTTATAACTAAGTTTAGTAGTAAAAGACAAAAGACATCTAGAACCTGCTAATCCATCAAAAAACCTGGGATTAATCGACTTTTCAACTTGGACAATTTGAACAGTTAAGTCATGTTCTCATACATAAACCTCACCCTGTAGGATTGGTCATCTTTAAAAATGATATTATGCCATTCCTTACAAGCTTACCAATAAGTATATATTTTTTAGTTGACAAATAAATTTCATCTTTTATGTCTTTCAGTGAGGATCTATTAATCTTCATGGATGATACAACAAAATTAAAACTCATTCATTCTCCAAGTATAAAGATTTGCTATATTTTACCTCCGCCGAAGGAGGTATTGTTTTCACTGGCGTTTGTTGGTTTGTTTATTTGTTTGTCAGCAGGATAACTCAAAAATACTGAAGGGATTCGAATGAAACTTTGTGGAGTTGTTGGAAATGCCAAAAGGAACAAGTGAATAAATTTTGGCATCTAAGTGCTTTTTTAATATGCAAAATGAGCAAAAATACTACACTAATAATATGAAATGGGGTCTCTATTCAGGGAGTAGGAAAGAACAAACGCTTAAAAATGTCCATTGACGTAATATTGTTCATTTATCAGCTAAGGACTACGTCACTGGGGGCTTAAACTTCTTTCTTTCTCTTCCCGTCTTCCTCTTAATATAATATTAAATAAAATATACGCTAATAAGAGCATGATGAGAAAAGAAAGGAGTTAAAACATCCAGTGACGTATTTCTGAATTTGACTAATAAATAGTATGACGTCAATGGATATTTTTTAGGATGGCTCTCTCCTCACTCATTATTCACCAAACACACCTACTTATGTAGACATATATGATTGGATTGTAATTCTGTTAAGTGATTCATTAGGTGGGGATCGGCGGAGGTTTGCACTCTCTGAGTGTATATATGCCTCTAGTTAATTTATAATATTGTTAAAATATTAAATTTTAAGGATTTTATTCTTGTATCTATTAGGAATACATTGAGAATGAATTACTAGCCTTGAGTGGATGTTCACACTCAATAGTTGCAAGTGAAATGATCCAGAATTTCAATTTGTCACTTTCCTGATACTCTTGCTATTCCTTTTCTTTAAAACTTGTCACATATAAGAAAAAAGTCCATAATTACATATTTGATCAAATTACAAAAAATAAACTTAAAATTTATAAATAAACTTTCACCCCATATAATTTTGGGTTAAAGTGACGTCATTGTAAACTAAACGTAAAAATAATTGTTATGATGTCGGAATGATAAATTACATTTTTATATCAATCATCTGTTTCCACAGTTTTGTATGGGTTTTATTTAAAATCATACATAACCTAATATATACCTAATAATAAAAAGAGCAAGGGGAATGTTAATAAAACAATTTATTCGGTGGAAAAGAAAAGGAAACCCTGCAATTGTATTCCAGTGATGTCATCCCATGAAATGTTTCATAAACAACTTAAAACTACTGAGTATTTAGACTTGGACTGCTCAAGGATAAAGGATAACTCATGCTTCCTTCTTTGCTTTGGTTCATGGTAGATTTAGAATATGGACGTATATTGTCCTAAAATAGACATAACATGGCGCCATCAGCTGAAGTTGGGGTATTTTTATTCTCTTTCTTTTATTGAGTCCCTTGATCATCCAGTATTTATTAAAATCAGTGCATTGAATTAATCTATTAATGTATCGAAGAACTAGTGTCATTTCAAAATCTGTAAATCGATGAAATATTCACATAAAGTCTTTTAAAAGTATCCTTTTGAATGCTCCCAAAAAATACTTGTATTTTGTTAATTGCACCATCTGGTATTATTATATGAAATAACTGAGTACGAACTAATAAAATAAAATAAACCATTTTCATCACCTATAAATGCATTATAAGAATATTATCCAATAAAAAATATCCATTTCATCGATTAGTATATATTTTTGGTCCTCTTCGATCTTGTTTGTCAATCGGGAATAAACAAATCTGAAGGTGGCTGCAGGAAACACCGATGCTATAAACAAGAAGGCGCCGCTTAAGTGCTCCAAGACAGTGGTTTGTTCGGTGCTGATGGGTGAGGTAGGCATAGATGGATTTCCCTTGTTTAAAAAAATAAAAAATCACTTATTATTTAATGTATAGATGTAAAAAAAATGACTACCTGCGATTCATCAACCGAAATTTGTCCTCAAGTTTTTTCTTCAAATAAATTTACGTCTCCAGTACTTGGTTAGACCAGCTTGTGTATCTGAAGATACTGTAAATTACAAGGATATAAAATGAGTGACTTGGGAATATAAAGAACCATTTTTTTCAAAGAACAATAATAATTATTATTAATAGGACCTTTATGACACAAGAAAAACTCTTGCTTTGATAGCACTTTATCTATTACTTTGGCCATAACTGACTTTGGTTTCCCTGACAATCATGTTTGGATTATAAAGGGGAAAAGTTCATTACGTTTTTTATCAATATTCGTATGGCTGTTCTTAAATAAATGCATACAGCGAGAAGAAAATCTTTTTGATCAAACTTAAGGAAAATATCCAAGATATTAGTTCTCATCCAAATAATGTAATCCTATTCAACAATTACATGCAAAAGAATTAGGAAATTTGAGGGGACACTTGACTCAAGACTCAAGCTTGGATATCATTTTCTTGCCACTTGTTGATGCACAAACACTTTTGAGTTCTGTAAATCTAGAGCTGTAACGATTCACCCCAGTCTTTAGATGATTGTCTTTAAAAAAATGAAAAAAGGAAGATGACTCCATTGCTCGGACGTTGAGAAGCATCAGTGAGGAGGAATGACATAAAGTGTTTTTCCTTATCTATGATGATGATGATATCACTATTATCCAGTCATCCAAGGAATTATTGGATCTCTTTATATTTCAGATCCTATATGGATCATAAAAAGTTTATAAGAAAGTAAACATAAAACGAGAGTTAGTCAAAACCAGCCATGATTGCATTTCATATTTTAGTCCAATAAAGTATGTATATCTCTTGACAAGAAGAAGAAGTTCACCATTACTCTGGTTAATACATTTAAAAGAGTTAACGAAGGCCTCCTTGTCAGTGGCTCGAACAATTTGGGGAGATTAACAATCACTATCCCAAAAGTAATCCTTTTGATAAAAACGCGGAGAAAAAGTATCAAAACTATCGCGAAGTTTGGAGGATAGTGATTATATTGTGGAGATCACTGCAGATCCTTCCAACATTCCCCAGATAGTACCTTTCCTGTTACTTAGTTCAACTTAAGTTTCTGGGTGTTAAATTGCAATGTCAAAGGTGCTTTAACTTTGGCATTTAAAGCAATATTGCGACCCAAATGAAATGAAAACTACTGAGTATGAACGGCTATTGAATTTTTTTTAGATGAACGTATATTAAGTAATGAGGTCAATTCTGCTGGAGAATAGTCTGTTCCTCAACCTGAGGAGATCTCTAATACAACAGAATCGCAGAAACACACATCACCTGCTCCTGTAATAAATATTTCTGACAGTGAAATATCTATCCCTGTCGAGGATGAAGAAGTCTGTGGAGGCACATAAATGGTTCTACTGCAACATCAGTTCAGGTCCCTGGTTGCTGTGGCGACTTATGGGAATGAATTCTGGAGACTACGTCGAGGATAGTGTGTATGGGAATAGCATACCTCTTGTCAGTGAGGAAGCTCCCGTTTCTATACATGTCTCTGAGACTCAGGACCAAGGACTGTCAACGAATCCCCTCTGGCTCTTTCCATTGAAACTGCGAACAAATTTGGACACTAAGATAGTACCACAAATACACCTCAAACAGCGAAAACATTCCGAAAAATCAGCGGTCTCACTGGACACGAATGCTATTCTTTGGACAGGACCGGTCTCAGTCATCGAAATAGTAAGATCTTTCTCAGGTCCTCACCCGATAACAGAAAAAACCGACGAAAATAAAAGAAACTAATCTTAACTTCGTATTCACCAAGTATGAGTGTTTTTCCAGATAAAACATTCCCCAATGAAGATCACCGATTTTTTCGAAGATAACTCCTCCAACGAAATTAAAGCAAATATGGGCATATAAAGAATCATATCACTCATACAAGAGGTGGTATGAACCAAGGTCTGTATAATAAGGTCTGGGCAATACTAAAATAAACATATAGCAGTATAACTACTCAATGACGTCACTGGAGAACGATTCTATCTATCTATCTATATACTATCATCTATAATATATATATTGGTTTTAGGAATATTTATATGTAAAACTTATGCACAAAGAAAATCTGATAAAGCATTTTTTTTGTTGGGAATTATTGATAATAGGAATTTTTCCTTAACGACACTTTTGTATAAAATGCATTTTAAAGGAAACTACTGACTTTTGGGCCCAGCTTATCATTCAAAATAGCTTTATTGAGCATTAATGAGCACATTTGGTTAGTTTTTATTTTATAAACTGAGCCCATTTTGAGTACTTTTTCGTTCATATATAAAGGAGTATATTCGTATATAATAGACCCATAAGGGTACCTATGAACAATAAGCTACGGTAAGGTAAGGTAGGCTTTGTGAAGAATAAAAATAACAATAACATAATAAATAATAATAGGCGGAGCTTTGTTATGTTAATGCGGAAGAGGTCTGGGTCACGAAACCTACCTACCTTACCGTAGCTTATTGTTCATAGGTACCCTTATGGGTCTATTATATACGAATATACTCCTTTATATATGAAGGAAAAAGTACTCAAAATGGGCTCAGTTTATAAAATAAAACTAACCAAATGTGCTCATTAATGCTCAATAAAGCTATTTTGAATGATAAGCTGGGCCAAAAGTCAGTAGTTTCTTTTAAAAATGCATTTTATACAAAAGTGTCGTCAAGGAAAAACTCCTACTATCAATAATTATCAACAAAAAAATGCTTTATCAGATTTTCTTTGTGCATAAGTTTTATATATAAATATTCCTAAAACCAATATATTATTTATAGATTGATAGAGAGATTGATAGATATATAGATAGATAGATAGAATCGTTCTCCAGTGACGTCATTGAGTACTTATACTGCTAGGATTACATGTTTGTTTTTGTATTGCCCAGACCTTATTATACAGACATTGGTATGAACAGACTAAAGAGACATGCTTTATTGAACTCCATCTTTGAAAAAAAAACGACATTGTTTGCCTACAAAATGTAAAATTTGAGGTGTCATCAACATGTCCTCCGAACTGTTGGTTATGCAAACCTCGACGCTTCAAAACGTTCTTTACGGGTAATAACTCAAATCGAGGGGTTCAGACGTTTATCTTGAAAAATATAAAGACGGTGAAATCTGTTAAAGAAGCATCCGAAATGAGTGATTGGCATCAATATATATTTCGAAAAGTGGTATGGCTTTCTATCTCATTAATGCTTATGGTCCCAATGTGCAATGCTCGGACTTTTATGAATCCATTGTTGGAACCCTAACAGACAGTGTGAGAGCAACCAATCTACCAGTCATAATGGTTGGAGACTTGAATGTGGATTTGGACAGGCAGGGTGCTTATTACTCTAATAGGAGAAGTCTTCAAACTGCTATCAACATTTTCAAACTTGTGGATATAATGGGTCGATTCTCCCCTGGTAGTTTTTTGTGGTCTCGAGGTAAATATAGATCAAGAATTAATCTGGCCTTAGCTTCTCCTGGTATTGTTAAACTGATTAAAAATGCCACTTACAAACCAGAACCTTTCTCGGATCATAAGTTAATTGATTTGGAGCTACGCCTAGTATATCATCAACGCCGCTTCAAGCTCCCTCTTCAAGTTCTTCAGGACGCCAAGCTTTAAAAAAAGTTGCAATCACATCTAAGAGAGGCGTTTTCTCCCAAATACTCCGCGGACACGGCAATGAGGGTTTTCACCAAATTATTCAATCCACCACAACTTCTTTCTTGAGAGAAAAGAGAGAAGCCTCGAAAAAGCGACAACAGTATATTGAAAACATTCTTAGTTCGTCTTCAATTTTTGCCCAGTCCTTAATGGCGGATACATTCAACGCATTTAGGATGTCCGAGGTTGTGGAGGCTGAAATGGAAGAGAAAGTATCTCTCGAAAAAAGTGCCTCCCAAAGAGTTAAACTTGTTTCAAATTTTGAACAACGACCATCTCCTTTCGTTAATAGAATTATTGAGGGTGGGAAGGTCTTAAATGCCCCAAAGACATTCTTCGATATTTCCATCAAAAATTCCAGTCTATTGTGGGAGGATCACTGAAAAACTTTCCTCGGCGAAAAAATGGTCAAGGATCGGAGAAAATAAAATATTCACCAAGGAATCAATAACAAATTATATTTGTCATAAACTTAATTATTAAAAAATCAGGTCCAGATGGGTTAAGTGGTGGAGTTTTTGTTCACTTTTTGGAGGAAAGCGTTCCATACCTATTAAAAGTAGGTAAATCCATGGAATTAAAGGGCAAGATGCCTATGGAACTTACAAAGGGTAGGATCGCTTTAATCCCAAAGAAAGGTGACGGGTCAGACTTTAGTCACTGGAGGCCCATCACCATTCTCAATTATTCATATAGAATATTATCGGGAGTGCTTGCCCAAAAAATGGAACCCATTCTTAACACCAAGATTGGCACTCAACAAAGGGCTTTCTCAAAAAACGAAGAATCTGTGATGTCTCCAGAAATATTCAAGCTTGCATTGATTCAGTGGAAGAAAGGGAAACTTTCGGAGCAATAATTGCTATTGATTTTCAAAAGGCCTTCGATTCTATATCGTATATTCACATTATGAGTGCGGTAAAGAAACTCTTACCGAAGGAATATTTCAATCCCATTCGGGCATTATTGCTAAATGGAACCTCGACAATATCACTTAATGGATTGGAAAGTGATCCCATCCACCTTAAGAATAGCTGTAGGCAAGGATGCCCATCTTCTCCCTTACTTTTTGTTGCAGCGGTTGAGGATCTAATTCGGATGGTTTTGAAAAAGTACGGAGGGTTTGGCGTGGACGTCAAAGGCACAAAACATTTAATAGACCTCTACACCGATGACGTTACTCTTATGGTAGAAGGAAATTCAGAACTTCAACTGAGTAAAAGAGTAGATATCGTTTTAAACTTTTTTTCAAAATACGAACGAATATCAGGCCTAGCTATCAACAAGGCAAAGACAACGATTCTACCCCTTGGAAAATGGAACCCTAAAGAAAGTGAAATTACTTCGTGCCAAATTAGGAACCAGTGGACATTCTGGGAATTACCTGGAATAATAAAGGAATTGATAAGAAGAACTGGACGAGTCCATTTTCAATCATCCCTCGAAACATAGCAAATGGAGGAGCTTCAACATTGAGAGAAGAATTGACTTTTATAATTTGAAAGTTGTTCCTCTAATGTTATACAAGGCGTCCTCTCATCCATTAATTGCCGAAAAATTCATTCTCGAGGAGGAAAAATGGCTTCGTGCCTTATTTCACCATCATTATCTTCCATCTATTCTAAGACCAAAACGTTTGCTCGGGGGAGGTATTTCTCGCTTGAGTTGTATTATACCAAAGGTGTATATGAAAATCTTTAATGAAATTACAAAAATCCATCCATCGAGTGGAGAAGATCTGTAGCTTATGACGAAATCTACTGGTGGTTAATGTTCGGCTCAGACTTAACTAACCATTTAACTTCACGACTCTCTCGTGTCTGGGGTGCATCTCAACGTATACTATGGAAACTTTACCCTATCTACGACACCAATACGACTGTAGATGTCATTCGACAAAACGCTCACAAGCATTTATATTTTCGAAATATACCTCGACCGGACATTTTGGAGGAAATGGCTATTAAGTCAAGAATTCTTACAGTTCATGATCTCTGCAAAGATAACGTATTTTCTGATGGGAGATTTGTGTATCCTTTGACGAGGACGTCTCTGCAACACATTCTTCCGAAGCCATGGCACTTAAAATGTCTCCTCCATCGCATCAAAGAGAGGTAGAAAAAATAAGTGATAAATATTTGAAAAACTTGGTCTTCCTTCGGTTTGGAACAATCGGATTCGACAATCTTTGCAAGGTATCCACGACGGAAGAAAATTCACAGCCCAGCTGATGATTTCGGCTGATCTTTTATTTTTTTCTAGGCCGTGCAAAGATTGCGGTCTTTTGTTTAACTCAACAATTCATTTATTTGTTGAATGTCGTGCAGTTAAATTCTTAAGGACTTCCTATTGCTCAACCTACCTACCCTTCAGTATGAGTCCTCGAATGCTTGGAAAGGCATTATCCTTTTCGGCCTTGGGAAAAGCAACAAGTCTCCGGAAACTAAGGCGTTGACCTTGAGTATTATGAACTCTAAGTCGCTGATTTGTCATAAGCTGACCTCCTACAAACCTCTCCATCCTCAAGAGCTGAGAAGCATATTTATATCTGCGGCGGCAAGATATGCAGCATTATCGTTAAAAATCCCCTCGCCAGACGAAGGAGGAACGTGGACGTCCGCCGGAAGGATAATTAAGTATTATCCAACCCTCTCCATCCAACACCAAAGACTTATAAAAATAATTTCAAAAAGATTTAGTAATTTTTAGCTCTTAGCATAATTTTATTATGTTTTTAATTACATTTATTATGTTCATCTTTTAAAATTCTTAATAGTTGCTTCCCAAAATATTTGTGTTAATTTGATAGCCTTTACCTGATATTATGTGCTATTTTATTTTGTGCGTTCAACCCCAGAGCAAAAATTTTAAACAAAATGTTTAATTATGTTTTATTACGCATTTGCTCTGGTTTTTATGTATTTATTTTTTTTTTTTTACATAATAAACGAACACGATATTTAAAAAAAAAGTATATAAATGATTTGTGAGCAACCTAAATAAACTTACCTTTCCGTACAGGCCTTTCGGAGAGGATTATTCTTTTTAAAGACTAGCCATAATGTTCTTCGTAGAACCCCTGCCTTGCGACCCGAATATTTAACTCTCTGGACTTTGTGTGGATAATGGCATCAAATATGTCCTCATTGTAAATAAATGCATACCTGTGGATGTAATAATGAAAGGTAATCATGTTAAAATATAATAGCTTACTTTACTATGAAAAGCATATTCTCTCCAGGAACATAAGTGGTTTTAAATCACAGAGCAATGCAGTAGATTAACCAATTGTTCTATATATTATTTTAAATAGTGGTAATCAGTGATTCTCTGTGAATGTTTATAAAATGCCATCATTCGGAATAACAGAAACATTTACATCTTTTATGTTAACATAAATGAAGAAATTGTGGCATTTATCTGATAAGGCCATAGAGATATAATATATAGAGAGCTTAATCCCTCCAATTAGCAGAGAAACATCGTTCAGCTGTATTCAGGACACAATGACGTATTTCTCTGTAGAATCCATCCTCCAATAGCAGAGAAAAAGCATTCAGCTGTATTTTGGACACAATGACGTATTTCTCTGAAGAATCCAATAAGCTCTCTATATCTTTATATCTCTATGGATAAGGTTTTCGAACAATAAAGGATTTTTATTATCAGTAGGGTTTTTATTATTTATAACGCGTATATATATATATATATAAATATATATATTAGGGCTGTTCTTATTTTTCAAATGTTTGAAATGTTAGCAACATTGTGGATTTTCTGTTTCTTGGTGATAAAGAAGACGACATACAAAGTTTGAACAAAATCGGTCAACATTACGAGGTCGCACAACGAGGTCAAAGTTTTAAAAATTTAGTAAAAATATAGTTATAAAAATGTATATAATTGATCCTTTGATATGAGAATATACTATTACCACTTGGTAACTGCTGTTAATGTATCTGGATAGAAAGAGAAAGAAAAAAAAGAAGGGAGAGAAGTGAGGCAAAATACTCTCTCACTTCTTTTTTTCTTTATCTTTCTATCCAGCTAACAGTAACAGCAGTTACCAAGTGGTAATTGTATATTCTCATATCAAAGCTCATTTTTTGGGGAGAGTACGTGCAAAGATGTATTTGCTTATATCTCTTAAAGTATAGCGATTTTTAGAACACCAAACATACCATATGAAAGCTTGGTACACCAGCTTTAATATTTTGGTATACTAAATCATGTCAATTTAATAAGTAGAGAGTTATATGTACATTAAAAAAACATATCTCGCGTACAAATTGACGCATATAATGGATTATAAATGCGTCAGAGACAAAGTAAAATTTTGAGAGGATACCTTGACGCAAATCTAAAAAACACATTATTATTTTTTTTCATAATCGTTTTCTTATAGGTCAATACAGGCTCTGAATCATATGATGTAACCTCAGATTGTACTGAATTGATAGAATGCAACCAAGGTAATTT
Source organism: Caligus rogercresseyi (assembly GCA_013387185.1). NCBI lineage: Eukaryota > Metazoa > Arthropoda > Copepoda > Siphonostomatoida > Caligidae > Caligus > Caligus rogercresseyi. Next base: position 24,443,703 of record CP045895.1, read on the forward strand.
TTGGACTTATCATTCAAGGTTTACCAAACTTAAAAGTACTATTTTACTCTGAAGCGAACAAGTCATCTTCTACAGGCGAGTGAAGTTAATTGATACAAAAAAGCTATGAAATATGCTATCATTACACACTCCATTTTTTTTCTTTGTTTTTACTGAAAACTTTGTTTTATTAAAAAAGATCAAATATACGTCTGGTAGTAAATTAGATTTCCTTTAAATAAATAATATTATTGAAGTCTGTAACGTCCACCATTTTGAAAAATTTGCGGAAACTATATTTTTACTGAATTTTTAAAACTTTGACCTCGTTGCGCGACCTCGTAATGTTGACCGATTTTGTTCAAACTTTGTATGTTGTCTTCTTTTATCACCAAGAAACAGAAAATCCACAATGTTGCTAACATTTCAAACATTTGAAAAATAAGAACAGCCCTAATATATATATATATATATATATATATATATATATATATATATATATATATATATATTATATATATATATATATATATATATATATATATATATATATATATATATATATATATATATATATATACTTAAGCTGTCCGTTCCCGACCCGGTCCAGTGTCTAAAAATCACCGGGCACCGGGTCACATCGATCATAGAACCCTCTGACTATGAGTATATAATTAATACTTAAAAGTGGGATTATGTGATCCATTTTTATATGATTTCCTACTACATGGATACAGTATAACAACATTTCTCTCTTTTTAGATGGTAGGAAATAGATGTGGTACTAAAATGTGGCAGATAAATATAATTTATAATATTGTTGTGAGGAGACTATACAGAAAGCAATAGCCTCCATACGAGTCCCCTACTACATCAAACACCATCATGCTGTAGAGGGACTTTGATGCTATTGCTTTCATTTAGTTTGTCCAGAAGCTTCAAGTTTGTCTTTCTAATCATTGAACGTGGTTTATTAGTCGTTGTGCTGCTTGACATTGTTTCCAGGCTTAATTCCCGCCATGTGCAAGAGGACAATATTGTCCTTCGTTGCCTTCTTAGACAAACAGGCAAAAAGCACCTTGTAATACGGGAACTTTCTATACTAAATGATGCAGACTCTCACTTTTGTTCTACTTCTCATTGCTCTTGAATTAGCTTTTCAGATTTGAGGGCGCATCCATTACACAATTCTTACCCTGGATGATTCTCAATAAACTCAATGCATTCAACTATGTTTGGGCAGAGGCTGTGGTCGGGTAGGTATTGGCTTAATATCTTCTGTGATAAAGTGTTATTGAATCGCTGAAAGGAAACCTCATAAATTACTAAGCGAGAGTCGTATAATAGAGGTCGACTCCGATAGGATCATCGAAATCAGCGAAACTTGACCCCGATAGTGTCTGATAGCTGCTGGGTTTTTACTTTAAGATTGTTCTTAAGTTATTGATTTATACATTCATTTATGTGATTAAAGCTCATATTTTTAATTGGCCAGATTTATATTTTGTTAAATATTACTTTAAATTTGATGTGCACTCACTTTGTGATCATATATGTTTGAATAAAACAGTTTCTACGAAAGGAAGAATGTGCATTTCCAACAATTATGTTTATTCATTTTTTTATGAATTGAGGGCGGGGATATGGACCCATTCATCGGCAATCGACTTATTCCTGCTCGAAACTATCCTTAACATCCTGACTCTCCAAATCCATTATCGGTCGACTTCTATTATATACTATATATGTATTACCGCTAGAACACTAGCATGAAACGTGTTGAGGGAGTTCAAAATTTTAAACTTTGAATTTGAAAGGTCTTTTGGATTGTCTATAATGGGCTCGTATCGAGGAAGGGTGAGAGAGGAGACCAGGCTGCTCGAATAGCCTAGAAAAAGATGGTGTTAGATACAAAAACATTTTTTTAGAAATATTCTTTGAGTCTCTACTTGTTTGAAAAATAATTTAGAAATTACTGAATGGTGTATTGTAAGATGGAGAATACTCTACACTAAAGTGAAAATGTTCCTTGTAAGTCCATAGAGGGATTTAAAGTCAAGGAATCGAATCAAAGGAAAATTAATTACATCAATAATTCGTCAAAACTATTTATTTACTGCAGGTAACTTTTCATATAAATTTACATAAAAAAGGATCATAGGCAGAAACAAAAGTTACAAAACCTTTCATTTGTTGGAGGTAACTTTATTAAACGTCTGTCTTAAGTATCTAGCTTCTTATTTTCAACCTGATTTACAATAGACAAACATCCTAACAAAAAGAGATTGGTTTATTGAAGCGATAAAATCTGAAGGAAGAGTTGACCCAAAATAGCCAGTGAGTTTATAGTATGAAATAGCATAGATCTTTTGTTATGCATCAAAACATATGATGACATCATAGGAGTATAGATTAAGATAATATTTGTCTTTTACCAAGACATAAATGTCTACCTCATTCATCCTATTCGGCAGCTATTTTGGAATGATGTTACGTCATGTAAGAACTCTTAAAATCGAGTCAATTTATCTTCTCCTTAAAGTATCCACTAAATGTAAGGATATGTTGCATATTTTTCCGGGTGTAAGGAGTGCCAACTGATTTCTTTGTTACTCCTTTTTTACAACCAATCATATTACACCTTTGTTTTGTATGGGGACCTTTATCTCGAGCGTGAAAGATAAAGAATACTAAAACATGAAAAACAACCGGCGGTCAAATAATGTGGATGTGCGATCATCAATTAAGGAATATTTTTAAAAATATATTTTTTTTCTCATGGACATGATCCATGTACTTTAGAAATCCTTTGAAGTGACTCCTCTCCAATATATTAGTTTAAGTCTGATGATATGTTTATTGTTGATTTTGACAAAGCTGCCCATTCGGTTAGCCATTCTTATAGCACCACCTACTGTACACAATGCAGAGTGAAAAGAGGATCCAGGAGGCAAGGAGAATCCTTTGCGATGAGCGAGTGGGATGTTTGAAGCCTTGATTTAGTAGGGAGCCGAAAACCACAAAGAAATCAAAGGAAAAGTCCTTTCTTCCTTTACGTGGATTCAGCTTGAGGAAAAAGTAGAGAAAGAGAGAGTAAGCCCCTAAGCTAAGGAATAATGAGAACCAAATGGATAGCTGAAAGGAAAAAAAGAATAAAATAGAAATACAATATTGCAAAAATAAAAGCTTTTACTTTACATGAAAGGGTAGAAAAATTGCCCATTTACTATGAACAACGGCGGGCTTCCTCGTGATGAACGTGAGGGATGATGTGAACGTGGGAAAGGAGGAGTCGATCACGGTTTCCCTCTCCGATGACTTACTCAGGCCACCAATCGCAATGTCGATTTCCTTGAAATAAAAAGAACTGCCATTAAGCTATTGTATAGAAAGCATTCGTCGTTCCTTAACAGTCAACATGTATATAGCTGCCACAACATGAAACCCCCCAAAAGGGACAAGCAAAGACAGGTGGCCGTGTATCATAAAAATATTCAAAATATTTCATTTTTATAGGGAACACGCACGTTTCACTGGTTATAAATTTAAAAGAACTTCGTTACAAATAAGTGAATCCTGAAATTGTGAAGGAATATTATTAATATTATTCATTTTTATTACAAAATGTTTTAAATTTGTGCGGTTGCCTCCTTTAAAGCCTTTAATTTGTGCAGATATTTTGGAATGTTATTAGAAAAAAAACTTGTTTAATATTGCTTATATAACTTATTTTGGTATATCATCATTTTGTTTGGTTGCAACTTACTTCTATATTTTTTTATACCTAATTAGCTCGATGGAAATGCTTTATACGTCTGGATATGAATAGGCATTAATGCATTTGAATTAGTCCATCAACATGTGGATATTCTGTTCAATATTGTTGATGAATATATATATAGAGAAAGCCTCCATCCTCAACATCCATGTTTCCACTAACGTAACGTGTTCCCTTCTTTTATTCTGGACCTATTCCATGTATTTTTTTTAAATCAAATATTATGCTTCACCTGTCTCTGAGCCATTCCAATGATACCGTTGAACTGCTTGGTTGTCTTATTTAGTATTCCAAACGTTTTATAGGGACTATGAACATATCTGTAAGGATAAGTCTGTTAAAAAATATAAAAAATTGTTTTGAATAACTCACCTGGGCTTTAAATTCAATTTCCTGCACATGATCTGCGCAATCTCGTAGTCAATACCTTCAATTCTATTTGTCTCATTTTTTGATGATGGAATCCTGATGACATACGGAAAGAGTTCTATATATCCAATGACAATCTCTTTGTCTAATGAGTCGGATAGTTTGTTGGGATAGACGTCTTGTTTTATTTCTAGGGAGGAGCAAAAGTGTAGAGGAGAATGTTTGGGAGGGATGCTGAATAATATGTTTGTAAGCTCATCTTACTTATAAAGCGATTAATCCAGACACCCATCACTTCAAATTCCCCAGGAGTTATGACATCAACGGTATACAAGTAGAAATGTCCATTCTTCTGTACTTCATCCAGAGTCATTATGATCAAATTAGAAACGTCCCCAAGCTTCTCAAGCCAAACCAACTCATGAAATGACTCTGTGTCCGTGATGAAAATGTACTTGTGGTTCGCACTTACTTGTGTCCGATTCCATATCTGTATTCATAAAATGCATATGAATTTTCAACAACAACAACAAAAAGCCAGACCTTGGCAGAAAACCGATTTTTAAACAGAGAACCCTCTAAGCACTGTTTTACTTTGAGGTATTTTATTTTTATTTTTCATTACCATCTTTTAAAAATTAGTTGTTTGAACGAAAAGTGTGTCTCCATGATCAGAGAATAGAGGAAAAAGTCGATGATAATACAATGACTGGTAAAGAACCCAAAGCATAAACAAATCCTTGGTCATATAAATCTACAGGATCATAAAAACATTAAATATGTAAATGTAATTTATATAAATATTATTCGACTCATGAAGATCACAGTCGATATATTCATAACTTTTTTATTGCAACCTATTTTATAAAATGTTAATATTTTATACGGGCTTATTGAAAGATTATTTAAATCCGTAACTTGTACAGGGAGTGCTGCATGATTTGGAGTTTCGCCTTTAGGTACCAAACTCCAGCTCATGTTGAAGCTGATTTACTCCTTCATACATATTTTAAGAATACTTCAAGCGAGGGAAAACGTCCAGTGATGATCTTGAGGACATTTTGCACCTTATCATATGAAACATCCAAACCATCTAGGTCAGAGAAATAAGTCACTTGGCTAGAATAATAAGAAATCACAGTATTAGAAGAACCCTAAAATAATGCAAAGAAATGCAAATTGATAAACAAGAATCTAAGTAATTCATGACAACGAGTGTAATAAATACAAAATCGAATTGTATTGGTAAATATTTCATAGTTTTTTTGCTAATGTATATGATGAATTTTGTTTTATGTACGATTAATTAAATGTTTACTGTTCGGTGATTAAATTGTGGATGAATAGATAAATATGGATAGTTTTTATTCTCCAATATTTATTTTTGTAATATATATTAATTACTTGTCTGAAAAATGTAAAATAATTATGCAAACACAAGTATATTTATATATATATATGCATATATATTTATTTTATTTATTGTAATAATTACAACCAATCAATGGGATAAATTTGAAACTACAAATGTGGAGACTGAAAAGATTTTAACAGAGCTATTAGTTAAGTTGGCAGAACATTATGTACAAAAGCATAAAGGGAACGTGTTAGCTCAGTTCGTATGCGTATTTGACTAAATGTTAAAGGCGCAGGTTCACCTCACTACAAGGGAATGCCAAAATTTATCGAACAAATAAAAATGATCCTTTACGATACAATGCTACTACATATTCAAAAAGGTACAATTTCCTCAAACACTACAGACAAAATAGATAAATAAAAAACTTACAATTTACTTCGAAAAGAAAACGTTGTGCCACAATCAATATTTGAGAATTTTTTTAGCTTTATTTATTCAGAGAAATTACACATAACATGATTGTATAAATAAACATTGTAGTTGAAAGTTATAAATGTGAAAGTCATTCATCGACTTTTAAACAAAACACAATGTATAATTTGAGATTTAAGTGAATACTTCACAATACAATGATAGATGCTATTATGTATAAGCTGTTGGAAAATATTTCATTTATGACTACGTTTATATTATATAATTTTAGTCTTATGAATTGAGGAATTTAACTTCGTGCATTGTTTTTTAAAAGTACATCCATTCTATGAGAGATTAGTCCATTTATAATTTTATGCGGACGTGTTTGATAAAGTCAGTAAAGCTAATTCCTTATGTTACATTTATAATGGTACAGCGTTTATTTTTTGCTTATTTGTTTCGATAGATTTGCACTTTGGTAGATATGAATAAGGAGTACAGCATTATAATTAGTCCATGGAATTTATGTACCTAAATATAACAGATTAAGGTCTACGAAAGTCTTAGGCCAACTACGCCCGCAAGATTAGGTCTACAAAGTATAAAAAAAATAGTGCGGAAAATGCTTCACTACAAAATTGCTTCGCGACAAAAATACTCACTACAAAAAGAAGAACGAGGGAATTGGTTGACTATAAAAGAGCAAGCGAGGTAAATACCGACAACAACAAAACGGCTATAAAAAGGTCCACGACAAATTTACGTGCGATGAAATTACAGTGAACCTTTTTAATGTATATTTGATTCGAAGGAATTGCAGCCTTTTGAAGATATGAATGAGTATTTTAACATGATATTGAGTGCAATGAAATATATCAATATTGCACAGTGGGTTCCCAAGCGGACATATCGAAATTTTAAAACTTTCTCAGATCACCTTCAAACATGTAAATATGAATAGTTCAGTCTCAGAACTATAAATGGTCTCATTTGTCCTCTAACTCCAATTACTTCTTAAGATATGCCCATTTGAAGTTTGCAAATTTCATATTCCGGAAACACTTCATTTTCTCGGAGAAAATTTGAGTAAATATTCAAAAAATGCTCAAAATTTCCACCAAAACCCTCTAAATATGTCCCTTAGGCCCCTAATATAAGCCCAAATACCTATAATTTGATTCAGTATCATAAATAGGGCAGCTTTTTCACATAAATTCATGGTTTTTCCACAAAATTACTGTGACAATGGGCATTTTTCCATCAAAATGACCCCCGCTGATAAATTTCACTGAAAAATTGCAGAAAAGCCCCAAGATGAAATTTTTCATGCTTCACATATGATAATCTTGACATTGAGGACTATCTTAATCCAAAAAATTGACTCTTGGGAACCATTTTAATATTTTCATATTCTAAAAAATGAGCTTACCTAAATTTTTCCGTTACGCTTGAAATCTTGAAATCTAAACAACTTGTGTATTTTTTACTCAAATTTCATGATCCAGACCACTTTTCCTATGTTTTTTGGGGTGCTGAATCCAAATATGGCATCATAAAACCATCAAACTACACTGTTCTATGATTATCATCAACTCGGATCGAAAGGTCAAAGTTGATGCATTCAAAGAATTTTGCCGTGCAACGTACCTCCATGTAACCTCAATTCATTGGATCGAACTTACTCCAAGTTCACATGCTGTCTTGGGACACAGTGCTGAGTTGATCGAGGAAATTGGCAACAGAGGTCTCCACAACTTCACCGAGTCCGGTCTTGAGGCCAACAACAAGTTCCTGAGGCAGTACAGGATTAACAAAGCCAGGAAGACCAACCAATACGACAATCTTTCCGACTGTATCAATCGACTGTGGGACAAGAGTGATCCAATAATACTGATGAAGAACATGGAGCGATTGTCGTGCAAGCATTGTAAAAAAGCAGGGCACACTATTCTTAGTTGTGATGAATTAAAAGCTGTCATGTATGGCTGTAACAGCGAATATGAGTATTTGATAAGCATCCTCACTGACGAATAAATTGTGCTTAACTGTAGCTTTATGTTGTTTTTCATAGAGTCCAGACCAACAAAAATTGGATTTCTCAATTGAGACAGTAATTGAGATAGCTCTGTGTGTTCATCCACTTCCCTAGACGCTTCTAACGAGCCCTCAATTGGCCTCTATAGCATCATTATTTTTCAAGATATGCCGAAAAACGTGTTTTTGGGATATCCGTCCAATTCTCCTAAATTTGAGGTTTTTTGGCCCCAGACCCCCAAAATTCAGAAATTCTGAATTGAAATTGATTTCTATATATTTCACTTCTCCAGACGCTTCTAACGAGCCCTCAATGGGCTCTATAGCATCATTATTTGTCAAGATATTCCCAAAAACGTGTTTTCGGGATATCCGCCCAATTCTCCTAAATGGGGGGCCCAGACCCCCCCAAAAAAGATATATGTTAATTGGTTTCTGTATATTCTATGACCTCATACGCTTCTAATGAGCCCTCAATGGCCAAAATTGGATCAAGGGTTCAAAAATTACAGGCAAATGTCCGCTTGACCCCCGTTCTAAGCCCACTGTGTATTGATCATTCCCTTTCAGGAGTCATAAACTCCCACATGTAGAGTCCAGCCCACCTCCACTGAACCTTATTTTATTCTATTTATTCTTAACTGTGAATCCTCCTGAAGTCCACGAAGAAGATCTCCAGTGATGACATCCTCAAAATGGTCTAATTCCTTGAGGATGACATACATGGGTTGATGGATCTCATTGATTAATGCTGGGAGAAACTCCAAAAACTGGATCGAGTTAGCATCTAAGGATAAAGAGGGAGCAATTAGAGTTCAATTAATAAAATGAACCAATGTAGAGAGTTCTTGTTGTTTTTGCAAATAAGAAAAAAAATTATCAATTCATCTGCGACGTCATGGACATGGGCCGGAAATTTGATAAGTTTTATTCCTTCAAATTCTTTCGAATACCTCAAACTCATCAAATCGACAATAAGAAGACATCAACGTTTTATATTGAATAAGAAATAATTTTTAATAGGTCATTTTATAGGATGGTTTTGTCTTTAGACAGTAATTTTGAATTATAATGTTCATTTATGTTTTGTTTTTAACGGAACTGTTGTAAGATTGTTTTTTTTGTATCTCCTACTTTGTAGTGTATTCTTATTTTTTCACACTGTATGGATTTAGCTAATAAATAAACATCTTAACGAAAAAAACAAAAGGAAAAATGGGATCAACCTGGACACGGGTCAAATTTGGAAACACATGTTTTACGCTACGCAATAATTGTTTCCGGTCATTTGTTTGCTGTATTAAATTATGACTTGCATCATGTTTTGCAGATTTCCTCAAAAGGTAAGTGAGCTATATTACAAAATGCAATAATAGTGGCTCTAAGTAAAAAAAAACTTTTTTGTTGGCAGTGTTTGCTATTCAATTTGAAAAATTCATAAAGTATTCTCAAATCAGCAATTAAGAATTTCAAATGTATTTGCTCTCTTTTTACTGTACTAAATCTGCATAATTGTCTTTTTTAATTTTGCAGAGCCACTTGTCTCTTTACATTTCATACAAAATGGGTAAGTTGGGACACTTTAGTCTTCAGTGCAATGAAAACGTATTACATCTTTTAAAAAAATGACAATATTTTGTTGTTGCTTCCAACATTAAATACATATTTACGTATGACAATGGATTTTTAATGAAAATTTTACAATAATGAGAAGTGAAAAAACCTACCTGCTTATCCCACCTTCACCTCATTTATATTGTTCAATAAATATGGATAGTGCTAATAGAGTAACTTAGCAATTAGCAAAAACCGATATATTTATAAAATATTTTTTTGGAAAATATATATGTATTAAGGAATATTTTTTAGGACAAATATAATTGAATAATTTATGCATTAAAGTGTTTGGGAAAATTTGTTATAAAATATATTATTCGGCATATTTAGAATATATTTTGTAATTACAAAAGTAATTTATTGCTTAAAATAACTATTTTATCACCTTGAAAAATTGTCCTCGACAATGTCTATCAAATATTTACATTTTCATCGTAGGCAGTAGTATTCTTCAGACCTTTTTTGAGGTGTCTAAGTTATGATTCCATCTTTTTTTAAATGCTATAATGCTTATTTATATCCAGTCGGATACAATTCTGTCGAAACTAATGGGCAAAAAAATATTTTTATGTGACTTATTCTACTCGTATCAATATTTTCTAGGCTCTAAATGCGTATTATGATATAATCCAATAAATGAAGACATGAAACATAGACAAATTTTTAAGACATAAATTTATGTATTTATTCAACTTTAGACGTTCACTTATTTTTTTTTTTTTTTATAATATTTAAAATGAAATATATTTTGTGTTTAATAACTTATTAAAAATAACAACTTTCTTTTTTTAGCACCAATGGGTTCATGTTGGTTCGAATATCATCGTAAGGTTCATCCTCTGATAAAGGAATGTGCTTTTAAACCTATCCCAAAAAATTGCTTTCAATTGTAATATCGATTACACTGGACAACAGCTAAAATGCTTCCGAGCCGCCCAATTGAGCTGAGTTGTATTAAATCAAGACCACCGAAAAAAAATATGATGTTTAAAACATAGTTGTTTGGCTCTCATTTTAAAGATATGCAGCCTCCTAAGAATTGCCTTCTGCGGTAGGATTTTGATACAGTCTATAAAAAAATTATCAAAGTTTTTTAATAAAGTAATATATATATATATATATATATATATATATATATATATATATATATATATATATATATATATATATATAATATATATAAAAAAGAATTCCGTTCGTTCGTTTGTGCGTTCGTTAGTGCGTTCGTTCGTTCGTTTCCCTGTATCTCCCGAACGGGTCATTAGATCTTGACGAAATTTTCAGTGAATAGTTTTGGGAGCTCAGGGAGTGTTTTAGTGGGGTTGTCAACTCCCGGAAAATTCGTCATCGACATGCTTATTTTATTCGCCAAAACGTTTTTTGTTGATTTTTTAAAATTTGCAAGTTAGATTTTGCCCAAATTTTCTGTGGATAAGACTGAGGTACTAAGACGTGTTTTTGTTTTATTGAGTGTTTCCCGGAAAATTCGTTTTCTACATGATTACTTAAAAATATTTTTCTTTCTGTCCCTGTATGTCCCCCCAAATTTAAGTTTTGTGGAAAATAACAACACTTTTTTATATTGCAACATCGTACTAATCAAATTTCAATAATGCCTAGAGATGGAGAGGGATGTCTATACCCAGCCTTAAGGAATACAATCCGGAAAAAATGGCAATGACGATGCAATGACGACTTTTTAAGGAACTACTTTTCATACGAAAATAACATAGGCACTCTATGAAACGACTTAAAAATAACTTATTTTTACGATGTTTAAATTCCCAGCCTTAAGGAACAAAAAAACGGAAAAAGGGCAATGAAGACCCATAGACAACTTTTTAAGGAACTGATTTGAATATGAAAAATCACATGTGATGACATCACTAAAATTATTCATCTTCTTTTTACGATGTTTAAATACCCTGCCTTAAGGAATACAAAACGGAAAAAATGGCAATCAAGAGCTATGACAACTTTTTAAGGAACTGGTTTGAATATGAAAAGTCACATGCGATGATTTCACTGAAGTTATTCGTGTGATTCCTTCTTTATGTGATATTTAAATACCCACCGTAAGGAATACAAAACGAAAAAATGGCATGGAAGACCCAATGACAACTGTTGAAGGAACTGATTTGAATATGAAAGAAAAGCGATGACATCACTGAAATTATTCGTGTAATTTCTTCATTTTATGATATTTAAATTCCCAGCCTTAAGGAATACAAAACGGAAAAAAATGGCAAGGAAGACCCAATGACCACTGTTGAAGGAACTTATTTTAATATGAAAAGTCACATGCGATGACATCACTGAAAATATTTATGTGATTTCTTCTTTTTACGATGTTGAAATACCCAGCCCTAAGGAATAAAAGAGGAAAAAATGGCAATGAAAACCCATGATAACTTTTTAAGAAACTGATTTTAAAATGAAAAGTCACATGCGATGACATCACTGAAATTATTCGTGTCATTTTTTTTATTTTTACGATAGTTAGATACTCAGCCGTAAGGTATACTAAACGGAAAAAATGGCAATGAATACCCAATGTCAACTTTTTAAGGAACTTATCTTAATATGAAAAGTCACATGCGATGATTTCATTGAAATTATTAGTGTGATTTCTTCTTTTTATGATGTTTAAATACCCAGCCTTAAGAAATACAAAACCGAAAAATGGCAATGAAGACCCAATGACATCTGTTGAAGGAACTGATTTTAATATGAAATGTCACATGCGATGACATCACTGAAATTATTCGTGTGATTTCTTCTTTTTATGATGTTTAAATCCCAGCCTTAAGAAATACAAAACCGAAAAATGGCAATGAAGATCTATGATATCTTTTTATAGAATTTATTTTAATAGAAAAATCACGCGCGATGACATCACTAAAGTTATTGGTGTTATTTTTTTTCCCCTCCAGACTATTGTCAAGTTGGAAAATCCCGGGCAGCGCCGGGTAATATTTGCTAGTATATATATAATATATATATATATATATATATATATATATATATATATATATATATATATATATATATATATATATATATATATATATATATATATATATATATATATAAAGTTTTGTCTAACGTCAAATGCATAACGATTCAAAACGTGACTATCAACACTAAATACAACAACCAAGCTTAAGAGGATATTGCTGAAGTGGATAATTAAAGCATATTAAGAAATTCATAGATATTCCTTTTATACTAGTTTATCATTTTATTATAAAATAATTTAATGTTTTTAATACAAGTGGGAGGGGAGGTGGGTGTTCTTCTATATTCAACAAATAGAGAAAATAAATACAAAGCAAACATACCCAACATAATCGTGATATGATGGCTCAGTCCCTAAATAAACAAAAAAAATCTTCCTTATTTGAAAACCAACATGAATAAAAAATATAAACAAATGTAAATGCTTCCTGTGAACGAAAACTGGCCAATCAACAATAATATTTGCTGAAGGCAAACTATTTATGCTATATCATTGACTGCTAAGTTATTTTATCTATATAATCTTTATTTTCAAGAGTGTGTGTAATTTTTTATACAATACTAAAAATATAGAAAAATATATACAAACTAGATCATCAGATAAGGATTAAGATCATGGATTTAAAAAGTATAAAAAACATATGTTATATATTGGGGTGATTTATGATGAATAAACAAATCGTAGTATTTAAATAGTAATAACACTAGCAAATGATACAATTTAAAACTCATAACACGTGGTGCCTACGACGAGGAGTCGAAGAGTTGGGGAACCCTGAACTCATTTAGAGCCAGAAGACTGATACTTGGTGAAATATTAATTCTATCGATCTAAGGCGAGCAATTAATGTCTGTAACTTTTTGACGATGTTCTATGTGGAACATCCTATTTTGTAAAACCGGTCAGGAACTCGTGTCTGGTGGGATCCCTTCCTATACGCTGGCGTATTCCTTCCTTTACTGATGAGATGATTTCTTTAAGAATGGAGGCTTCCCTAAAGTAATGTGCATTGGTATTTCAATTCCCACAGATGGCTAAGTTTTAAACAGGTTCGATCGCCACTAATTGCTACTCTCCAAAATGTGAAACCATAAACGATGGACTTAAAGATTACCATTCTATTAAAAAAGCTATCTTAATTAGAAATATTTTGGGCTTTTATGAGTTACATTGAATATTGTCCCTGTAATTATGAGCATCCAAGTAAGTGAGGCTCTTTCCCTATTTGCAATAGTGTTATGAGAAACCCTGAGGTTTGTAAATTGATTCCAACGGAGCTGGATTCGGAATCTAATTCATCTATTCCCAATACCAATTCTCTGATAAACATAATCTCTTTAGACAAAGGATGGATAATAAAATCATAAAGCCATTGTTACTTGATTGGCTTTGAATTTGACAGCTATCAATGGGTCCCAAAAATAGAATTCATGAGGTCATAAAAATGATTGTATGAATGGCGAGATGTTATACCTATTCAGACACGCCTCTTAGAGATAAGTCAAAAGTCCTTGTCGAAATCTTAGCCCGACAACTTTTGTGTCTCATTCGAACATGACAATAAAGATGGCTTCAGATATGCCATGAAATGAGTGAATTCTGAGAACGTCAATAAAAGGAATGAAAACTCACATTTCTTTGCTTGAGAAATTTAATTTTCTTGTTTGATCAAAGTATCCATTGGGATCCATGATGGCATACTCCTTTGATAAACAACGTTTACTAACATCCTTCTTTCTCTTTTGGACCTTCCATTTATTATTCTTAGGATGGTATAATATACTTACTTCTTTCCTATGAAAGGATGCAGTTTGTCCGTGTTGAGTTAATAGAGCCACAAAATGAAAAGTCTTTTATTGAGCACTTTTCCCTCAGAATACATTTTTCCTAGTGCTTCAAAGATTTCCCGCACATTTTTAAACCTTTTCTCTCTTTTTCTTATTTGCGGAAAATATATAATAAACGCACTAATGATAATTACCTATTATGAATGGGAGAGAGGAAAACTAGGGTTATATTTACTGCTTAAATATTCATTTGGTCATTCGTTTTATATTCAATATAAAAAGTTAATTATCCTTAAGTGGACACGAAGTTGTTCTATTGTGTTCATGAAAACTGCATAAGCGTGAAATTTTTTGAATGCATAAAGTTTATACATATCAGGGATAGTATAAAAAGGTCGCCACTACCCATGACCTAGATTTTTTCATTTGGTAAGCCTGTTTTCTTTCTCTTTCTAGGTTCGAGAATCAAGATGAAGATCCATTTATCGACAGGTTTAATGAAACACAAATAAACACATGTAATTTATATGAGTATGAGAAGTTTTGAATTAATATTGTGATGTATTTCCTAAAATGAAGCTTGAGAAAAAAGAATGCCTTTTTCACTTCCGAGCTATTTTTATTTATAAGCAATGGCCCCATAGATATTGTTTCTCCAATGTTATCTCTTATAAACAACTGAAAAGTGAATCACAATAAAGAACTAACGAAGAGGGTTTATATTTCCATATTAAACCTTCGAATAATGAACAAAAGCTTTAGTAAATGCGCAATTGGCTCCTAAAGCCGTGAATGGTGATGAGCAACTATTGCTTTTGATAACTGTTGCAACTCAACCGGTTCTTATCGGTACATCTTCTTGCTGTAATCCAAAGAAACAATATTTTGTTTTGCTGCCTCTCTTATCCTTTATATTATCCTTTATGCTACAATTTAAAAAAGATACAACCAGCTATTATAGCCAGATTTATTTTAACGGGATGTGAAGGGAAATTAATGTTCAAAAGCGCATTTTACAGCTACTTAATCGAAAAATTTACAATACTAATAAAATGTAGAGCATCCCTCATAGAAGGAGTAGCACTTGTTTTTCATATTTTGTTATGTGTCGTTCTCTTAGGCATAATAAAACTACGAACGTGTTAACACTTAAATAACTATATTCTCACTGATTCATAATGCCGCCAAAAAATATATATATAAACTCCCTCCTAGTGATGAGACGGCCCAAAGTGATGAACTGTGGTTCAGTTCATGGTTCGAACTCTTGATATATAAAAATATGCCCATGCTTAAAATTACTTAAATATATAGGCATTTATATAACAAAAGTCTTCTAAAAACATTCACAAATGACACGGATCGATTCCCATTAGAGAATCAATGTGTACTTTAAAAGATGAAATTCTTCTCTCTGAATAATAGTTATTGAAGTGACACTTTTTTTACAAACTGTTAACTCCTTTTTTTGTTATTTACTCTCCTTTTCATATAACTAATCACGATTTAAAAAGTACAGTCAACTTCGCCTAAGTCGAAATTGCATAAGTCGAAAAGTCGCCTAACTCGAATATAATCAAAATCCCATTTTTTCTCCATTGACATGTGTGTAATAAAAATCGTACAAGTCGATTTTTGTAAGTCGAACAGATATTTTGACAGTAAACACATACATACACAAGAAAATAACTTCGCATAAGTCTAAAAGGGCGCTCACTTTCCAAACACAGCCCGCATGCACAAATGAGAATAAAATTTGAGAATATAAAATGTATGTTCCTCCCTCCAAGCGAGGTAAAATTAAAAACGAAAGAAATTGTGTCCTCCCCACCTGCTGCCTCGCCGATGATTTGCGACTGCATGTGAGT
>CP045895.1:24460027-24486291 GCA_013387185.1 Caligus rogercresseyi
TCAATTGAGATTTTTGCATTGTATTCTATTTATTGAAAATAGTGATTTTAGTTTCAACCCCCTAAGATAAAATTTAAAAGTTAAAACTTATATGATTGTTCATAAATTATCTTAGGTTTTCCATGTATCTTTTGTACATATCATAAAAAATGAGCTCTTGAATCAAATTAAACAAATTCACACGGGATTCACAATTTTAGTATATATCTAAGTAGGCATCAAATCGTTTTTGGGCGGCATTCTCACTGTTGCGGGGAGATATTACCATCCCCAATTCTGAAGCTTTATTGTTTATCGCTATTCGTAATAGTTTGTTAATAGATCTGGCAATTGCAATAATTTATTTATATTTTCGATGCTATTCCTACACAAGAAATTGTTAACATAATTCACATTTGATGACTAAAGTTGGTCTCTGCGTGAATAAAGGCCCTATGATAAAAATAATAAACCCTTTAATGATCCAGTGACGTCTACAAGGGTTGATTTTTATTACTCGTATATGTTTTGTCACATGAGATGCTTTTTTTCTGTTTTCTATTTATCTAACTCTATTCACCTAAAAAAAGTTTGAATGGATTCAAGGGCTTCATGAGGATGCAAGAATAATTATCATTACTCATTAATAAGATAGAGGAGTTTCGAAACTCTTTATTTCTATTTATAATAACGTTCCGATGATATTGTAACATTTTTTTTTCATAATCCTTCTATTTATAACAATCGCTCACCAGTGGCCCACCTCTTTCCTTTTCCTTTTACAAGGATGGACATACAATAGGCCTTTTTCTATCACGTTTGGTCCTAACATAAAGATCATCATCGATCTAAAAGTTCCTTACCAAATATTGGTCCTTTCATATGATCAACAACAAGTACGAGCAATAACGTCAGACAATAAAACTAAAAACCTCTTAACAAATAGCCCTTGACGGAGAATATAACAGTTAGATAATAAAGATCCTTATTTGTGGTCCAAAATTGAAGCCCTGCATTGCCGTAGACATGAACGGATAATTACGTATCATAATAATATTTAAAATAAAATACAAAATGTATTTTTATGATTCCATCAAATTAACCTTTTTCATTATATTCATGGACTCAAAACTCAATCTATTATTATTTCTTGGTTCTATTTGTTAAGCTATTGGTCATAAATGTAATATGCACAACAATACGTTGACATTATTCATAGGGGTTGATTATGTCTTTACGACTATGAAGTTTTTACATGAATCCATAAATGTTCATAATTATTAAAATTGGTGAGTATAAGATTGGGAGACTTAAGTGATATTTTTATGATAGTTGGTACTTGAATCCCACCGTTTCAGGATCGAAATCGCTACATAAAACAGGGTGAGGACGAATTAATAAAGAATATGGCGTCCTAATCTTTCAGGAGATAATCCTTTAAATCTAGTAAAGAAAAAAAATTGTATTTAAGAGTGCAGGGGAAGTGCACAACCCTTTCCGTTCAACTGAATACCTACCTCTTCAGACACCAAATAGAGGGTGCCCATTTTTTCCTATTTGGTTCGACAGGAGTTATGTAGAATACAATGTATGTTACATTGAAAAATTTAGCTTAATAACCCCCGATGCTCTCAGTCGTCATGGGTTCGACTTCATCTGCTGTGTTTTGCTGGAAATATTTCTTAAATCCCATCATAATTAATTTGAGGGGATTTACAACTAAAATCATTATTTTTTACATTGAATATTTTCAGTTAATTGAATATACATGGCTAGGTATAAAAAGGAAAAACTTATATATATATATATATACATACATATATATATATATATACGGTTGTAACGGAACGTAAAATTGAACGGCGTTCCGCGGAACGGAAGAAATTGAACGGAAACGCTAAAATTTGTCTTTTGCGTTCCGTTCAAATGTATTCAAGAGGAATCAACCACACTCGATTTTAGTATGTATATACATTCTTTATCAGGTTTGTTGTCGGTCATAATTTAATTATTTAGTTACAGTTGGTCCTGTTTTATGTCATTTTTGTAATAACCAATTTTTCAATTTCAACCTGAAATTCGTTAATCATTATAAAGTTGAGATTTGCTTATGTTCCTCTCTAAATCTACGTACGAATGAATTTATTTAATGTTTTCTAAGTCAAATTGTCTCACAAAAAATTCATTAGCCGAGGAGTGGGGATACGTCAGCGTATTATAAAGATTTGTCATAATGAACAAGTTATGAATAAATATAATCAATCTGGCTTGTTCGTGGAAACAGTAAAAGCAAAATTTAGTAAAACCTGTTACTCCCTCCATTATGCGCTGGAATTCGACCTACGATGCGGTCAAGAAGTAATAAGAGCTCAGGGAGGAAGATATAAATCAGCATTCGGAACTATCCTCACTGCCGCTAACCTACCCAATTTACCAAGCAGATAACACTTCATCGATCATAGGTCGTGTCATGCGGCATATATCCAACCGGGGGCTGGACTTTCTGCAGAGTGATAAAGCTATCTTTCTTGGTCATTTCCTGCCCACATCACTTACCTTCAAATTATCTTCAAGAGGAGAAGGAAGCTGCGTCCATGTGTTGGGGTTTAGTTGAGGCACTCTTTTGGGATGAACCCAGATTTGGAGCCTACTTTGAAGTAGGGAGATGCTAATTGCTTCAACATATCACCCTGATTCAAAGTAGGCTTTTTTAGACTTTTTAAAGCAAGAGTAGGATGAAATTATAAATAGAAGAGGCCAAACAACTGGAAATTTCCTTCTAGTCACTTTTGTAAGAACCAGCAGCGGAAGAAAAGGCAATTTTCTTTGCCAAGAGGCCGAAAAACACTGACTCAGCTGCAGAAGGTTGACCGCTATTAACCGATGAGTCGGAGGCAATGGATCATTATTGCTTATAAAAGGCTTAAAAAGATTTTAATTCGATATAATTTAAGCTTAACAAGCAGCGTCAGTTCGGAGAGACTCTTCTCCAAATCTAAACTTGTATTGCGAATAACAAGGCAAAGATAGGAGATGAAAATTTCGAAAAACAGCTCCTTCTAGCTGCAAATAATATTTTGAATTATAAACTAATGTTATTCTTAAGATTGTAAATAATATACTTTCGTAATTATTCTCAGATAAAGCAATAATTATGAGTCGTATAGACCGAAAATTCGTTGGACCATATGTGGTGGGATTTTTACATGTTTGACTGGTCATATTGTAACATTTTTGGGTCGGGGGTAAAAAAAATTTTAATTTTTCGAGCCGAGACTTTGGTTCAATTATTTTATATCTTCAATATATTATCGAAGTTTGTTAGTTTTGGAACTTTAATTGCGGTAACTAACTTCAAGCCGAAACTATTATGGCCTGATTTAAAATTTTATACCCGATACATAAGTAGGATGCATTGACAAGTAAAGAACCTTCGTATAAGACAATTTTCAAATCCAATTTTTGTACGGAACGCAAAATTGAACGGCGTCCCGCGTAACGGAAAGAATTGAACGGACCGATGTACGG
Source organism: Caligus rogercresseyi (assembly GCA_013387185.1). NCBI lineage: Eukaryota > Metazoa > Arthropoda > Copepoda > Siphonostomatoida > Caligidae > Caligus > Caligus rogercresseyi. Next base: position 24,463,535 of record CP045895.1, read on the forward strand.
GACCGGAAAGAATATATATAATATACCTATATATACCTATTATGTATATTGAATAAATGTTTTGTAACATATAATATATATATATAATATATAATAATATATTATACCAATATAATACATATATAGCAATAAATAATAAAAAATTGCATATGTTTATTTATGTTGAGGTTGCGTGGCCTTTCCATTGATGAACGTTGCGTTCATTATATAATTATTTTATTAGAATTCTTTTAAATATGTAAATATAACATATTGTTGTAAATATTTTGTTCTTTAATTATTACTTCAGAATAATATTTTTTACCTTTTTTAATTAAAATTAATTTTACAGTTAAAAGCATGTATTGACATAAAATAGAATACAGTTTTAATAATATGAATTTGAAAAATGTGATCAAGTTTAAAAAACTTACTATATATATATATATATATATATATATATATATTATATAGATATAAATATATATATATATATAATAATAGTAATGACTTACAAAATTATTTTGGGCTACCAAGCCTCCTTTATAAAAATATTTTCTTACGCTAGGGCACCTTTCTATTTTTTTTTATTGGAATGTTTACGAATATTTTATTTTTTTTCCAGGTAAGATCTTTATTCAGCTTGAATGAATATATAAAAGCAATAAACATGAAACAATATTATTTACCATCATTTTTATTATCTCTAATTCATTTAATGCTTAAGAAGGAGCTTTACTTTATAATAAAAACTGTATAATTAAAAAGCAGGAAGTGACCGGGCAGCTTTTTAAAAAATCATGTACAAAGGATCACAATATCTCACTTTTGAGTATTAATTATATACCATTAGTTAGAGGGCGCTCTGATGGATGTGACCCTGTGCCCGGTGAATGCAACTCAAAAACAGCCGGGCAGCCGCTCGTTTACTGTTAAAGAGTTTTTGATGACGTATCATCAATCTAAAATGGCTGCCAAGTGAATGAGATAAATTTGAGGTTGGGAATAAGAATAAGGAAATCCTACAATAAATTTGATTGATATCATTATTGTTTTATAAAAAGCATTTCCATAGCAAAACACGTACCTCGGGTTTTATGGTCTTTATCTTTTCCTAAAACATAGTTTTTAGCAATATGTACAGGTACTATCTATCTATAACAAAAGGAATTTTAAAAACTGATTTAAATTCAATGAGGTCAGTGAATTAGATAAATAAGAAAAGGAATTTGCACTGATACTAAAGAAAATATATTTTATTATTATGCACTAATTTCTATCACTGAAATTTTTGCACAATGAAGTTTTTAGGAAAACATCAATTTTTTATACTTTACAAACAAATGGAGACCTTAAGACGATCTTTTGAATTACAAAAAGAACTGGAATATCATTTTAAAAAATCCATAATTTTTACTGTTAAATTATCGTGTCCCTCACAGTATTTATGAGCCACGTATAAAACAGTTTCATAGGTAGCCGATGAACTAATTTAATCATTTGTAATAAAAGGAACCGGAATATAAAATATATATTTCATTCATAAACTTAATTTAACATCTTCTCACTAAGGATTTTTAACTCGTATATAAATCCTTTACTGTTATTCCAACAGTCAAATACCACTTTCTTTAGTAATTGGATAATCAAGCAAGAAGAATATATTTTTATTCATTCTCAAGTCCCAATTATAAGCCCACCTGATGTGTCTTATACCTGCGGATATAAAACATTGATATCCGGACCTGAAGAGGAAACGGGGGAAATAACATACTTCTTGAGTGTATAAGGATGACTGATATATTATTTGCAGTAATTAAATATACACACTAGATTATGAAGTAGACATGCAATCTTACAATTCACGACAGCGACACACCATAATGTAATCAGTATGACTTCTACTGGAACTATTATCTTCCTACATTAGTGGTTAGCTGCATATATACAAAGGAATTTAAAGTAAATTAATTTGTTTCGGACAAAGAGCAGCAAAAAAAATAATTATACCTCTAAGATGTATGTCATTTACATCAATTGTCTACTAATTTGTTATTGTTTATTATTATTGATGTACCGTTTCATACTTTGTGCTGATAATTACTAATTAGGCTCAAGACATTTTTTAACCATATGGTCCATTGACACTGGTATAAGTTGTTGAAGGCGAACAAAGCTCCTAAGTTTGAATTGTAGATTAAAGTAGATATAGCAAGATATTGTGATGTAAAGCATAATCATTTTTGATTGCTTAAAATTATGACTGGCTGATCGGTACATTTGAATGAAAAAATGAACTGCAGATATGAATAAATAATGTCATGTATATATATATATATATATATATATATATTGTATATATATATATATATCAAAGCTGGGATTCGGTACCCCCGATTCGGTAATCGGAAAATTTTATTATATATCCACCGAATACCAAATATCGATTTGTGCGGGAGATAAGAAAGAAAGAGAAATTTTATTTATGTATCTGCTCCGTGACTTCTTCATATGCATTTAGTATCGGACAATTTATATCAAAAGACAGTTAAGTACGTAATTTGTTAAAAAATTGAGCGATTATTTATAAATTTATATATGTTATATTTATATAAATCATGTATGCACTCGGATTTTGAAGGAAATGGAAGGCAATAGCAAACAAATTAATTCCTTAACTGTATTTTGTTTATACGTTGTTCGATATTGAATGCGTTTTCAGCTCCGGATTTTTTTTTTTTTTTTGCAAAACTCAACTTCTTCACACCAGGTAACGCTTGCAGTTTTAAATACCGATTTACATTCGGTAGTTGCTGCTCTGATACATATATATATATATATATATATATCAGGCTTGTGAACGGAACGCAACATTGAACGGCGTTGAGCTGAACGCACGTTCAATGAACGGAACACAACTTTTTTTTGAACGTTGAACGGAAAAAAGAGTTTTGCGGTCAGCGTTCAATTTTTCCAAACATTTCTTGGACTTTATTTTGGGAAATTCTTTTCTAAAAAAACCGTCACTACTTTTAGGGAAATATTTTCTAAAAAAAGTCATCTCTTTTTTCGGAAATTCTTTTCTAAAAAAAAAGTCATCACTATTTTTGGAAATTTGAACGATGAACGCTAACGGAACGCAAAAAAATTGAACGGAATGCTGAACAGAACACTATTTTTTTAACGCTGAACGGAACGCTGGACGCAAAAAAAGTTGAACGCTAACAAGCCTGATATATATATATATATATATCTGGGTGCCGCATGATTAGACGCAAAAAACCTTCTGGACCGTATCAACGCCTGCGATATGCTGTTGAAACGGAACAAACTGGATCCATTTTTGAAGCGAATGGTGATTGGCGACAAATAATAAATCACATACAACAATTTCGAGCGAAAATGGTCGTGGTTTTAAGCCTGGTGAATCGTCCCAAACAGTGGTCCACCCGTGATTGACGGCCAGGAAGGTTTTGCTGTGTGTTTGGTGAGATTGGAAGGGAATCATCCACTATGAGCTACTCCCATATTGCCAGACACTTCATTCTACCATATACTGCGAACAACTGGACCGTTTGAAGTAGGTGATCGAGCAGAAGCGTCCAGAATTTGCCAACAGAAAGGATGTAGTGTTCCACCAGGACAACGCCAGTTGATGACTCGTCAGAAGCTACGGGAGATGGGAGGTTTTATCGCATCCACCATATAGCCCGGCATATCCTGTCCACGGCGAACGCCCTTGGTGGTGTAAAGTTAAGCTCAAAAGAGGCTTGTGAAAACTGGCTGTTCGAGTTCTTTGCAAATAAGGAGGGGGCTTCTACGAGGGAGGTATTATGAAATTACCATTTAGGAGTCAGTGTCATTTTTTTATCTAAACAATTTTGAGATCAATTGTTTTATTATGCTATACACTTAGCAAGAGTAACTTTACCTGGCTAAACATATGCTATATTTTTTTACGTACGAAAAGTGCCAAAATAATTTCGTATTTATCACAGCATCCTCTGTGTATCAAAGTGAACTATTTAATGCGTTTATATCTCTTAAATAGAAAATTGTTGTTTTATTGTTATAAACAGTTAGTTGCACATGTCATTATCATAGACTTTGATTCATTAATTAGCTAATGACTCAAACTCCCATTACTAAATCATATTTTCAAGGAATGAGGAGTCCTCAAGGCAACACTCACAGCGAAAGAGAAGAATATTTTGACAAAATAATGAGGTAATTAAGAACAATGCATCTAAGTGCAACAATGAGACATTAATTCAGATGTTGCATGCAAGCAACTGAGGGCAGCTTTGTCTATCTAAATTAAAGCATTTATATCAATAACATTTGAGGTGCTTCATCAAAGCCTAAGAAACTGGACAAACATGTATTGAATGTTATCATTTGGACCTTCCACTAGATCCAATCAAAGCCATATGATTTTTGTTCTTCGACTCCTTATATTTACAGCATGCAGGCTTATAAGAGTTTTACTCTTATGTTGAAATGCTTCATTTGATTCGGTAAGTTCTTCATTTTAAAACCAAAAGTGTTCCCCTTTAAGTATTGAGTTAAAAATTCAGCTTGATAATTTGTATTTGACACCTTGAATTTTGTATTCAGTGTTTGTCGAAGTAACCACTGAGTCGTTATCTTTCACAAATTTCTTGGGGGAAATATGTGGAAAAGGCATATTTCTGACCGAGGGAGCTAGTGAAGAAGTTATCAAAGTTTTATGAACGAATGGAGGAGATCATAAAAGGAGCCACCAGCATTATTCAGTCGTATGAAAGGAACCTTAATTGGGAGTTTTCTACAAGAGGCTCTATGAATTTAAAAGGAATTTGCTTCTAAACAAAATTGCTTTTAAGCCATTCCAATATATTTTTGACTTGTACGAGACTGTGGACAGACCTGCAGTACCAATCAGAATGCGACTGGCTGAAACCTCTTCGTCCAAGCTGCGGAGAATTTGTATAAAGTCAACAATGGGTCCATTCATTAACTATTTAAAAAACGACCGATTGAATTGAAAACGGAGCAGATTAGATCTATTGTTATATTATCATATTAACAAAAGATTTTATTTATATGATTGTGATATAAAGGAATTGAATGCTTACATTCATCTTTATGAATTACACAAAATATAGCTCGGTTTGAGGTATCACTCTCTTTTAAACTTGTATAATACCTCATGGAAGGTTTCTATTTTAAATATTCAATAGTCAATTGTTATGAGTTTGTATTTATGCCATTTAATGTTCAAAATATATACAACATCATATAATATACGTAGAAACGCCCACTATCATATCAAAACAACTGAACACACATTTTAATCATCAATGGCACAACACTCGATGAAAGAAATAATAATAATATTAATGTTGAGCCTCAAATCAAGTCACATGCAAGTTATTAGGCAAGCGTTCCCAATAAGTTTTAATATATTCCATCCTTTCTAATCTTTCCTATTACAACATGAAAATATTTATAATTTTTGTTCTCTGGTTTTAGTGAATTTTTAAGAGCTTAAAATTGGTTTATTTGTTGTGTATACTAAATTGTGTATCATGAACTGTTTAAACAAATGCTCAACTTTCTAGTAGGTAGGTTCGCCTTCTCCCGCAAGGGAATATTGATCAACTTCATTATAAATGTCCTAGGTTCGATGTACTAGTTTCATTTCATAATGTTCATTAAGATCCACACAGATATTGTCATTTCTATCGAGCCGAACAAGTGATAATCCCCCAAATAATATTCCAAACAGGTGGGTCTGAAAGCAGCTTCATATTTCTTTTTTTAAATATTTGTTTAAATCATGGAATACGTACAATAGGAGTGGAAGTCGATAATACACTGATTCTGTATAATACAAATGATACAGTAGATAACTAAGTATGAGAGAAAAGGTATTACGTCATTATTGAGTTCGTAAAAAATGATGACAAATTAATGGATTGATATTATATATTTGATCCCTTTTGAGCTTTGATGTCCCTTCTCTCTATTCATGAATTGTTTTTTATAAACATTTGGTAGTAAGATAGAAGATATGCGATGGCAGAGTAAATCTATATATTATTCACCAATCTCTGTCCGTCTGTATGTCCGCACGCTATCTCCTCCCACATTTATGGTCAGATTTGAACTTTGAAGGTACCTATGGAATCCTTGGGTAAAGGCGGACCTAATAAAACTATTTGCAAAGTGATGGGACCAGAAATGAAGGGGGGGAAATCAGACCTTTTCTGATTTGAACTACCTACGTTTCAAGGTAAAGAGAGAAAAAAGAAAAGAAAAGGAGGAGGAGGAGTTAGAGAAAAAGAAAAAAGCATCTCATGTGACTTAAAACATATTCTTTGTACAATGTCAAACTTTTTATGAGGAATGTTTGTACAAAACAGAAAATTATTTTCTCTCTCCTCTCTTATATTCTTTAAGGTCTGTTTCACTCACAAACTAGCTCCAAAACCTACCCATACCCGAAGGGCGAACATATGGGCGCCGAAGCGCCCAAATATGCGAGTAATTCTAATTTAGAAGATCTTTATTCTAACCGAAAAGAGTTTACGAGAAGAGTAAATGAATATTGAACTTGGTGAAACAAGCTAATTAATAATGAATGGTTGTCATAGATGTCGAAAAAAGGACTTCAATGTATATAGATATTACCCCAAACCCTAAACCCTATGGTATTTTATGAAATTAGATATCCCAATTCCTTCTACTTTTTCAAAACATACAAATAACTTTTAATAATAATAATAATCCCAGTTTGAACCACCAACCTATTTTTAAGTATGAAATTAATCATTGATATCTTTTTGGGGCTTGTTTAAGGATATAAACAAATAACGTTTTTACGACATAATTAAATAAAAAAAGCCAAAGACTTTAAATAAACAATATAATCTTTTACGAGAGGTCTTTCCATGGAGTGCAAAGGCGGAAGTTTATGAGATGCTTATGTTATTTCGCCAAGAATTGGGCCTCAAGTTTAACAGAAATCAAAGTAAATACACACTTTCAAGGAACATCATATCAAGGGTATATGTTAACAGTAAACTCAAGGAATATATATATTTTAAGGTATTTGATTACTTCTATTGCAAAAAATTATCTACTAAACATATTTGATGATATTTGTTGTTTCCATCAATATTTATGAATTGAGACAAGTGATAAAAAAATACTCTACAGCATGAGCAAAATTGATTTTAATTTATATAATAAAATCAACCGTTACTAATGGAACTGCGGGACCGGCATAACCTGCATAACATTGAATTTTGATTACAAATGTTGACTTTTAAAAACTCATGATGATATTGACTTTATATAATTATAAATTTTAAAAATATAGCTTATATTTAGTTCACTAAGAAGCATTCGATTTTTTGGTTCCATTAGCTAAACTATCCTACAAGGTGAATAAAGATTCAGTGCCGAAATGATCTTCAAAATAGGATGTAGGTTTTATACAGGATAAGGACTCTTTCCTGGCTAAGTTTATCTACAGATTCAATAATGGAAGGATCACCCATTAGGTCCAAGGACTATTGAAAAACAAGGTAGGTCCATATGACCACGAGAGCTGACTGGATGAATAATGTTTCGTATGTGTTTCTTAAGGGAGCGCGATAGCCGTGTGTAATAAGGCGTGTTCAACTCTCAATGTTGGGGGCGCAGGTTCGAATCCCGAGAGGGAATGGTCGTTTTTGTTCTACCTCATTGATAAGATCCTAGGTTCGAGTGACTAATTTTAATGCTATAATGCTTATTTATATTCTGTCGGATGCAATTCTATCAAACCAATAGGCAAAAAAAAACAAGGTATGCCCATATGACCACGAGAGCTGACTTTCCGCTTGCCGGTGAGTGCCCTTAATGCATCGCAGAGGCAAGCGGGAAGAATAATGTTTCGTAAGTTTTTCTTCCGACTTACGTCATCAAAAATATATAGTTACAATAGGGTTTCTGTTGATGTGAAAATAAAACTAATGTCGTGTCTCTATACATTAAATAAATATACCTTGTATTCTACATACCTTAATTAGAATAAAATATTTTAAGATTTTTATTAGTTCTGTAAGTCTCTCCCAAATCTGATAAATACTCATATATTCCAGCAACGTCAAAGGTGCATTCCAAGCCTGCAAGCCTCAGTGACTGATGAATCAGTCATTCAGTTTCAATATTACAAAAAAAAATCATGTTATTTTTCCTTTTTGTTATTCGAAATCATATCTAACTTCATGAAGTGTGAGTATAGATAACTTTAATTTTCTAAAACCAGGGGAGGGGGGATAAAGTTATTTAATATATACAAAAGATGCTATGCTTTCACATTGTTGAGTCTTAGGGGCTTATTTGAACCAAGCAGTGTTACATTATCTAGCGAGCGTAAAAATAATAACTACTGTTTACATATATGCTTGGGGTTCATACTTGAATATTTAGTTTGTTTATTGATTTTGTTTTCCTCGCGCCTCTAATGCCATTCCCTCCTGGGTAACAGTTATTTAATTTGAAAGACGTCAATTGCACTCAAGCTATGCTTCCATACAATACAAATTGACTATTACAACTCTTACGTGACCCAAGTCGACTATTGGTTTATATGAATGTAATTCACAAAGGGAGTGTTCATTACGAAGCATCCAGCGTGACTTTCAATAGAATGCTCATAAATTGGTATGTCGATATGAATCTGGTAGGGTGTTGATAAATGGAGATAATCGAATGCTAATTTTTCTCCAGAGCTTCAAGAAGAATAGAGCATTGCAAAGTCTGACATCATTAACTTTAATGAACTGTAATGTTATGCATTAAAATATTAATTGTGTCACTCCGTTAGAAAGACCATTTTAGAAACAAAAGTCTGGCTCTGTTGTACGAAATGAAATTACTTAAGTCTCTCAGGAACAGGATGGGGCCTTCAAATAATTAAATTTAAATAAAGGATGTGTCAAATAAGCATAAAAATATTTTACTCGAGGATTATTTATATAACATGTAAACTTTTTTTTTTGGCAATGTATGAGTAATCGAGATTAATCACGGTGTCCACTCCTCGAATCAGGTTTAATTGATTTCGTTAGGGAATATTTTCAAGTTATGTCAGATACTGAATAAGTGAATTTTGAAATAAAAATATGATCTTATAATTTTTCTATCATCAAAAGAGTTTTTAAAGTCTTCACCTCTCTTTAAAGAATAGAGGATAAATACTTCTATTCGTTGCTCTTATAATGAAGGCTCAATTGACTGAGAATACCTTTTTTAAATATACAATTATTTTAGTCAAACCAAATATTTATACATCTATTGTATTCAATTCATTTTTATTTATTTTAAGGATGACGTCTTAAATCTAAGGACCTAAGGTATTTTATTTTGCTCAGTCTTTGTGTGGTCATTATGAAAGCTTAATCAAATCGTTGTTGATGATGCTATGTATTGGCCAAGCCTCCAAGACTAAGGTTTTATTCTGTGATGATACAATGCAAATATCTTAATTACATGATGTAGGATACGATATCTTTTGAATAAAATATATACATAATATATTGATTGATTAAGTCCTATAAGATTAACTAAGTAACGTTTCTCTCTTACTTATAAAATTTCCTCTATACATTATTACACCATTATTCGTTATGTCATAACAATGAGCATAGCTACAAGCCACTATTAGATTAAAACCTTGGGCGGCAGTATTAGGGGCATCACTTACCTGCAAATATAAAAACCTACACAATATACAAAGAAACACTGAACTTAAGTTATTATGAAAACAGGAAAAAATGTAAACGGCTTGCGTCACGTTACTTCTTACGATTTTCCTCTCATTTACTAAAGGCCATGTACTATTTTTCCTCCTACAAAAGGGCCTCTTTATGAGAGATTATTTAGGGTTAGATGGTTTTTATTTGTGCCTTCAGGAACTAAATTCCACTTGATTAAATTACGTTTTGATCTCACATGCACAAGTGAAGCTTAGTTTAATATTTATTTTTTATTAAACCGTTCACATATATACAGCACAGGTATATAAAAACGATGCTACTACGTATAAAATACAAAAATAAACATTATAGTTTAAAATTTAGCATCGAACTTGAACAAAAATTAAAAAAAATCTAATTAACAAGTATTAAAGAATAAGCTGTAAAACACATTAAAACCAGTTAAATCATGCAAATTTCTTAAAATTCTTAAAGATTTCCTCAAATTTGTAAAAGCGATGACTTTGATTCGGGTAGTATTTTATCAATTCAGCCGCGAATGTCTATGATGAACCGTCCAACGATGGGACTTTGAGTGAAAAAGCCGCATATCTTCCTGCAGCTCCATGCAGGATCCCTCTGATCTCTCCCGTCTTATTGGTTCATATTTTGCAAGCTTCTTTGCTATCAAGGCCATTGTGTTTAAAAGGGCAAAATCTAACGCCTTCGTTTGTAGGATTTTCATCCCTCTTGAGGAGAGCCCAAACATAATGTTTGTTCATATTCAAAATGTAGGCTAACGAACTTATTATTATTATAATAAAAGTCGTCAATTTTAGCATTATTTCATTGAAAAGATCAATAGATTGAATATTTCAAATAAAACATGCCATAATTTTACTTTGAAAATGCAATAATTAGTATTTTTTAAACATTTACTAATGTAAAATGAATTCGGAGGAGATTTAACATTCTATTAATGAGATTAAAGGTGATAAAAACACAATTCCCAATAAAAGTGGATCGGTTATTATTGATATTCTTTTGTGCTCTTCAACAAAGACTTTTATTGCTTTTAAGATTAATTTGTTTTCTCCTCGTACTTAAGAAACTTTCAATTTGCAAGAATTATTTGTCTTATTGTACTATTTTTGAATGTTTTATTTAGTATGTTCTCAAGTAAAAAAATAGTTGTACTATTTTTATAGTTTGCTGAACGATTATATAGACAATTAAAAAAAGGATATATAATTATTAGAACATAAAATGTTCTAATAATATGTTTGAATCATATTTTAACCCAAAAGTCTGTTGATGGAAAATTTCCCGTTGGAAGAATAAAAGTTATACAATAAAATTACTTTTCGGAATTTCCACAAATCAGCTTTATAAACGTTTGCTGCTTTAAATATTCCTTTAAATATTTGTTGTCTCCCGATCTCACCCAGCTTTATATATGGATATTTATCAAAGTTATTTTAACTCAGTTTGAGAAGATAATCTTTTTATTAGTTTTACTTATCTCAAAAACAAGAAAACCTGACATGGATACATTGATCAACCGAGATTTACAATTGTAAATCAAATATTTTCTTATGTGATTATCTTAGGTTTTATGTATTTTGTTGTACATATCATAAAACGAACGTTTGGATAGATATATAAAAATATGCATTATGCCTAAATTTACAACTTCTTTGATGGATTTGAGTAAATATTATGGCAAGTTTGGTTATTTTAAATGTTCAATAATTTTCCAAATAATGATAATATCATACAAATATTAGATTTCAACGGATTATACTAAATTGATCACTTTTTTACAAAACTAAATAATTTTTTGGCAAAGGTCGTTGCATATTACTATAATAATTATAATAAATCTATTATTATTATTGCAATAAGTAGTTATATATAAATACTTATATACAGGGTACAAAAACAGGTCTCAACATTGATTGTGTCCCATGACGTAGTTTTTGTTTGAATGAAATGAAACTTTAGTTCTATCTAGTTTGTTAAGTGTTAAGCATCTTATATATATATATATATAATATATATATATAGATATTATATAATATATATATATATATATATCGTTATAAACATATTAATAAGATATCATACACCTTTGTAGACTCATTTTCTACATAAAATTTATCATATTTATATAGTTATCTTCAGCTGGCAATAAAGTGTTATTGCCACCCAATTATAATAAGGTGTTCTAGTCAGTTTCAGTAAAATTAGGGAGGGGGGAGGGAAATATACACATAAAGAGTCTGCATGGCAAGAGTAAAGAGTTACACAATCAAAGATTTCTTGCTTGAGCAGAGGAATATCTGTACATAAGCAAAGAGTCTAATGAGCAATAGCTAGAGAGGTGATGAATAGAGTTATACATACTATTTCAATAAGATAATAACACCTTTGTGACTCATTTTTACATAAAATTCCATATTATAAAGTTATCCAATCAGATCGGCAATAAGTAAGTGTATTGCCACCCAATTATATTTTAAATGAATGTTCCATGAAATATAGCCTCAGCATTAATAAACGGCTATGGGTGGAAATGATGTATGCATGAGTATTGTGTGTCTATAAAGTATAGTAATTTATTATGCATTTGCATCAACGCATGCTTGACATGGGGGATATAACGTTGGCAATTAATCTGGATTAATTATTATACAATTTATGATTAACAGGTTTGTTATGTCTAATAACTTGTGTTCTATTTCAAAATGGATGATATAAACTGTTATATGTTCTAATAATTGAAACTACAATGTTTATTTATTGATTATAGTATGTGTTGTGTCTCTAATAAATAGGATGAAGAAAAACACATAAAAAACTCAATAATAATTTTCTACAAGATCAATTTTGTATCATAGGATACAAAATCTTTTCACATTATACGGGGTTATATTTGATAAAAGAGAGGTAAAATAAATAGTGGAGTCTATCAGCAGAAGAGTCAAATGGATTGGGTGTGCAATATACTGCTAGATCTATTAGAGTGTTGTTTGTGAGTTCAAGCAATTGAGGAATCAGGATGTCATATATGTTTACCCTTTTTATTAAAAAGAGGACAATTTATGTTATCCCAAAAATAACAATGTCATACTGAATTGGAAACTTATCAGTAAAAAGTGAAATACGGGTCAACAGCGCCACCGGTCCCGTTCAAACCACGGTGGAGACTGTTGTAGGTGGTCATATGTAAGGAAAAACGAAGTTCTAGTTAATAATGTGGATTGGCGCAAAAGTGGCAGAAAAGTAGCAGAAAATGTTCATAATTAAAAATAATGAGGACTTGCTAAACGGCTCGGGTTGATAGCATCTACAAGATAAACGCTGGTGCCATAACCATCGAATCTTGGAGAGATTTGGCTTAAATTGGCTAAATGATCCCTTGCAGACCTGCTTGACAATGTGAATTTGATCATGAGTAGGCGTAGGAGGTAGGGGTCATATCTTCAAAATGGCATTGTACCATTTTTTTTGAACATTATGCAAATTTTTGGCCATTTTTGGGTAATTTTATGCCTGAAGGACTCAAACACCCCAAAAACTGACTTGGAAAATGATTTACCATACTCCACCTTAGTATCAAACCATTCATAATTGGGGGTTGCCTGGACCAAAAACCGGCATTAAGTGATGTATTGATTTTCAGAGGTATTAAGGGCCAAAAATATCGTTTTTGTGGTTTTTTGGGCCGCAAACCGCCAAAATGCATTATAAAATTTAAAAAAAATTGGATCGTCTATTTTTACTAATTTTCCCAAAAAGGATACAATACATAATTTGAAGGATATGACCCCAAAATCAGCCATACTCCTACCCTACATTGTGAGGTGGAAAATGGTTCCTTTCAAGGTATGATAAATTTATAAATGACAACTATTAGTTAACACGATTGGTAATACGGGAAACACCCATTAACAATATGTTTAAATTTTAAAACCCACCTTTCTAAAATGAAAAAAATACATATGTAATATTCTACTCAGATAATAAACACAATTCTATACTAAGACAGAGAGTATTTTATGTGGGGTAAGGGATTTTGAATAAACCAATACTCTCAAAGATGGAAATATACAAGTCAAGTTTATTTAAAAACTTCATTGTTTATTTTGGGGCAAGATCCTTGAGTATTAAGTGGGACTGAGCCTTATATCTAAGTAAAATCAAACAAAGATAAAAGCCCATAACGCAAAACAACAAGTACAGGTTAAAATCTATCTCTGGAAGCCAAATCAAAAACCAGTGTTCCAATTTCTAATAATGAATGGAAAATTCTTTGGGTCCAAGAGGATTTTAGTAAAAGTATTTATGAACTACCAATATTTCACATTAAAAAAGAAGTTCCACATAGCAAACGAATGATAAGATGCCTCACCATTTTGTTGACAGACACTCTTACAAATTAATGGCTTGTTGGACAACGATAAATCCCATAAAACAGTTAGTGACATTCATAAACTAAATTTGATTCAATAGATACTCACAACTAAGAAAGTTATTTCCTCTATATGCAATGATATATGGTATATATTAAGCTTAGCTATTAAGCAATCTGAATAATAAACGTATTGCTGAGTTCAGAGATATTTCTAATTTTTTTATGTCAAAATATCACCATTCCTTTCCGTGAATAGATGAATAAAATATTGAGGGGGGAAAACACGTAAATTAGAAATGAAAGAAAATGTATAATTTACGGACAAATTTTTAAGTATATCTCTACAATGCTTTAACACCAAACATTTTTATAGTAAAGGCGACTACTGTTTGATCTAAAATAGGGCTTAATTTACCTGTGATCAGTATATATGAGTTAACTACTAAGTGAGTTGTACTTTTCAATGCAATATTATTATGCAACATGTTGGAGGAAAGGCACATTATTTTTTCCACAGTTCATAAAAATATATACTAGCTCAAAAAAAACAGAATGCATATAAAATGATGTTAACACGTAAAAACATAATTAAACATTTTAGTTTAAAATTTTAACATCAAATATGAACAAACACTAAAATACAATTATAATAAAACAACTTGACAACTAAAGCAAAACATAAAGCGATAAAACCTTTCTATTTTAAATCCTTGAATTGGCGTAAAAGTTTTTAATATTTCCCCATAAGGCAGGGAACACGAGGGGAAGTACGAATTACATCAGCTGCCCAACTCCACTTTCCATCGGTGACAGAGGGGATCTTGAGGTCCAACGCCGCGTATCTTGCCGCAGCTGCTAGAATAATTGCCCTTACCTCCCACGGACTGATAGGAGAGTGAGATGCTAACCTCTTACCTATAATAGCTTATGCATTCAAGAGAGTGTTATTTATTACTCTGGATTTTGCAGAAAGAGATCTGCCAAGACCGAATAGGACGATGGCTTTGCAAAAATTGTTTGTATCTGGAGTCTGAAGGCCTTTGACATTCAAACTGATGAATTGTTTTAGGATAACTACTGAATGACAATCTACAAAGGTATGCAAAGTAGTGTTATAAATTTTCCCACAATCTTTGCATGGAAGTATAAACGAGTGAGATCAGCGGATATCTGCAGCTGAGCCGTAAACTTTGTCAGCAATCCCTATAAGAGATTTAAGAATTCTCGTTTTCCAACAAACTGGAAGTTTGAGGAGGTCAACGTATTTTTGACAGATGTTCAAACTTACTTGACAACCGGAATGAATGGGGAAGTAATTTAAGATACCAGGGTCTGAGCACCTGATAATCGAGAGCAGCTCTTGATAAAGGAAATAATAACATTGTTTATTCACTACTATATTGTAATAAATCTGAAATGTATGAACTCTTTAAAGCGCCTTAACCAAAGCAGACTGTGTCCACAGTTTTCGGGGAGACATCAACCCCTCTTCTATATTTGATCACGTTTCAAGAGGGATTAAATATAAAATAGCAAACTGTAAGAATAAAACACATGTAAATCAAATAATAATGTATAAATGTAACAAAATAATCTAAGCAAAAAATCTGCGATCAAATAAACATTGTAGTTTGTAATTAATTCCCTCAATATAACAGTTATTCATCCATTTTGTAATAGAACACAAGTTATTAGACAGTAACAACCTGTTAAATTCATATAATATTATATAATAAATATATCCATGATTATTGTGTACGTTAACATAGGTAACCCCATGTGCACTCCATGCGTAGATGCAAATGCATCATAAATTACTGTACTTTATAGACACACATAGTCATGCATGCCATCATCTCCACCTATAAGCGTTTAACTGTTTATTATGCTGAGTCCTATTTCATGGACACATTCATTCAAATATAATTGGGTGGCAATAACACTTATTGCCAGCTGAAGGATAACTATATAATATGATAAATTTATGTAGAAAATGAGTCTACAAAGGTGTATGATATCTTATATATATATATATACAGGATGACCCAGAAAAACGGGTCCGTATATACTTTATTTAATATCTCTTATGCTTTTTCGTTCACTGCCCTGACTTTTTCGATAATTATGGAGCCGTGAGTTAGACGCAGGCCTGTTTGGCAAGCCAGGTAACTTGGGAAGGACCAAAAGGTCAGTAACAAATTTGTTTTAATGTTTCATTGTATATAAAAATATATTACATTGTTATTCAAATAATATTATATTAAAGCGTTTGTACTTTAAAGAGCCTCGTAAGGTTTGTGCATTTGTAGACACAATAAAGAGACATAACATTAACTCTCCAATCTAAACATTCTAAGCAATAATCTATGATAGAGATAAGTTTCTAGAAATATCATTAAGTCTTTAATTTACCTTTTAAAAAAGGATTAAACACATCTCATATTCTGAAAAACTGAGAGGGCTAATGCATAGTTTGTAGAAGTAAGTAATGAATAGAACTAATTCCTAGTTAAGAAATAATGAAAGAATTCATACAGTAATAATTCATCCCAACACTTCCTGTGTTTGCTTAACAATTAACTGCTTAAATAACGTACCTTAATAAATAACGGATATATGTATAAATTCAATTATCAACGATTCAAAGACTTATAACAAATTCTGTAAAATTGCATTTCCTTATGATAGGAATTTCTTTAATTTTGCAAACGAACTGCATAAGTGAATTACAATATATTTTAGAGGAAAAAAAAAATTTAAGAATGATTAATATCATTATTTTTATTGGAATTAAGTTGGGAATAACAAGAGATGGCAAAATGTTAAAAATATTTCACCTTCGTGTCACGAACAAGGAGACAATGAATTTAAATATTGGGATCTTGCTCCCTCAATTAAAGATACACTTAAGAGGTCATTTTTTCGAATATTATTAAAACATATCACATAATGCTAGGTTTTTATGTATAAAAAAACGTTTATTTTATCTAATCCCCATAAGACAAATATCGTATCATGAATAAGTCTTATGATTTTCCTAAATGTTTTAATGTCATATATATTCTACCTCCACATATTTATAATTACGAACTTAATTATGTTGTGTAGTTGCATACGTTAGTTATTTGACAGCCAGTTATAAATATAATGAAAAAGGTATTTCAAATAATAATTTGGTTGTGTGTTAGTTAGTTATTCAAAACTTTATTCATCTATTCACATACACTTCTACAACAATACTGGCATATTTTATATCTTCTCCCTCCTCTTTCCCCCTGTAATGGAACGGGCGCGGGAGGAGTTCGAACTCGTACTTACAGGTTGTCAGATGAAGAAAAAAAGTAACAAGTATTGAGATACATTCACAGACTCTATCCCATCGAATCAGTTAATTCCGAATCTGACAACAGCACACTTTGACTGTGTGAATATATCGTATGACTTAGTTCTCTATCACTTAAAGTCAAATCATAATTAAAATACAATTTAGAATGCATAATCTCAAGCCAAACAGCATTTGCAGGTACTCCAACAAAGAAATATCTGAACACCTGGATATGAAAGAGTTTTAATAGTAACATATATAAGGTATCATCAAAAGTTTGAAGTATAGAGCATATAAAATTAGGGAAATAAACATTTTTTACAGGAGACACAAGCTTATATAAATATTCGATAAATTTTGCCTAATCTATAAGTTTTCTTCCAAAGAAAAAACTTATAGGAGTTAAATATGGTTACTTTATTCCATGATACTCTTTGATATTAAAACTGTCACTTGAGTTGGTCCTTGAAGATCTTTAGTTTTAGTATCTTTTTATTGGGCCATCCTACAACGTGGTGCCCTATAAAAATCAATTATGTCCTTAGAATTATATCGTAAACTTTAGATAGCTAGACATTCTAAGCAAGAAGTGATTTACGGACCGTCAGGTGAGGAATAGTATGTGTCTGCACGAGTTTTTTTGTGTATACATTCCAAAGATAATGCTATGATTAAGTATATACAACGAGGTAGAAGTCACGTGATTAAATTATATGTACTACAAATCTTGTGAGAAATCGAGTCTATAACATACCTTGATTCTGCTCAAGGTAATGCAGGTGTCACTCTAATAAAAAAATATATAGGCAGTTACTTCATTGATACAGGATTCATATTGCAAGTTAATAGAGGATGCATTCCGGCAGGGATACGAAAATACGTGGCCCAAGGCTCTGAATCTGCAGCATCATAGATAAAAGAGGTTTTCTAGCAAACTCCTCAATAAATATGATTATTCTTTTGATCACACTGTTTGCTTTCCTTTTTCTATGCCAGATAATCAGAGTGATTATGCATTTATGATGATGATGTAGTTGCTTAAATCAATTTATATTAATAGGTGGAATAGGAATAAGTGTCCATTCAAAGGATTCATAACTTGAATATAAATATGCCATGAAGAAAAGACAGTTAGTATTTTTAAGGATGAAGTCCTTCTCTCTTCACTTCTCAACCGCCGCAAATGCAGTGATACTTTGTAGTACAACATCAACTGATTTTTTATACTTCCCTCTCCCATTATTTCAATCCATCATGTTCCAAAAAAAAAAAGCATCACATCTCTAATCATAGACAACAAATCTTTTCTTCTATTCAGAAACAAAACACGACGTCAAATGAATAATTAAGAGCTTCTTGATTTCCTTATTATTTTCCTCATTGTTTTTAAAATATAAATTTACATGTTTTATCTATCCCTTATGCCCCCATTGTGACCTCTTTTTTAATACTTATCATTTTAATTAAATTTGTTTAAAAACCGTAAATATGAATAGTCTCAAAAAAGGAATTTTGAGTGTTTTATCACATGATAAAATAATCCCTACTGGAGAATTGGATATTTCCGAATGAATGTTTTAGAGCAAATGCACTGGAACCATACTTTTTCTTAATAAATTTACTATCGAAAATTATTAGTAGTAGTTTCGAATATGTTGAGCCATAGTTTGAGCCCTCTGTGGATGATATCCCAACGATAGTTCATACCATGTGTCGTCTCTATCACGGATCTCTTCTCTTAGTTATTTAACTAACTGGGATAAATAAATTTGATTTAAATCATCAAAACCTTCTTTTTATGAAGAGGAATTATTATATCTAAACATATATAGTTATAACGCTTCTTTTCAACATGATTTACTGTAGAAACCGACAAATATTTGCGCTAAAATAAATACGTTTGGTCAATATGTTATTTCTTGGAGAGGATCAGGTCCTTTGTATGCTAAGATATTTCGTATTTCTTTTGTAAATTATATAAAAATGATACATTACCCTAATAAATGAGAGGTTTGTTGATTAACGAAGGGTCCTCATCCTTATTTATTTATCCAGTTAGTACCTTCTAATAGTGTCATCACTGAACTCTTGGCCTCTTAGTTTACACCTGTACGACTTACTCACCTTGATTCTGCCTGAGCAAATACTAAGTATGTAACATATAACAACACGGGGCAGAAGGCATCAGGTGCCGAGCTAGGCACACAGTTTCCAATGCAAAAAGCCTGCAGAGAGAATAAAAATGATTCATCTGAGTAAGATTTATATAACCCCCTGCATTTTTAATAAAAAAAGGATAGACTTGCTATTGCTCCTTCTATGGCTCTCATTGCGCAATCGTCTTGAGAAGTCCTGGCTGCTAACATATTACATAAGAAAGGTAGTTAGAGTGAGTAATTAGCATGGATTACGATGATAATTTGTTATGTTGATCCTATATTTTGGAGAAAATGCATGTAAAAATATAATAATATATAAATATCAAAGCCTATGTGAATTGTAGAAAAAAATCTTGATTTTTTTGTGGCTTCTATAAGTTTAATTGCTTTTTTTAAATGAATATATTTATAAATCAAATTAAGGATCTAAATATCAACCAAGCAATTGACTTTTAAGTTTGAATAGGCTTGATGAACGTATATTAGATAAAAGGTATTAAAAGTCTGTCAACGAAATATAAAGGAAATATTTTCATGTATTAATGAACTACCTCTATGTATATGAATGATTCAACTTGAGGAATTTTAAAAATGGGATTGTCACTCATTTATGATGTAAGTAAATTTGTGGTAGGGTGAGTTGTAGACATTTTATACCCTTTACACCCTCTGGATAGGTTAAACTTTGTGTCGTACTCTTCGGCATAATAAAACTACGGACGTGTTAAACACTAAAAAATACTATATTCTCACTCATTAATAATTTGACTTATATAAATATATATAAAGGCCGGCTCTAACCACTTTGGTGCCCTAGGCAAGATTTTATGTGGCGCCCCCCCCCATGCATCGCAGTAAATTCCACTGCTAGTGTACATATACTCACAAGAACTGAATATCGTTGTTCTAGATATTGTTTTATTTAAATAAAGAAATAGCACATTTAAAAAACTAAGAAAATAATTAAGGAAACAAATACAACAAATAACTAAATGTATTAAATATAACAAAAATAGCTCATTTAAAGTATTAGATTTAAATACTCCTAAAATATAAACTGTAAACAATTGAAATAAATTAACGTATTAATACAATATAAATAAGACACTGCACAATAAAGAAACCAGTGTGCACTGTTTTTACAAAGATTTAAATAAAAATATACAATAAATATATAAAAAGGTGATCTTATAATGACCTCTCGTGGTTTATTTTTTTGGTATGCTTTAGCTTAAACTATTTTAAAACAACAAAACCACCTCCTCAATCTCACATAACCTCCTACAGATTTACTCTCCTGGTTTTTTGCAGCAAAGTCATCTATAATATCATCATATGATAACTGATTTGAGACCACATGGTTTATGCTTATAATGCCAAGTCCACTGAGACGTTCTTGCATCATGGTAGATCTAAGATACGTTTTTATCAGTTTGAGCTTAGAGAAGCTTCTTTCAGCAGCAGCCACTGTAACAGGAAGAGTGGCAGAGATTCTCAAGGCAACCCACATGTTAGGATAAATTTCGACCAGCTTCTTCTCATGCAGGAAGGTCAAAAGTTCCATATTTGTCATTTTCTTTGATGGCAATGGTGGGAAATTCTGCATTTCCTTTGCAAGTTCTGTGCCATCAATATCTGGCTGGCTGTCATGGGTCAAAGCGGTACTTAGAGTTTGACACTTCAGTAGCAGGTCCTCTTCTCCTAAGTTGGGGAAATCGAGGAGCACACCAAAGATTCTATTCACTTCTCCAAGATTCTGAAATCTTTCATCTAGTGAGGAGATGGCCGTATCCATGACCATATTAAAAATGTGGTTTCCATTTTTCGTAGTGCATCATGGATGTGTTCATCTGGAGAATCATAGCTAAAGTGTTTTTTGTGGTTCTCAAACGTTTTTGTTTGAGTTTAGCCTCCACGTTCATCTCTTCGCACATCTCCTTTGCAGTTGTCTGTGCATCAGAAAATCCAGTGTTTCTGTAACTTGTGAGGGAATCTCTGGTTTTCTTCAGCAAGTCGACAGCTACATCAAACTGCATGGAGGGTGACTGCATTAGTTTACTGACATACTGGATCTTGCTGAGAATGTCGTACCATATAACTGTACAAATACAAAAGCGATAGGATCCAATCTCCTCAGCCAAGACTGGGCTTCAACTCTCACCACAGGGTCTGCAGTTGTTTCCCTCACTTCCAGAAGAGCCTCCCTGACTTGACCAGCTTGATACCTTACTGCTTCAATACTTTTTATTCTGCTTTCCCATCTGGTCTCGGCCCATGACTTTAGAGTTATTTAACATATTTTAGGAGGACATCCCACCTATGGGTGGAGGCTGAGAAGAGCTTAAATAACTTTGTTAAATGCCCAAAGTAGCCAAGGGCATCTGGCGAGCTTTTTGCAGCATCAGCTACTACCAGATTTAAAGTGTGGGCACCACATGGGACAAAAAAGCTCTTGAGTTCAGCTGAAGCAACTTTGCCTGAACACCTTTATTTTTCCCCTCATATTGGCACCGTTGTCATAGGATTGGCCTCTACAGTCCTCAAATGGGATGTTAAGTTCTCTAACCTTTTAGGATTAGAGATGACAAATGATCTCCAGTTGACTGCTCTGCAACAAGAAAGCCTAAGAAATGCTCCTTAACTTTAGGTATGTCTTCTTGTGACACTATCCTGATTATGGCAGAGAGCTGTTCCTTATGACTCAGATCAGGGGTACAATCTAAAATAATAGAGAATATTTGATCTTTTGATATCCTTCACAATATGTTCTATTATTTTTGAACTGATGGAGTCTATCAGTTCATTTTGTATTGTCTTTCCAAGATAATGAACATGGCTGCCAGCTCCATTTTCCACCCTACTAACATGCTGCTTCATCACTGGATCAAATTTGGCCATAAGCTCCACCTCTTTCAAAAAAATTCCATTGTCTGGTTGATTTAATGTGTCTTTGGAACCCCTAAAACGACTATTATTGCCACCATCGATGTAGAACATCACGCCACATTTTTCTCTCAGCCTCAGCAAGTGTCATCTCTTGTTTATCTATTGTGAACCCTTTCGCAATACGGACCTCCAAGTCCTTCCATGTTGCCATGTGAGCATTGTTACCTCTTTCTTGTCGCGTTTTGCATCCTTCTTTTCTT
>CP045895.1:24486391-24521726 GCA_013387185.1 Caligus rogercresseyi
TGTTATGGTTAGCTGTTTCGGGTGGGGTACATACTCCTCTTCTCGTTGCAAATACTTTATGATTAGAAAAATTCAGACTAGATGGATGTAAGTATTTCCTATCTGGAGAGTGTTTGACTCGAAGCGTCTTGTTTTGATCTATTTTTCACTACTTAGATGTACGCATTCTACAGGCTTTTATTGATTGATTTTTACTAAGGAATTATTCATAATACCACCCGAATGTAATTTCTTACACTAAAATATTTAATACTCTAAAAAACGTGTATTTTTGTTATTTACATTTATAAAATTATATATATCTACATCTCAATAGTGTATAAATAATTTTAATTTGAAAGGGTCAATTATCAACAACCAAACAACCAACAGTCTTGACATAATCTAATATGTCATAACTGTCGAAGTCATCGATAATAGTTTTTAACTGATTGTCAAATTGGATCCATTTCTTCTTTCTGGGTGGAGGAGCTTGTCTTAAGAGGTGTTGAGAAATTTTATTGTCTGTCAGAGCCTGCTCTAACCTAATGGCATCCAACAGTTTCCATATAGTAGGATCCGCAGAATTAACAAGTGACTGAAAACCATGATGCCTTCTACGATATTACTGGATCGAGGGATTCTAGTTTGACAAGCATGGTATGGGTCCAGGATTGCTGGCTAAAAAGGGGTATGACGGAAGATGTCCCAATCCATGTATCTTCGAAATATCGAACAAAGACTTCCATATCTAAAGGAATGTTGGCTTTAAAAACCTCCAAGCTCGATCCACTTCATCAGAGGGAACAAAGGGAAGGGCACCTATCATTTGGAAGGCAGTCCGTATATCAGAGTGCAGGACACGATACTCTGGGACAAGATATAATGTTGAAAGCTTCCGCCACAAACATTGTTTAAAATGGAAATAGCATCCTCGTAATGAGGAATTGGGCCAGATTGAGAGGATAGCATTATGAGTCCCTTATCGTAGTCCGTTAGGATGGTTTCGGGGTAAAAAGGTCCCTCGGAATTTAGCTGTTGGAACAAATTTGTGTAAAGTATCTGGGTTTTCCCAGGAAGGAGGCCATAGGCTGCAGGAATAGAACGTCCTTGAGGAAGAAGGCCGTGAACAGTCACCATTGTTTAAAAAGAGTCGGGACAACTTTAAAAGTGCCATCTACTACCCAGTTAGTAGACTCTTTAAGACCATGGCGGAGATTGGGGCGTGTTCCGAAGAGAAGGGATCGACGGAGGGCAGTACTATAGTTGGAGTCCCATAGGAGAAGGTTATCTCCAGCATGGGTCTTAAAATATGAAGGAGGAATAAGTAAAGTCTCCAAGGATAATGGATTATCCGGATGCTTTTGTTCTTTCTGTCGAACGCGACGAACCATTCTTCCTAATGAGGAGACATCACAGTTTAGCTTTGAATTTGTCTCATGGTCGAGTCCGGCAACTGCTGTGGCTTGAAGAAGTTTGGTTGTCATGTGGGTGGAGATGGCGTTTACTTTCAGTGACTTCTTCCTCCTATGCACTTCTATTTCGGATTCCTGGTCTCCGTGACTATGAATGGGGTTATTTGTTGGGATGCCACCGACTAAAGTCAGGCGTGCCCTGCACCCTTGGTGGTAAAGGGTACATTTCCAATAAGATTTATTGCTCCGTGATTTGTCCTTAGAGTACCTATGGCCTCCAACTATAACATTTGTAGACCCTTTCTTCCCAGTTGTATATTCAACTGGTATAATTGGAGCTGTAGGTCTATCAAGAAGTAGAGGATCGCGAAATTGTGCTGGAGGAACAAGTACGGAGTCCAACGAATCTTGGAATTGCTCAATGACATTTTGAACGTATTGGATCAATTGAATAATATATTTAAAATAGAAATTTTTAATATAAAAAGAGTTCGAACTAGTTGTCTTAGTAAATAATTCGCTGTCGTTATATAGTCCGTTTTTGGACTATATGGAGACATAAAATATATGGATACAAAGCTGTCTCCATATAGTCCACTGTCTCCATAAAGTACCAGTGAAAACAATACCTCCTTCGGCGGAGGTAAAAATACTATAACGAAACCTAACTAATGTTCCTCTAATAAAGGAGGCACTCAGTTGTAAAATAACTTCTTTTTCTAGGAGAAGAAGGGAAAAAGGAATTTAATTTCATAAAAAATAGTTAATAGTTTTTCCTTTATGGGAGTAGCGATAAAGGATGAAGGATAACATTTTAAACATAAAAAGTTTGACCTCTGCTCTTTATTCTTTCATTGTATCGCACTACATATTTCACCTATTTTTACGACTAAAAATATTTAAAGAGAATAGCGCTAAAACTTCAAGGCTATTTATCAAAAATAAAAAGTTAAATATATGTGACAATAATTGTGTATCCAAATAGTCTTAAGGGTTTTGTTGAAGGCCCAAAACCTTTATAAATTTTAAAAAAAATATGAATTGATGTTGGCCTATAGGCTTGAGACGGAAGTCGAACATAATTTACCTTTAAAAGTCATTAAGAATCTAAATGACTCGTATATGGACTCTAAAAAAGGATAGCAATAACCCAATATGGCCATTCAAGTTTCCATATGTTTTTTGAAGTAAGCCATATTGTAATGGGAAAGCTATGTAGCATTAAAGTAAGGGTTATTGATGGGTTGGGCCTTTTTAACATCATCCCTGGACTGAGTTCCTTTCATTCTATGACTCATTAATGGATGTCCATGTTTTCCAAATATTATATATGAATATTATTCAAAGACTACCATTAACATTTCACAATTCCAAAAATCATATAATGAATGCTGAAAATATATTATGTATTGTATGTTTTAATATAATAAGAGTTAGCAAGGGAGTAACACTTAGGCCAAAGGGATTAAGATATTTCAGCCATCTAAAGAAATTGTGAAACAATATTTTTGCTTCTACAGCCCACAGTTTTAGATTATTATTATTTTGTTTAGTGTTATGTTATGTTATATTTTGTTTTATAACTTATTAACATTTTAGTATTAATATTATGAAACTTGATTAAAAACTTTATATGTCCTTATTGCAGCTAGTTCTTTTGGCAGGTAGTCTAATTTTAAACTATAATGTTTATTTATGTATTATTTTTACACAATTCTACAGCCTATATACTTTGTATCCACAGTTGCAATTGAAACTAGAGGCATATATACACTCAGAGAGTGCAAACCTCCGCCGTCACGGGGTCCTTATGAGCCTTCCGAGGGGGATTTTCACGACTGGGGCGGCGTAGAGGGACGGCGGAGGGTTCCCCTCGACGGATATTCCGAGAGGAAGACGCTCCCGGCACCCGATTTCACAGCACAGCGACATCTATTGGCAGAGTAGGCTAACTTGAAATATTTATTAGTATTTAGCTCATTTTGCATCTTAATTCTGAACTCAGAGATGCCAAAATTAATCACTTGTTCCTTTTGGCATTTCCAACAACTCCACAAAGTTTCATCCGAATCCGTACCGTACTTTTTGAGTTATCCTGCTGACAAACCAACCAACAACAAACCAAAAACAACGCCAGTGAAAACAATACCTCCTTCGGCGGAGGTAATAAGACCTTAAATATAAAAAAGGGATTCATTGCTGTTTGACTTGACTCCCACAATATGAATTGTGGCTTTGATTTGTGGAGCCCTTTGACTAATGGCTGTCCCCCAATTATCAGAACGCTTTTCAAATAGAGTTCATAATTTCCAAGGTTCAAGGCGTTCTGTACGCCTCGCGGGTCAAGGGAACCCTCTCCCTATAGGACTGGACAAATTTGTGGAAAGATACACCTCCCTCCTAGACCGAATCAATTATTAATGTGCATCATCCTTCCTTTCCGGAACGATATATTTTTGTATAGATGTTTAAAGATAATCATATTAATAGATATTATGTCCTTATGTCAGAGTCACAATTATGTCAATTGTTTTGTTCTACGTAAAGTTGAATTGAAATGAATGTAATATGTAAATAAATAAATAAACTATTGGCTCCTTATTTTGAAGCCCAAATATGGCGTAATTGTGACTCTCGGAACTATGCACAAGATGTTTCATTGGAGGTATGTAGATGTGACACCCCATTATCTCATAATTGTAATGTGAAGAAACCAAGGCTGAGTAAAAAAATGTTTTAACTGTGGCTATCCTTATTTTTATTTATATTAGTAACATTTTTATTAACCAACTGGCTTCATTTAAATATATATATATATATATAATATTTAATTGAAGCCAGTTGGTTAATAAAAATGTTACTAATATATGTAAATAAAAATAAGGATAATATTGTTTTGTCCACAAGGCCCGACCTTGAGTGGAGATCTGTCGTCTCAAATTCCTCCGTATATACATTTTTAATGATGGGTACCGTCAATTCCAATCCTCTTCTTTCATCTGTATCTCCTACTTGGGCCGCTGTCCAAAGAATTATTTGGGTCTGCCCTATATCTTTTGACTCAAGTTCAACGGTAGATATTATCGAACAAAACAGGGACAAAAAGGCTTTTTTCAAGAAAAATGAGGACCCTATAACCATGGAAGGTGAGGCACTAATGGGAGGCATTCTTACTTTCCACGACCTCCAGAAGAAATCTAATTCTTCATTTAGCCACGGGAAATTTAAATACCCTCTCATGAAAGCGTGCGGTTATCATCGTCCTCCATGTCCTTGGCACGTTAAAGTAAATGTATTGTCTTTGTATGATAAGGAGGTGAGTAAGATTTGCCAAAAAACGATTAAAGACCTTAAAGTCTCTGAGGATTGGGTCATAAAAATAAAGGAGTCTCTGCTTGGAGTGATGGAAGGAAAGAAGTTTACTTCACAATTCCAAATCTCGACCGGTGTTCTTTTTTTTAATGGTCCTTGTAAAGATTGTGGGAAAAATTTTAACTCTACAATCCATGCATTTGTTGACTGTCCATATGCCTCAATTTTAACTGAGTTTTTGATTTTAAACATGTCGTCTTCCAAAGATTTTAAGGCAGTAATACTATATGGGTTTTCTAAGAAAGAAAGGAAATCATCGCGAAAACTGGAAGCCATTCACTTTGCGCTCTTAAGTGCCAAAGCTCTGATTAGTTCTAAGTTGACGTCTGGGGAGTTTCTACTTCGAGAAGATCTGAGGGGCATTTTAATCTCGGCTTCGGCGAGATACACCATTTTTGACCTCAAAATTCCCGAGCAAAGCGGGTCTTCATGGAACTACGCCATCGACTTGGTGAATTTCAGTTGGCTGAACTCCTACAGATATTTTAGCCATCTAAAGAAAATTGTTAAACAGTATTTTTACTATTACAACCGAAAGTTTTAATTATTGTTGTTTTTTGTTTTAATGTTATTTTATATTATGTATTGTAACGTGTCAACGAAATTTAGTATATATATTGTGAAACTTTTTAACGCTTTGTTGTGTCCTTATTGTAGCTAGGTCTTCTGGTAGTAGTCTAATTTTAAACTATAATGTTTATTTATGTATTATTTTTATACACAATTCTACTGCCTTTTTTTACTTTGTATCTTATGTTACAAATTGAAATAAAGACCTATTAAAAAAATATATATATATATATTGTTTTGTATAGGACTGGAATTGGGGATATTATAATTCTAAATAAAGCTGGAGACGCCGTTCTTTTAGCCCATATTTTTATTTCTCTACTATTTTTCTATATCTTCTTAGCAACAAAGAAACTTGTAATGAAGGTAATTAAATAGGTATTGTAAGCTCATTAGACTTCCATCAATAACAAAGTGTTAAAAGCAAACTTAATCAATCTGCTTTCGAGCATATTCTAATACTAAAACCAAGTACTCGAATTCGACCTAAATATGAGTATACCCCTTGTATTACATTGATTTAGATTTGAGTCTTTAGATTGTTTTTAATAAATAGTTTCTCAGCATCACATTATGGTATTATAATATCCAAAAAAATACAGGAACCCTTTCATGGATCCATCAATAATGCGATTTGAATATAATTTCAATCCTGCCTAAAAATACAGTATATCAAATTTGAAGGGATAGTTGTCCATTCATTTATTCATTTAGGAACTTATATTTTATATTGAAAATGTGCTATGTGTCAAAGTTGTGATAGGCCTTACAAGAGATACATAATGAAGCATCTTTGATAAGTGAATAAATATGTGAATGGTTTGACTATTAAAAAATTTAATCAAATTAATAAGAAAGATGATCAGTAATTTGGTTGTCTAATTATTTCTCTCTGAAATATAAAGTTTTATTGTAGATGATTTTATAGGTGTCGATAAAGAGTTGCAAAGTTTTCAATATTAATATTTAAAGACCTGGAATTATACATTTCTCATATTTTTACTTTGTTTAGACTGACGGAAATGTCCCAGAACTATTATTACCTCTAAGTACGGATATGTGCTATATACTCATTTGCAATAGTTACTTACGTACTTATAAAACATCAGGACTCCATTTTTGCCTCAGTGCTTCGATAGAATCACATCCGATTATATATAAATTAGCATACTAGCGTTTAAATTAGTCTATCGAAACTAAAATCTGTTCAATGAGGTTGACCCAAACTGGCCTTACCCTCTCGGGATTCGAACCTGTGCCTAAACACACCTAGCTATCGAGCTTCCTTCAGGACTATCTTGTTGAGGTTGAGTGATTTATTAAATAGAGTCCATTTATAATAGCTAGTCATGCTTATGAAAAAGATATATTTTAATGAATATAGAATACCTTGATGCCTAAAGGAACTTTTTAATACTTCCTTTTTATATGAAAAACATACGTAACAAGGGACTCGTAAATGAAATACTCAAGAGGACAACAGTTTAAGCACACAGAGATATATCTATAAAATATTCAAATTATAACAAATGATCTGGAAGTCCCGCCCATCATCATTCCTTAAACCATCGCTTACTCCATCCATGCATGACTAATTATGCTAAGGCAGTCCTTTACAAAGTCCCCCAGGGACAAAGACCATTATTATAATTTTCATTTACATAAACACAAAGTTGTTGTGGTTCTTTCTATTTCTTGCTAAATACCTCCTCTTATTCGGGTGGTCCATTTAGATGCTTGTAGCAGTTGATTTAGTACGTCGTGTTGTCATTTGAACACCCTTGGAAATTTAATGTAGGTACAGTTAAAATAATAAACGGAATATATTCCTATTTTCCTAAAAACACTAAATATCATAAATATTTTTGTATCTATTTCATTTTTGGGCCAAAAATATTTGTATTCATAAATCAACCCATGGTATTTTTATACTTACATACTGGGAGATGTCAAATATTCTTTATAACCTCTAAAAATCATGGGAAGGATTCACATTTGAGGTTAGAAATGTGTAAAACCATAATTAAATTATCTATGTTAAAACATGCATCTCCCTTGGATTCGGACCTACTTCAAAACATTGACAGTTTTTTATATCATAACTGCATATTGTACATACCTTAAAGTCTTGCTTTAAATTCCTGTAAAAACATTCAATTTTAGATGAGTGTGTTAAGGTGCGTGTTCAATGTTGAGGTTCGACTCCCGAGAGATGAAGATCAAATTGGGGCAACCTCATTGATAGATTAATTTTAATGCTTATTAATATCCGGTCGGATGCAATTATATCGAACCACAAAAAGAGTCAAACATGTGGGAACTCAATCAAGAAATCATACTCGGTTTCATAATGATCAAAACAAGCTCTGAATCTAATGAATCAAAACTCAGATTGAACTGAATTCTGATTTGTTAGAATGCAGCCATTTTTAATTGATCATTGAAATTTGTTCTCCACTTATAACCACTATTTTCTCTAAAGCGAAAAAGTCATCTGGAGCAGGCGAGTGAAATGATTTTAAAAATTATGGAATATGCAAAAAAATATATACCATAAATTTTTCTCTTTGTTTTAAAGAAAACGGGATTTTAACATTGTTTCAGTACAAAACATTATAAATATGTAAATTAGATTTTCTTTAAATTAGTATAAAAAATAACAACCTGTATCATCAACCATTTTTTATAAACTTCGGGTTCATTGAGCAAGTATGCAGTCTTGCCTGATTTTATTAGAAAAAATTCCATGTTGTTTTATTTCACTAGAAAAACCTGAAAATGAACTTAGTGGCTAACTTTCAAACATTTGAAGAATAAGAACAGTCCTAATACTGTTAGAAACAAAGGTATTTTTTTGCCAATATGGTTCGATAGAATTGCATCCGATAGGATATAAATAAGCAATATAGCATTAAAATTAGTCTATCGAACCTAGGATCTTATCAAGTAGGTAGACCAAGAATGACCATCCCTTCTCGGGATTCGAACCTGCACCCCCAACATTGAGAGTTGAACACGCCTTTACACGCACGGCTATCGAGCTCCCTTTAATTTTTATTTCATGTTTCCTTGCATAGAGAAACGTTAGTAGTCTTTTTAATATTTCTGGGGTTTTAACCAAGGAGAATATATAAGGTGTGTCAACAACGAACTCTCTAAGGCAGGCAGGTTGGCGTTAGCTGACTCAGCTGTTGTATGACGTCATTGTTGAAATATGCATATTATTATTAGACATGGAAAAAAAGTGAGGGATATTTCGGGCGTGTGAAAGGGAAATTTTTGAATGGCACAATTGAGTTCAGGCTGTTCCTGGCACTCCACATCACTCCACAACAAAGCAATTCCTTTGAGAAATTGATTTTGTAAATATAATAATAAATAAACATATGACGTCAATGTTGAAACCTAAGTCCAATAATAATAAAAAACACAACGTAAAATTTCCTTGTTCACTCACCTTCTTTATATTCTCCTTGGGTTTTAACAAATACACTGACAAGATATTATTATTCCCGCTTGCCCGTGATTTTTTATGATGTCAGTTTAGCCAACGAAAGGTCAGCTCTCTTTTTCCACGATTGAAAACATTTTATTCGGTAATCTGCAAAAGTCTTATACAGCGTAAAAATAAAATACACTAAAAATATATACAGGAAACAGAGTAAAACTATTCAGGGCAGTTGCGAAGATATATATATGGACATTTTAGTTCACATTTACGGCCCTAAAGAATTATAAAAGGACGCATCATTTAGTACATTTGTTTAAAAACTCGCGATGACTTTTTAAAATCCTTTTTATGGTTTTCATGCTTCGATCTTACTGCCACATATTAAATATATCACCAGCCCATTTCCATGATTGTGCACTACTAAATCCGGGATTTTGATGGAGAGAGACGCGTGGCGAGATGAAGCACCAATCATGATGGACCTTCAATCTTCTTCGACTACGTAGGCATTTGTCGTATTTTTTTGTGCTAGTAAATATTTTTACAAAGAGAATGTGAGCTTTTTTTTTTGTCTATATGGTTCGAAGAATTGCATCCGACAGGATATAAATAAGCATTATAGCAATAAAATTAGTCTATCGAACCTAGGATCTTATCAATGAGGTAGACCATGAAAATGACCATCCCTTCTCGGGAGGATTTGAACCTGCACCCCCAACATTGAGAGTTGAACACGCCTTAACGCGCACGGCTATCGAGCCCCCTTTTAAAATATTTGGGATACATCGTGCTTTCGACCCTCATTTGGTTTTGTAGAAACTTTTAATTATTGGAAGGATTGGACAAGCTGCAAATGCGTGTAATGTATTATTCAGTAAAAATATTTCATTTACATTGCATATCATAAGGTTTTTTAAGAATATCTTTCACAATAACATGAAATGACATTCAGACTCTGTATAGAATTGATACAATATTACATAATTAAAAGATATCTGGTAAGTTATCAATTGTAAATTCATGATAGAAAAGGAAAATGAGTCTGTATGGGGAAAATTATACAAATAAATATTTGCCCCGTCTAATAACAACACGGAAATCATATATAAACTAGAGGCATATATACACTCAGAGAGTGTGTACCTCCGCCGATCCCCACAACATTCCCAATCAAACATTCTCCCTTTCACACGCCCGATTTTCTATCTCTAATCATTGTTTCCTCTCTCTTAGCTCATTTTGCATATTAAAAGAGCACTCAGAGACGGGAAGAGGAAGAAGTTTAAGCTACGTCACTGGGTTAACATAGTCCTGAGATGATATATGAACAATAATACGTCAATGAGTATTTTTTTGCGTTTGTTCTTTCCTACTCCCTGAATAGAGACCCCATTTCATTTATTATTTTGCTCATTTTGCATATTAAAAAAGCACTTAGAGATCTTAAAATTTAATCACTTGTTCCTTGTGGCATTTCCAACAACTCCACAAAGTTTCATTCGAATCTGTTCAGTACTTTTTGAGTATCCTTCTGACAAACAAACCAACAAACCAACAAACGCCAGTGAAAACAATACCTCCTTCGGCGGGGGTAAAAATAGATTTGCCATAAGTTAATTCATTTATATAGGAAATAGTATTTTATCAATACTTAGCTTTATTCCATACAAATACTTGACTAACCCATGCATTTGTGCCATTTTTTCATAAGTAATAATTTCCTCATCTATCTTGAGTCATTTATTCCTAGGCAATATTTCCTTGTCCATTTCTACTGGACACCAGATAGGTGTCCCTGTGCCTTATAATCTTCATTATAGATACCAGATCACAGACATATAACCATGCATAACAACTGAAGCAGCATTGTAATTCCTTCGCTGAACTGTAATGATAGAGATTTAAAGATATAGAGAGCTTATTTGCTTCAATAGCAGACAAACATCGTCGTTCAGGTGTTGTCTCTGCCCAAAGTAAACAAAGTAATTTGTATTACGTCATCAAAAGTTGATCATAGAGATAGCAGATTTGTTTATATTGAGCAATATGACGTATTTCTCTGAAAATCCAATAAGCTCTCTATGTCTTTATATCTATATGACTATAATATATATTTGAAATCCACACTCGATAGCCGTGCGTGCTAAGGCGTGTTCAACTCTCAATGTTGGGGCGCAGGTTCGAATCCCGAGAGGGGATGGTCAATTTTGGTCTACCTCATTAATAAGATCCTAGGTTCGATAGACTAATTTTAATGCTATAATGCTTATTTATATCCTGTTGGATGCAATTCTATCGAACCATATAGGCAAAAAAAAAAAATCCACACAATTCAAATATTTGCCAGCTATAATTATGTCAACCTCACTTATAACATGTTAACTATGTTGTATCGGCGCTTACTTAAGCTTACTTAAGGGCCTTCATTGCAGAGATTTGTTGGGCTAGGTGTCAGTACGGATTGGATGGTTTTACTTAGATGTAATTGGTTAGCTAAACCAGTACCGCAACATAAAAAATATCCGCCAGTAAAATAAAAATAAATCTTTAAACTTTTCTTCAATGATTTCATGGTTATGATTTTGGACCCATATAAAACGATATAGGGCATAGACTCGCCCCACTCTTCATCAGTTGGATGCCCTTTTCCAGGAAATTGCGATGAGGCAATGACATCATCATACAGGTTTTACTGGATCAGGATCAAGCACCCTTACTGCAGGGTAATTGTTCGTAAACCAGAGTGATGACGTTAGAGTTTCATCCCCAATAACTACAACATATTATTTATTACAAAATGACATTAATAAAATTCTTAAATATTAATTAAAAACCGTTATTTCAAACATGTAGGAGAAAATCATAACATGTAACCCTACAACATAAATGAATATTTTGTTGATAAGAGCATTTTTGTCGGATGATTATTATTCCTCCACATGGAAAGATGAATGGAAATCTCTTTTCAAACAATAAGTATGGTTATCAATTTATTCAAATACAAGTACAATAAAAAATACTATAAGTAATGCTTCCGTTTATTTGTCTCATTCAAAAAGCTGCCATGAGGAGCTACAGTTTCCTCGGATTCACCTAAGCAAAAAAAAACGAGGGAGCTTGAAAACATTTAAGAGAAAGAGAAACATGCAGTAATCAGCAATTGAGGACTAAAAGGATGCGATTAAAATCCATACACACACATAAGAGCAGACAAGCCTGATTGCTTTGAACGAGGACAGTTGTTCATATATTTGTTAACAACAAGGAGATGTACAAAAAGTAGCTGTTCCTTCCTTCCGTCGTTCGTGAAGCTGAATAAGAAGATTGTTAGTATATATATTTTGTTTAAATAATCATGTAAGGATAGAATGGAATTAATGCATCATTCAAGTCTTCTTTTATTAACCCTACAAACAGGTCCCCCCCCCCTCTCTCCCTCCCTTCCTTCTTATAAGTGCATCTCTCCCGCGCTGGCAAAAAAAAGTCTCTTCAAGGACTTTTCATATTGCTGTTGCTATTTGTTGCTGTTGGAAGTGCATCATCCATCCAGAGAAAGGAATCAAAGGCAAATAACGTAAGAAGACCACTATTATCTATCCTTCTTTTTTTGCACCATTTTGGTTGCTCCTGCCTATGTGTATGTTCATATAGGCAGTCTCAGGTAAGGAGGAGATTTGACCTTGAAATGCACTCACCTACATAATAGCAAGGATAATGACAACAATAAAACTGCATGTACATGCACTCCTTGCAAATGTGCAGTGCGAAATACACACACACAAAAAAAGGGATTTGCTTGGTTCTGGTGAAGACGAAAAAACCAATGAAATTGGAGGTCCTGAAAACATTGTTTCAGTTCTCCTTGGAAATAGAATGTCTACACAGAGGAAGAAGACGAAATGGGATTCAGAAGAAGATTATTATTATTATCCAACAACAGTGTTCTTGTATTGGTAACTCCACCACCGTTGGCTAAAACATAAAAATATAATGAGTATATGTACTTGTTCCAACGAGACTACCTATACCTATAGTGTTGATCAAGAGACAAAACATTGTGTGGATCCATTATTCGTCGCCATAGGTGCTGGTGTTATCGATACAACTCACTGACATTCAACGAGATATATATAGTTTTGTATCCCCCCCCCCCTATTCTTATCCATCTATAGCTCATAATGGTTTTGTATCCTTAAAAAATATGCATTTATATGATCAGTAATGAGTCGTAAAAAAATTTTTATAAAAGAAGGTACTTTTTTTCTACTTGTGTGCCGAAATTTTCTATTAATATCTAATACTTTTTGACCCATATCGCTTATAAAAAAAGATGTCATACGTAATGTTTTTTCTGATATTTAACCAGATTCTATAGATAACTTAATAATTTCTATTAGGATTTTTTATCGTGTAACTATTTAGACTTAATAAGCTTTTAATATTCGTACCTCTTTAATAATATTCTAGACTGACCTCTTACACGTTAAAGAGGCCCCCTCGACAGGTAGTTGTCTTATAATGGGCCTGTTGGTTCAACTATTTTCCTTTGTTGGTTTGCAGTTTCATTTTGTTTTCTCAATTGCAGGTATACAACGATTCTCAACATCCGTCATTATTTCTATTTCTTCTTTATAAACTTGTATCCCTCTTAATAGCAATAAAGGCCTTTTTTATTGTCATCGTAGTTAACATTTTATGTTTTTGAAATTTAATATTACTGAGTAATCATGAGAACTAACTGTAGACACGGATCAGGATGACTTCATGGAGCATCTTTCAATTATTTTGGCGTAATTGTTGAAGGGGAAATGCATACATTTGCTCATCTGTAGGTATAAGATTGTCCAATTAGGTCTAACTCATTTTTTGCCTGTATGGTTTGATGTAATCTAAAAACTGTTAATTACAAATTGTTTTGGCATGATATCCTCTCAATTAACAGAATTGGTATGGAAAGTCTTAAGTTTCTCAAGTGATTTCAGCCGTAGTGGAAATTTGGCGACGGTTGTAATGCCAACCACTGACCTCGGGACATGGAAATGTATGTGTCAGACACCAAATGTGTGAGACTTGAGAGTCCTGTGAAGACCCCCAGCCAAGGAACCAATCAGATCTTCTCAAATACTGCTTGCTAAAGCGTGTCTCAAGGAGTATTCCTGATTGGAATGCCGACTATCTTATTAATTTTGTGTCTTTTTATTTATGATATTTTAATGTGATGAATTGTTGTTGATTTACCGAAAAATATATTTTAATATTTTAGAATGTCTATTTATGTTTTTGTTATAAACGCAACAACTAGGTGCAAATATTTTAAAGCTTAAAAACTTGATAACAAATATCATACTGAAAAGAAATAACTTTACCGCTTGCCCTAACATAAGTTATTTTCCTAAGCATGTAAAGATTCGACAAGAAATTGAATTGTTTAGTTGTATATTTGAATCATAAGCCCAAAATAAGCAAAATAAAGTATTCAGAGTCATGACTTTAATAGAGCCCTTTGCACTTGGCATACATTTCTTCTCAAGACGGCAGGCGTCTTCTCATTAAGGAGAATCCTGCATTCAGATGAGTGCCCATTCGTCAAAATATTTCCTTTATATAACTGCCTGAGAGTGCAAGGCAGATGCCTTAAAGTAGAACTCTGGCAGCATAATACAGGCCGTCTTGCGTCGTCACTGGCTCCTTACGTCAGTGATAAATTGGGACTCAAAATACTTAAAACTTGCCTAGAAGATTTGCACGCTTTGTATGCACAGAGGCTTTTTGGAATCCAATAGGTCTCTGTACTTACTTGAAGTATAGCCTAAGTAATGGAAATTTAGAAACTATATGGAAGGATGACTCTTTACCTAAGTAGTAGGTACATCCTTTACAGTAGTTATTTATTATTGAGTGAAACTGTGTATTTCAAAATAAATTTGTTTCCACGAAATTGATTTTATTAAGTGTAAATTGGCTCATATTAGTTTTATATTGAATTTTTTTTTAAATAAGAATATAAAACATTTCAAAAGAAAAAATATATATTTACAATAACATACATAATAAGTGAGTACATTTTGTATGTCCTACTTACGTATTGATCTCCCGGCGCGCGAAAAAATTCCATGTAGTTTCTAGTATTCCTTGCCTAAGATAAGTATTAGAAGGCAGGCAGACGCACAAACAAAACTACTCCCATTGTGAGTGCAGTACACAAGGCTGACATATTAGCTCGTATATAACTTTTTTTTTTTTTTTTTTTTTTTTGCCTATATGGTTCGATACAATTGCATCCGACAGGATATAAATAAGCATTATAGCGTTAAAATTAGTCTATCGAACCTAGGATCTTATCAATGAGGTAGATCAATAATGACCATCCCCTCTCGGGATTCGAACTCGCGCCCCAACATTGAAAGTTGAACACGCCTTATATAACTATATTTATTACCTCCGCCGAAGGAGGTATTGTTTTCACTGGCGTGAAAAAATGCAGTATTCCAACTGCATTTTTTCAGAGAAAATCTACATCTTCATAGAGTAAATATTCCTTGCCATCCATTGTGCTTGTTGAAAAGCTCCTGATTTGGTCCAATGGATGTCTCGAGGAAGTTTTGTCTCAAACAGTATAAGACACAAGTCGACCACTTCTCTATAATCAGCTCTAGGACTGGTCTTGTCAAGGATTTTTTTTCAATTGCAGTTGTATTTGCCTTTAATTCCTTCCATTCTTGCTCCACTTCGTTTAAAGTATTAGGATTGCTTTTATCCAAAATATTCCAATTATCCTTCACGTAGCTAAAAATATTGTTGTTTGACTTTTAATCTTGCCAAAAAGAGTATCACGTACTCCTCCAATTATAATTTTGGAAATGTGATGGCGAAAAGCAAAATAAAACATATTTTTGCCAAGTTTTTTCTCAATTAATTTTGCCGAACCATTCCTTTGTTTTCCTTTGTTTATATGTCTAAAAAGTAAGTAATTTAAACTGCGCATATCGGTTGGTATCATATATACCTATATATTATAGCGTATTTTTATAAAATTAATAATTATTTTAGGAAAAAAGGTAAAATTTTAGTTTTAAAAATAATTTTCCTTCCTTTCCAATGTTGAAATATATGTAATACGACGTACTTGCATAGCTCTCTTAAACATGTGTTTCTATATATGTAGTCGGTTACTAAATAAACTTGAAATTTAAAAAAACAAATTGCATTTTTAAATAAAATATGTTTTGTTTGTCATACCCCTTTTGCATAATAATTTTTCTTTAAATCTCATTTGGACTACTATATCATCATAAAACTTAACTTTCATTGGCGCCGCCCTAAATGGCCCATGCGGCAGGCATTCCGGCGGCCCAAATTTAAAATATTTTTCCTCTCGATTATTTAAGCCTTGGAGAACCAGAAAAGCATCTATTTGAATGTTTTTAAAGAAAAGTGTTAAATTTGAACAGGTCTAATGCCTCTAGTTAACAGTTACATTTCCTGTTAAACTAATCCTTGCGATGTGCAAATTTACACAATGCACTTTTTTACATTTAGGAGGTTGATAAACTATGCGCACACTCGCTTTTCCGGACAACATATTAACTGGTATTTTTTTATTGAGGCTTAAAATATTTTATGATATAAGATACAACAAAATATAATAAAATATTTAGGGTAAGGAATAATGTGTATAACATCAATAAACATTGTAGTTTAAAATTATTCCTCGCCTGTGTTGCCATTCAAAACATAAAATATAACAACAAATTATTCATAAAAATGCCAACACATCAAAGCAATGCATCTTTAAAACTCAAACACATACAAGCGTTAAATCCATAATAAATAATTCAAATAAATTAAATTCTTTTAAAAGTTTCATAATATTTAATTATATTTTTTAACATTGTAAAATACTTCATCAAAACTTTGGGGTAGAACTTAAATAAATCCGCCGCATATTGCCATCCAGCACCAGAAGTGTTAGGAATCTTCAAAGAGAAGGACGAATAACGAGCAGCAGAATATATTAGAACGGCATCTAATTTCTTCCGGGTCCAAAGGATCATTTTTGCAGAGTTTGCTCGCAATGAGTGATTTAGCACCAATAAAGCACACTCCATTGCCTCCAAATTCTCGGACGGGGCTTGACATTCCATTTTTTTTCTTGATTTGGATACCAAAGCGATGTTATTCCTTATATTTTTTTTATTTTTCTCTTAAAAACACAAACTAAATACGATTTATTACTCATGCTCAAATAAGGTGATTATAGTTTTGAAAAAATAAAAAAGGTTTAGCAGCAGCATTTATTATACTTTCTGCTATTATATTACTTCAAGAAAATGTATTACAATGAATAATGTCATAAAAAGATAGTTTAAACTTTATAAGCACATTTAAAGCATAGCATGAAACCATGGTGATATATAGACATAGAAAGCTTATTGTATTCTTCATAGATATACATCATTCTGTACAATATAAACAAATCTTTCTATCTTTATGATCAACTTACGATGACGTAGATCAAATTACTTTGTTTGGTTTGGGCAATGGTGACAGCTGAACGACGATGTTTCTCTGCTATTGAAAGGAATAAGCTCTCTATATCTTTATATCTCTATGCATGAAACTCTTTCATACAACATATAAATAAATTCTAAAATCATTATGACTTCTAGAATTTGTTACTACATCTTCTTTTTTTATCATCATTTTTGTCAAAGGTGTTTGCGTTATCAAAAATATGTTACGAATATAATGATAATTGAAATTGTAAGAATAACTAGAGGCATATATACACTCAGAGAGTGCAAACCTTCGCCGTCACGGGGTCCTTATGAGCCTTCCGAGGCGGATTTTTCACGACTGGGGCGGCGTAGAGGGACGGGGGAGGGTTCCCCTCGACGGAAATTCCGAGAGAAGACGCTCCCGGCACCCGATTTCACAGCACAGCGACATCTATTGGCAGAGTAGGCTAACTTGAAATATTTATTAGTATTTAGCTCATTTTGCATCTTAATTCTGAACTCAGAGATGCCAAAATTTAATCACTTGTTTCTTTTGGCATTTCCAACAATTCCACAAAGTTTCATTTTAATCCGTTACGTACTTTTTGAGTTATCCTGCTGACAAACAAACCAACAAACCAACGCCAGTGAAAACTAGAGGCATGTATACACTCAGAGAGTGTGTACCTCCGCCGATCCCCACAACATTCCCATTCAAACATTCTCCCTTTCACACGCCCGATTTTCTATCTCTAATCATTGTTTCCTCTCTGTTAGCTCATTTTGCATATTAAAAAAGCACTCAGAGACGGGAAGAGGAAGAAGTTTAAGCTACGTCACTGGGTTAACATAGTCCTGAGCTGATATATGAACAATAATACGTCAATGAATATTTTTTTAGCGTTTGTTCTTTCCTACTCCTGAATAGAGACCCCATTTCATTTAGTATTTTGCTCATTTTGCATATTAAAAAGCACTTAGAGATGCCAAAATTTAATCACTTGTTCCTTTTGGCATTTCAACAACTCCACAAAGTTTCATTCGAATCCGTTCGTACTTTTTGAGTTATCCTGCTGACAAACAAACCAACAAACCAACAAACGCCAGTGAAAACAATACCTCCTTCGGCGGAGGTAATAAATAAGCTAAAGTTCAAAGAACCCATGATAGTGTTGTATACGTCACACTTCTCAAGTATTTTTGTTCTCTTAATGAAGAAGAATATTATTTGCTCAACATATTGTTGTTGTTTTTTGTGCTTGCGAAAAGCTCATTTACATCCAGCCTCAATAGGACATGTATTTCAAATGTTTTTAACATTAATAAACAACTAAAAAGTGGGTATAATTCTGAAAAACTAAACAAAATTTTATTACCATTCTAGCTTAGAACGTAGAGAATATGATTATAAATTATGTATTTTTAAACCTTTTTATGATTGTTTCAACTTTGCTTTGTATTTATTGTTCTATTAACTTTTTACAGGCCTTTGATAGAACATCCAATGGTACATATTTGTTGAAACTAAAAATGTCTTATAAGAACATAATGCTAAATGAAAAAAGTAATGTAATTTATCGGGTTTTCATTCGACCATTTTTTGCATGCCAACATATAAGTATTCTTATTTTGAGGTGAAAATATAATTCAAATTTTTGAATACGCATTAGTATATGTTATATGATATAGCTCATAGTAGATAATTCCCTGCCAATCCCACCAAACACACAGAAAAACCTTCCTGACCGTCTATTCTGGTTTGGCCATAGTTTGCGCCGGCTCACCGGGATTCAACCACGACCGTTAAGCTTGACGTTGTCGTACACGACCCACTTTTCATCACCAGTAACCATCCGCTTCAGAAATGGATTTATTTTGTTGCGATTCAGCAGTGATTCGCAAATGGAAATTCGATCTATGAGGGGTTTTTGTGTTAGCTCGTGTGGCACCCAAACATCGAGCTTCTTTTTGTAAGTCGTTCCAAACGGTTTTTTGTGCAATGTTTTGCTCCTGGGCAATCGAAACAGTGCTTACATGAGGGTCGGACTCGACGATTTCCATTATTTTATCGATATTTTCGACAATTGACCTTCCAGAGCGTTGTTGTTGTTGAATGATTTATTACGGAGCTAATATAGCCCTAGCCTTCATGGCTACTAATATGAAAACATATATCTTTATATACAAACAAATAATTTTACAATAATAAGAATAATAATAAATATTAATTAAAGAAAAATAACAATAAAAAAATATAAATATATATATTTTTCAATTTTTTAAAAACATTAACTTAAGGAGCTATAAGGATCTAGACAACCCTGCCATTGCCTTTACTACCCTCCGAGCACTTGATAAAGTGCATGACTCTCTTAATGGCTGTGACAAGCTCCAAGCCTTAGAAAGGTTAACAGCAGCGACATAGTTTGTAGAAACGGGTTTCTTGAGGCATATTGTAGCACTTCGGGTGTGCTCATCGAAGCCCTCGTGAATCCTCTCCAAGGAACACCTGTCCACGTTCATAGCCTTCCAAGCGGATATGGCAGCCTGCTTCACTAAGATCTCATTTACAGATGGAAGATGTGACCTGTCGAGAAGGTCAACCACACGCAACCGATCTGCTCTTCGAACTCCCAGCAAGATACGTGCGAGATCGTTGATGGCAAGTTGCGCATCTGGGCTAGTCTTTGCCATTGTAGGGGTGTGAGGGGTTTCAGCAGCAGACGAGAGTTTTGCACTTCTAGTCACCCAAGCAGACGTCTGAAGTTTCCCGATAACTATGGCTCTAGCTATCTCGGTCAGCAGTGGCTCTCGCGATACCGTGGTGTAGAGCTGGCGGATAACTCCCATTCCTTTCCTGACGTTCTGAATAATTTTTTCGTAGTGGGGCCCAAATGTCAGGTTCCTGCTAACATTTACCCCCGGAAGGTCGAGTGTAGCGGTCGAAGGAGTGTCTGGAGCACCCAGACGTAACGTTTGGGTTTTTCCAACGTTTAAGTGGAGTCCATTGATATTAGAATAC
Organism: Caligus rogercresseyi; assembly: GCA_013387185.1. Lineage (NCBI taxonomy): Eukaryota > Metazoa > Arthropoda > Copepoda > Siphonostomatoida > Caligidae > Caligus > Caligus rogercresseyi. The sequence continues at coordinate 24,506,699 of CP045895.1, forward strand.
GCCTCCTAGGCCTTCGATGCCGAGCCCATAGCGAAGTCGACCTGTTCCCAGGATGGAGCCGATATGACGATAGAAGTATCGTCGGCATATAGCAGTACCTCCAGCTGAGCTTCTGGATTGACAGCTACTCTCAGGTAATCAGGTAGGTCAGACGTGAGAAGAATGAAAAGTAGAGGGCCAAGCATAGAACCCTGTCGGACGTCGTACTTTATTTTCAGGAAATTGGACCGTTGACCGTCCCAATTCACCTGCTGTCGCCCTCCTGTTAGGTAGCTGAGCATCAGCTTTTTGGTTGACCCCGCCATCCATTGGAGCTTGGTCAGAAGTATATCTGCTTCCAAAAGGTCAAAGGCCGCAGAAAATCGAAGGCAGCAATGCATACCTTTCATTTACGATGATAAGCCTTAGCAAGATTGGACAGTAGAGTTGCAAGGGCAGTGTCGACACTGCGTCCAGTTCGGAAGCCGTGTTGTTCCTGTGAGAGTTTACAAGAAGCTTCGACGTAGATCACGAGTTGATTGTAAATTACCCGCTCGGTCAATTTTGAGATGGAACAAAGGAGTGAGACAGGTCTATAGCTAGAGGGTTCTCTACGTGGTTTGCCCTTTTTCAGTACAGCGTGGTGCATCTTTGACAAAAAAAATTACCGGAACGGAATCGACGAAACCAAAATTGTGCGTGATTGGCTGTTACAGTATCAGGACCATAAACATAATTCACATTTTCTCTTTGCTGATGTTCATCTTTGAAGCGTGCTCAAACAATACTGAATCAAGCAATCATAAAACTGGGCAAAACGTTTTTTTAGTACGAAATCTTATCTTTCCAACGCCTAGTGTTACCCGATCGCACTTATACAACGCGAGATACAGCCATCTATTGGAAAAAATGGATTTCTTTTTACTTCAACTATTATATATGTATATATAATGTATATTTATACGTCATAATAAAGTACCGTTTATTTAAAAAGGATTGGTTGCCACAAAATATCCTCTCGCAATTTTATTTCTTATGTACCTAATATTATCACCCGGAAAAAATATGATTAAAAGCTAAAAACATCTATGTGATTTTTGAGGAAACTCTCCGGCATAACTAGGACAGCTATCCACAACGGAAGTAGTTCATTTATGACTCTTATACCATAAGGAAAGAATACAAATACATAGTATCTCAAAAGACATCGTAACAACAATGAAGCGTAGTAAAACTGTATATGAAAGGCTCTGTGAAGAAGATAGTTAATTAATTCATTCAGAATTGTTAATTCGTAATGCAGGAAATGGCAGAGAGCTTTTCCAGAGGGAATAACTTTTAAAGGTATATATCGTTATAAATAAATATAAATTATTTGACAATAAGAAATATATATTCTTAGGTTGACCACTACAGGCTTTTAAAATATATAGTTTGGTTTGGTGAGGCTTATGAGGGACCAAAATAAAGAAAAAAAACCTTTTAAAGTTTGTAACATACCATGTTAACTCTACACACAAAAAAACTAAATATATCTTTTGTTATGGCTGTTGAAAAAATTATGTTTAAATTCTTAAGCTGTCTTTTAGTGTTTGTCAAATTTATGACATTTTTTAAATAACTAATACAACTCGGTTTATTAAGCTAAGCTTGGAATGAAAATAAAAAAATATCATCTACAATAAAGTAGATATGACATGGCCCTTTTGTTATTTGAGGCTATTAATATACAATGCAAAATATAACACAAGTGTGCCTTCATTACGTTCAGCTCTGTCTGTTCTCATAACTTCTGGCTCTCAAATTTGTTGAAGAATGAGATCATGTGGGAAACACAAAATATAACTTAGATGAGGAAAAGGCTTAAAACATTTCCACATCACACTGCAAATATATCGAAGGGAGTGCGAAGTGCGTTGAGGACGCAGGTTATAAGCTTGGAATCGATTAAATGTATATTGAAAGTCCTTTACTTTTTGCAATTTATTTACATCAAAAGCAATGAAAGTCGCAATATTGCTGATGGTCATAGAATTAACGTAAACGAATGAGATAAAGCTCAAGGAAGCGCGATAGCTGAGTGTTTTGAGGCGCAGGTTCGAATCCTCCCCGGAGGGGATGGTTATTTTGGTCCGCTACCTCATTGATAAGATCCTAGGATCGAGTGACTAAGTTTAACGCTATAATGCTTATTTATATCCAGTAGGATTCAATTCTAGCGAACCAATTAGGCAGAAAAAATCCATTCAGCCTACCCATTTACATTTAATTATAAATATAAAAGAGAACTAGAGGCATATATACACTCAGAGAGTGCAAACCTCCGCCGTCATGAGCCTTCCGAGGCGGATTTTTCACGACTGGGGAGGCGTAGAGAGACGGGGGAGGGTTCCCCTAGACGGAAATTCCGAGAGGAACACGCTCCCGGCACCCAATTTCACAGCACAGCGACATCTATTGGCAGAGTAGGCTAACTTGGAAAATTTAGTAGTATTTAGCTCATTTGGCGCCTTAATTCTGCACTCAGAGATGCCAAAATTTAATCACTTCTTCCTTTTGGCACTTCCAACAACTCCACAAAATTTCATCCAAATCCGTTCAGTACTTTTTGAGTTATCCAGCTGACAAACCAACAAACCAACAACTAACAAACCAACAAACCAACAAACTAACAAACCAACAAACGCCAGTGAAAACAATACCTCCTTCGGCGGAGGTAATAACAAACGTATTCGAGCATTAAAAAACTAATAGTCATATGATCAAACCAAACATACATAGGTAACTCATCAATAATTTATTCATGTTAAGGATAATTTTGCATATATATACTTTTTTTTTTTGGTTAAGATGTAATTTATTAGCTAAAATCCATACAGTGTAAAGATATAAGAAAACACTGATTGTAGGAGATAAAAAAAACACAATCTTAAGACAGTTACGTTAAAAGCAAAACATAAATGAACATTATAATTCAAAATTACTGTCTATAGATAAAACCATAATATAAAAGGACTTATTAAAAAATATTTATTTTCAATATAAAACGTTGATGTCGTCTTATTGTCGATTTGATGAGTTTGAGGTATTCGAGAGAATTTGAAGGAATAAACTTTATTGAGAGGGCTGAATAACGAGCCGCTACCTCAATCATAATTGCTCTAAGGTCTTCGATTCGCATATAAGAGCTATTTGTATGTCTCTTCGCAATTAATGATTTCATGTTGAGCAGTGCAATTTAACAGCCTTTTGATGATGAGAGATCTTCCTTCTTCTTCTGAATGCTCCAAAAAGAATTTTAGCTTTAGTCAAGAAAGAAAGCACTCCTTGGAAGACAAACTGATAAAGATGCTTGTTCTTAGGTAGATCTCCAAGGGCTCATACCACTTGAAGTTTTGGGGCTTATCTAGGAGAAAACAAATAAACAAACTCAAACTAGATTTTCAAAATATGAGACTAGTTACTCTATTCGACCCATAAAAATACGGTCCGCAAATATATGAATTTATGGAATGTGTGATATGTCTAAATGACTCGAAGTTACTATTCATTTGAAGTCTCCTCAACAAAGCCAAGTTTTCACAGGTCTTCCACGTGTGTTCGATATTCATCGGACCGAGTCCCCATTCACCCACAAGGGATTCGAATGTTTGGATTGATATATTTTAATGAAATGAATCGTCTTTTGAATAGAACCAAGTAAAAATCCTACGCAATATTCAAGTGATGTCTTCCTTTGTTATTTTAATGAAAATGCAATCCCTGAAAATGTTTTCATTGGGTCTTTATTGTAATTTCTCTCATTTTTAATTCCTTAAAACTCGATATTTAGTCTTTAACTGCTCAAGGGATACAATAATATATATATATATATATATATATTTTTTTTTTTAAGGTCTTTATTTAAAATTGTAGTACATAGAGTATACATAAAATACAATAATAAAATAGTAGGTAGAATTGCGTAAAAAAATACATAAATAAACATTATAGTTTAAAATTAATCTACCTAAAAAGACCCAAACTCAATTAAACAGAAATAATACGCAATATAAAAACAAAACTATAAAACAAAAAACAAATCATAAGGGGTTATAAAAACGGTGATATTGAAGGACTATCTTCTTCAACAAGGTGAGGTGACGGCTCGAAGAAGGTACCATGTATGAAACCAAGTCGATGGCATATTTCCACGAATCCGGCCTAACTCCGGGGATCTTTAACTCCAGTGCGGTATATCGAGCTGCGGCAGATAATAAAATTGGACGCAGGTCTTGCCTTGTCACTGGTTCCTTCCTCGACAGTTTTGAACCAATAAGGGCCTTCGCACTCGATAGTGCGAAGTGAACAGCCTGAAGAATTGGGTTAGTCCGTCGCTTTCTAGGAATACCAAATAAAATAGTACCTGTCACTTCGAAAGAAGAACACACAATGTTTAATTTTATGAATTCACTTAAAACAACTATTAAAGGGCATTTTACAAAAGCATGTATAATATTATTAAAAACGTTTCCGCAATTAATGCAAGGGGTATTAAAATATAAACATCTGGTTGAAATTGGAATTGAGCTGTGAATTTAAAACAGTCATGAATACCAGAAAGAGAGTCTTTAATCCGTCCTAACCAATTAGTTGGCAGATTTAGTTCCCTTAACCATTTTATGCAGGCATCATGGGCCTCTTCCTTATAGGAGGGAGGCTCAAGCTTTAGATGCCATGGACGAGGGGTAGTATATATAGAACAAGCTCTCTTTAAAGGAAAACGAAATTTACCACAACTCAATATAAGAATAATATATTCTTTCTTTTCGCTGTTTCATCGACCTTCGGACAACATATTTCGTCAAAACGAACAATTACATTGTTTGCATTTTCTAGAATGAACTCTACATATCTGTTATCGTAATGCAGATACACCATTGTCCCGGGTCCCGACTGTTTTTGAATGTCCCGGCCCGGTCCGGTGTCTAAAAATCACCGGGCCGGGGCTTTAATATTTTGGTTCGTTCTTTATTCTGTAAGTGATGACTTTTTTTAGAAAAAAAAAATCAAAAAATATTATAAAATTATTTCTAATAAAAAAAAACCGTCATCACTTATTTTTTGAAAATGTTTTTACTAAACAATTCTTTCTAAAAAAACGTCGTCACTTTTAGAATGACGAAGGAACGAAAATAAATTAAAGTCCGGGCCCGGGTCCCGGCGGAAAAAAGTGTCCCGGTCGTTTATTGATTTATAAATTCTTAACTAACTCTTTTAAAGTGCCTTAATATTAATAATAATAATTTTGATTTTCAATTCTTCGTCCTGCAACATTAAATTTGTTTTTAAAATAATTATGAATTCGTTGTTGTTGTGAACGTTTTCAAAATCCTTAAATACTTAAAATGTAAAAAATAACTATATTCATTTGTACATTGAAATAAGCACAGCAGAGCAAGCTTTAATAGTTGCAATATACGTTTTAAAAAAATATTTTGTGTATTTTTTGTAGGTCTACATAATCCAATGAAAAGAAAAATAAATTATCCAAAGACAAGGTACTATTGATAAATAAACATGCTGAGGCAACATGCTTTTTATTATATTGTGGAAATGAATAGCTTATGAATATATATAACAAGTGTATTCATCAGATAAATATTACTAGGATATTTTTAATACTTCACCAATAAATATTTTAAAAAAATATTCACTCTAAGGACAAAGATGAATACGTTACTTGATATATGTGTAAATAATCCTGATTATTTTGTTAGTTTAATAACTAATTTTCTTAAGCATTCCTTTAGAGATAGTAACTATTTATTAAACTTTTCATTTTTATCAATGATAGCTAAATGTAAATCCTAAGTGAAAATACGGATTTTGATAATCGAAGAGTTGCCATTACAAAATAATATGAAATAATGTTGATTTGAGAATACACTTTGTTAAGTGTCATTGACTTTAAGCTACGTATTCTCAATATTATATAAAAAATAATATATTTTTTATATGAAAAGGTTTCTACAAAAATCATTGTCCACATATTGATGGTTCGACTTCTTTTATTGAGACAGATACATTCGTCTTCTAAAATGTCATTTAGAGAAAAATCTTTGTCTCTTTACTAATTTGGATTTGATCCGCCAATCAGGTTGGTTTGAGTTTATTATAATTGAGACAGAATGGTGTTAAAACCCTATATACATTAGGGTTGTTCTTATTTTTCAAATGTTTGAAATGTTAGCAAAATTGTGGATTTTCTGTTTCTTGGTGATAAAAGAAGACGACATACAAAGTTTGAACAAAATCGGTCAACATTACGAGGTCGCGCAACGAGGTCAAAGTTTTAAAATTTAGTAGAAATATAGTTTTTCGCAAATTTCTTCAAAATGGTGGACGTTACAGACTTCAATAATAATTATTAATTTAAAGGAAATCTAATTTACTACCAGACGTATGTTTGATGTTTTTTAATAAAACAAAGTTTTCAGTAAAAACAAAAAAAATGGAGTGTGCATTGTTAGCTTATTTCATAGCTTTTTTGTATCAATTAACTTCACTCGCCTGTAGAAGATGACTTGTTCGCTTCAGAGTAAAATAGTACTTTTAAGCTTAGTAAAACTTTAGATGATAAACCCAAAAATGACCTTGGTTGCATTCTATCAATTCAGAATTCAGTACAATCTGAGTTTACATCATATTATTCAGAGCCTGTATTGACCTATAAGAAATCGATTATGAAAAAAATAAATAATAATGTGTTTCTTAGATTTGCGTCAAGGTATCCTCTCAAAATTTTACTTTGTCTCTGACGCATTTATAATCCATTATATGCGTCATTTTGTACGCGAGATAGGCTTTTTAATGTACATATAACTCTCTACTTATTAATTGACATGATTTAGTATACCAAAATATTAAAGCTGGTTAACCAAGCTTTCATTTGATATGTTTGGTGTTCAGAAAATCGCTATATTTAAGAGATATAAGCAAATACATTTTTGCACGTACTCTCCCCAAAAAATTGATCTTCTGATATGAGAATATACAATTACCATTTGGTAACTGCTGTTAGTGTTACCTGGCTAGAAAGAAAAAGGAGAGAAGTGAGGCAAAATACTCTCTCCCTTCTCTTTCTATCCAGGTTGCTAACATTTCAAACATTGAAAAATAAGAACAACCCTAATATACATATATGTATATATATATTATTTATTTTATTTATTTATTTATATACACTAGAAGAGTTCTCAAGTCTGTGGGACAGCCGCGCGTTATCACTCTTCCACACTCAGACATTTATCTATGTATCACACATCTATAGAATGAGTTTTCTATAAGGGGAGAAAGAGTCTCTTATATGAGTTTTTTTCTTCCTTAAAATCCATTGCACTTTGTACTTTTATTACACAATTATTAATGTTTGAGTAAATAAAGCATTTTTTTCCTATGAATTTCATTTTATATTTAGTTAGTTCACTTAGTTCTGTATATAAATCTAAAAACAATCTATTTACATTATCCCATACATTTTTTCAATCAGACAATTAATTAGTTTTCCAATGTTTTTAATTTGTGAATAGATTATTTGATGAACTCTTGTTTTAGATGTTAAAATGGCACAATTTATTTTCATGTATCTCAGATTTGGATGTAACGTTAATATCATATTAGTTTAAAATAAAGTTGTACGGGTGTACATACAAAAAAAATTATTAGTTTTCCACTTGAATCTAGTTTATCCAGGCTTGTGAGCGTTCAGCTTTTTTTGCGTTCAGCGTTCCGTTCAGCGTTCAAAAAAAATTAGCGTTCCGTTCAATGTTTTTGCGTTCAGCGTTCCGTTAGCGTTCAGCGTTCAATATTTTAAAAAGTACTGCGTAGTGATGACGTTTTTTTTTAGAAAAGAATTTCCAATAAAAGTACTGCGTAGTGATGACGTTTTTTTTTTAGAAAAGAATTTCCAATAAAAGTACTGTGTAGTGATGACTTTTTTTTCTTTGAAAAGAATTTCCAATAAAAGTATGTGTAGTGATGACGTTTTTTTTTTTGTTTAGAACAGAATTTCCAAAAAAGTACTGCGTAGTGATGACGTTTTTTTTTTTGAAAAGAATTTCCAAAAAAAGTACTGCGTAGTGATGACGTTGTTTTTTTTTTTGGAAAAGAATTTCCAAAAAAAGTACAGCCTAGTGATGACGTTTTTTTTAGAAAAGATTTTCCAAAAAAAGTGATGACGTTTTCCGAAAAAAGTCCAAGAAATGTTTGGAAAAATTGAACGCTGAACGCAAACCTCTTTTTCTTTGCGTTCAACGTTCAGCGTTCAAAAAAAAGTAGCGTTCCGTTCAGCGTTCCGTTCTTGAACGTGCGTTCAGCTGAACGCCGTTCAATTTTGCGTTCCGTTCACAAGCCTGGATTTATCAATATGCAAAAGTGTCTTTGTTAATTATTGAACATATTTTGTAACAGATATTTAAAATATCTCTTATTTGCACAAGCACACATGATATAACGTTGTACTTTTTGACAATCCAGTCCTGTCTTGGTGTCAACAAGGATGAACAACTACTTCTGGAGAAAAAAAGCCTTTTTAATTTGGGCCCTGCTTCTCTTCTTTGTGTTTCTTTTTTGTTATGAGCCCCCGGACACCCCAGTTGAATTACGTCATCTGAAGGATTCTTTATCGTGGAGCAATCTAACGTTTGAGGACTACACATCTACGGGGGGAAATCTACGAGGACCTGAGGCTTCTAGGTCCTGGAGGGGACCCAGTCGAGAGGTCCATGATCATAGAAGAAAGGGGAGAGCTAGAGGCCTTCAAACACGAATCTCAATGCTTTGTATACTTATTACAGGGGAACGCGATGCCAAAAATCCATTGGATAATAAACGAAATTATGTTATTCCAAGGAAGACAATGATTTGTGACGCACTGAGGAATGTCAACATCTCGATTTACAAACAAGGTGATCCCAATTTCAAAAAGGAATTCTCTAATTTGTTTCCCTCTGAACCTTTTCTTGGGGGAAGGCGCTACCAGACATGTGCCTTAGTGTCTAATTCCGGTGCAGTCATTGGGTCGGGACAAGGGAAATTCATTGATAACCACGAGTTGGTTGTTCGGTAAGATAGTTTGGATAGAGTCTTAGTCCATAATGGCTCATTAAAAATTATAAAAAAACAATTAACAATTGGCTCATCATTCATAATTCAATATAGGTAGTTCATTTAATTACATTGGATATAAAATCAAAACATACTTCTAAATATACTTCTTGTATTAGTCTATAGTTATTAAACAAGTATATTACTGTAGTTCAATTTTGAAAATTGTGACACCGAGAGAAAAAAAGAGGAGGGTTGTCTTGGATAAATATTTCTCTCAGATTTGCCAGGCATCCATTGTCTCCCAAAATAGCTGTCTCTTTGTTATCATCCTCACTAGCTGCAAGCTCAGCAACGAGGTTTGACTCTATTAAATTATATATTTATATATATATATTATTATATACATATAAATATATATATATAATAGGGTTGTCAAATATCTCCCTTCCGCCTTTTTATCTTTTGAACTTCGCGGTTAGGTAAAAAGCGCTACAGAGTTCGTACATGACAATACTGTACATAATTTGCAAAGTCTAAACTTACCTACAATACGACGTCATGCATGGTTAGTTTTATATATCGCGTTCAACAAGTGTAGACGTAAACTAAGGCAGAATGTCGCGGTTTTTGAAGTTTTCCTTCGTAAAGGGCAAATAAATCCTCTAGAGAAACGTTTTGGGAGATTAATGGTGTTTTGGGGGATGGTACTCAATCACTTCGAACCGTGGACAATTCAGAGCGATGAAATTGGCACAATGGATAAGCCAGCCGGTAGAAGACCTTTGACGACAAATACCAATCAAATCATGAATACTTCCAGTTACACCGGTATGTGACATCTCGCTTAGTCACCAAGCCATTTAAAACCATCTACAGAAGGCTGGATACAAAAAAACTTGATGTTGGGGTGCAAAAAAATTTGAAAAAAAAACCTTGAGGACCGAATCAACACCTGTAATATGCTACTGAAACGGAACGAACTGGACCCATCTTTGAAGCGAATGCTAACTTGTGACGAAAAATGGATCATATACGACAACATCAAGCAAAAACGGTCGTGGTAGAAGCCCGGTGAATCGTTCTAAAACAGTGACCAAGCCAAAATTGACAGTCAGGAAGGTTTTGCTGTGTGTTTGGTGGGATTGGAAGGGAATCATCCACAATGAGCTGCTCCCATAGGTATGGTTGGACGCTAAACTCTACCATCTACTGGGAAACAACTGGCCTGCTTGAAGCAGACGATCGACCAGAAGCGTCCAGAATGGCCAATAGGAAGGATGTGGTGTTCCACTAGGACAACGCCAGACCACATACTTTGTTGATTACCCGTCAGAAGCTACGGGAGCTCGGATGGGAGGTTTTATCGCATCAATTATGTAACCCGAACATTAGGGCTGTTTTTATTTTTCAAATGTTTGAAATGTTAGCAACATTGTAGATTTTCTGTTTCTTGGTGATAAAAGAAGATGACATACAAGTTGTTTAAACAAAATCGGTAACATTACGAGGTCAAAGTTTTAAAAATTTAGTAAAAATATAGTTTTCGCAAATTCCTACAAACGGTGAAAGTTACAGACTTCAATAATAATTATTAATTTAAAGGAAATCTAATTTACTACCAGACGTATGTTTGATGTTTTTTATTAGAACAAAGTTTTCACTAAAAACAAAAAAAAAATGGAGTGTGTAATGATAGCATATTTCATAGCTTTTTTGTATCAATTAACTTCACTCGCCTGTAGAAGATGACTTGTTCGCTTCAGAGTAAAATAGTATTTTTAAGTTAAGTACACCTTTGAATGATAAATCCCAAAATGGCCTTGGTTGCATTCTATCATTTCAGAATTCAGTACAATCTGAGTTTACATCATATGATTCAGAGCCTATATTGACCTATAAGAAATCCATTATGAAAAAAAAATAATGTGTTTCATAGATTTGCGTCAAGGTATCCTCTCAAAATTTTTACTTTGTCTCTGACGCATTATAATCCATTATATGCGTCATTTTGTACACGAGAAATGTTTTTTTAATGTACATATAACTCTCCACTTATTAATTGACATGATTTAGTATACCAAAATATTAAAGCTGGTGTACCAAGCTTTCATTTGATATGTTTGGTGCTCTAAAAATCGCTATACTTTACGAGAAATAAGCAAATACATTTTTGCACGTACTCTCCCAAAAAACTTGATCCTTTGATATGAGAATATACAATTACCACTTGGTAACTGCTGTTAGTGTTACCTGGATAGAAAGAGAAAGAAAAAAAAGAAGGGAGAGAAGTGAGGCAAAATACTCTCTCCCTTCTTTTTTTTCTTTTCTGACGCATTTAAATCCATTATATGCGTCATTTTGTACGCAAGATATGTTTTTTAAAATGTACATATATCTTTCCACTTATTAAATTGACATGATTAGTATACCAAATATTAAAGCTGATTTACCAAGCTTTCATTTGGTATGTTTGGTGTTCTAAAAATCGCTATACTTTATGAGATATAAGCAAATACATTTTTGCACGTACTCTCCCAAAAAAATTGATCTTTTGATATGAGAATATACAATTACCACTTGGTAACCACTGTTACCTGGATAGAAAGAAAAGAGAAGTGAGGCAAAATACTCTCTCGCTTCCCTTCTTTCTTTCTCTTTCTATCCAGGTAACAGTAATAGTGGTTACCAAGCGGTAATTGTATATTCTCTTATCAAAAGATCATTTTTTATAAACTATCGGCTTTAATATATATTTATTTTTATGCGACTACTAAATAAAGAAGCTGCAAATAAAAACATAATTTTATTTTGCTACAACATTTTTTAACTATTACTATATTTTTGAATACAATTTGAATACACAATATTTGGTAATAATCAAAACTCCATAAATTTATATTATAAATTATCTTCATAATAAAATTCAGTTAGTTATAAGAATATTATGTAATAAATATTTATTTTCATTTCAGGTTTAACCATGCAATAACAGATGGATATGAAAAACGACGTGGCTCCAAAACTGACCTGAGAATATTGAACAGTTTGCTCCTTAAAAACAAAACAAATACGACTTCCTCACCCGAAAAAACAATTTATCACTCCGAAAAAACAATTTATATAGCATTTGAGAAATCAGAACGGACATGTGTCCTTCAAGTCCTGGTCATCTGCGGCCTACAATTACTTAGACCAACTACGCACGAAAACGAAGGTTACACAGAAATCCAAAGTTCTACCTCCTAGACTACAATTCACTGTGGAACAGCAGGACTGGCTTGGATCAATCTCAAAATAACCCCATTGCAAATTACATACCCTCCTCGGGTTTCATTGGGCTTCACCTAATTCTAAGATCCTGTGATGTGATTCGTTTGTTTGAGTTCATGTCCCTCGCAGAGGGACACGGATCTCTGTCACTACTTCGAGAGATACTCAAAACCAGGATGTGGCTACAGAGGAGATCACTCCTTTGCGGCAGAAAAGTTGGCTTATTACATTATGGGCAATGTGGCTAGAGAGGAAATCTTTGAGGGTGGGTATTTAACCATGGACACCCAGCATTGTTAAAAAAAGTATAATACCTACTATATTAATAAATTAAATACATAGTATGAAAGAGTTAAAATTCAGCCCATCGAACTAGAAACTCTTTTTTAGTGAAATTGATCCTTAGCCTTAAAAGAGATAATTAAAACCGGCGCCTTCAAAATATTTATTCGAGCAAGCTCCATTGTGCTATATCGCTCCCTTGAAAATTATATGGTTAGAAAGAGGCATAAACCATGTTTGTGTGAGAAACAATAAGATATAAAGAAGCAAAAATTTCATTTGTTTAATGTTAAATAACGAGGTATTCAGATTGATAGTTGTTTTAATTGTACTGTGGAATGAAAATTACATAAGTACGCATTTTCTTATGCATCATTGTCAGTTGTGATCTCCACTAATTTTCTGTAGCATAACAGGTGGTGTCCAATACACTGAGCTTCGGAAGCATATATGGGAGAACGCAAGAGGAAAGGGTTTGTTATTTCTGTAGCCCGAGATTGAAACAGGAAGGCATTTTTATTGGATGTTTTACATTGAAAAAAGTATGGGATCTAGTTATTCACAAAATTTATACAAGTTTTGGTCATATTTAAGAATTGATAGCATTGTTTATATATAAAGGTCCTGATCAACCAAAATTATTTTATTGTCGCAAAAATTCAAAAATCTTCTTTACAAACCAGAAGCGCTAAAACCCCCCTATCAAAAAAATTAATTTTGTGAATAGATTATTTGATGATCTCTAGTTTTATATGTTAAATTGTTACGATTTATTTTTATTTATCTCAGATTTGGATATACCGTATATTATATTAGTTTAAAATAAATGTTGTACCGGGTGTACAAAAAAAAAAAAGTACGGCATTTTCTTTTTCATTCTTACATTATCAGTTGTGATCTCCACTAATTTTCTGTAGCATACACAGTCAATTTGCTTACTATCTATTTATTTATACTCTCTTGCTTTTTCCTTTAAATATATATATATATATATTATATATATATAATATATTATATATATAATATATATATATATATATATATATATATATATAATATATATATAATAATATATATATATATATATATATATATATAGTATATATATATATATATATATATATATATATATATAAAGAGCTGTTTCGGATAAATAGGCGGGGAAAAATAATCATAAAATATAATTTCAATTATCACAAAACAACTTTAACAAATCTTTTACACATGACTTCCACCGATTCGAATACATTTCTCCCCACCTCTCACCCACTTCCTGAAGGCCCCTTCACGGACCTGTCTTCTGGGATGGCCCTCCCGACCCGTATCCACGAGCTTTTGTGTTGACGATCTCCACGCCCTCGAGCATCTTCTTTAGACGGGGAAGTAGAAGAAGTCTGCGTGGGTCAAGGTCAGGAGATTAGGGTGGATGATCGAATGACCTTGATCCCCTTCTTGGCTAAGAACTCCTTCGTGCTATTTGCCCGTGTGGCACGGAGCATTGTCGAAGTGGAAGTACCAGTCTCTTTTGGCCATTTCAGGTCGCTTCTCCTTGAATTATTTAAAAACATGGTTTTATGACATCCTAGAACATGGCCGGGGTGACATAGGTCTCATCGGGAGATAGTGCTGGAAGATCACGCCGCAAGTTGTCGAAGAAGCTGAGAACCATCTGTTTCTTCTTTTGATTCTTGACGCTTGAAACTTCAGGGGCGGGTTGAAGCCCTTCGGGAGTCCATTGAGATGCCCTCGTTTTGACTCAGGAGTGAAGAAAGACACAGAGGTTGTCCCCTCCTCCCCTCCCCTTCTTAATAAAATCAACTTGATCATCTCTTTTAAGCCTTATCCGATCTTATTTTCCGGTCTTTTTTAATTACTTCAAATATTTATTATTGTATTAACACGTTAGAATTGAATTGATTCCTGTTTTAAAGAAATTCCTGTTTTTTTTGTTTAATTACCGTCGAATATCTTTTTATATATTACTGCACTACCTGTTTTTTTTTAAAGAATCTATTAATACCCCCACCATTATTTTACTGTTAACTCCTTTCTACTCGAATATACATCTTGTCAAATGAATATTTTTAGAAGAGGGTAACGAAATACATATTAAAAAAAAAAAAAAGAAAGAGCACAGAGGTTTTCATCCATTGTCACAATCTTGTCCAGAAACCCCAATCCGAGCTCAAAATGAGTTTCAAGAAGGCTTTTGCCACCTCACTCTCTCATTTTGTTATCCTCTGTGAGCATCTTGGGGATCCATCTTGCTGACTTGATTGAGAGCCAAAGGCGTCATGGAGGACGTGGAAAATAGTGTTGGTCGCGTCTCGAACTTGATAGTCAGTTCCTTCCTCCATTGTCACCCGACGGTTGGCCTCTCCAGTACACCCTGTGGAAATCTGGCTCC
>CP045895.1:24521826-24552571 GCA_013387185.1 Caligus rogercresseyi
TTTCCTTTTATATCTTGGGACATTTCTTTCTAGGCCGTTTTTTTCCTGCTCCATTTCTTCTTATATAATGTATTTTTATGTAAGATTGCATATAATTCATTTTTAAGTATACATTTCAATACTAACATATCAATTTATTTCTGTAAGTGATTGCATCTGGCTGTTTTTGAAAATCCCTTGGTGGACTATTGAATATAAGAGCAAAAAAGTGATTATAACTACTGAGACCTTATTTCAATTTCAAATTCATTATATTGGTTTAATTCATGTAATGATATGGTTATATTTGAAGAACAATTACTGAGTTTGACTCTAAATATTTTAAAAGAACTATTTTAAATAACAGATTATTAAATTTTTGAATGACTAATATAAGTACAATTTATAACACTACGGTGATGTTTGAATACATTGCAGCTGGTATAATTCAAGTGTAATCTTACCAGAATTTATTTACACTGAAGCAAAAGGACTTTTGGAAGATGCCTATATTAATTGGCTGTGGGTTTTAATTATCTCATACTATCAAGTACTGAAGGCTCTATGTTAACATCTTCCCTATAGTGCCATATATGATTTATATTTGCTGGCAGATTTATTGAAAACAATGCGATGTTTTTTATCATATACGTTTTGCAAGTTCGATATTACGTGAGTTGTTGTTTTTATTAGTTTCCTATAATCGTGGAAACGTCCAGAAACACCGTGCCTACAGAAGTACACATATTAGATAATTTATCTTCAGCTCTGTGAATCCATATGTGAAATGACGATACTAAGTCAAAGAATACATTTTTTGGATTTATATTTTATTGTATTATGCCTTGGCAAATAAATATATTTTCAGCCACAAAAGCTTTATTAAAAAATTTGACTCATTAACACAGTTGAATTAAAAATACTCTAAACCAACACATAAAATAGCAAAGACTAAAGTTTTTAAAAATTTGGAGCAATTTTGGCTCAAATTTCATTGAATAAAACGCTGGACCACCATAAGAACAGGACAATCAACAAAGGCATGAATGACCGAATTGCATAGATAATAAGCTAAGATTAATTGAGCGGAAATTTTTGATTGATCTTTAAATTTAGTACTATGAGTCTTGTCACATGTAGATTAAAAGATATTGCTTGTTGATGAGAAAGCCCAAGCAAATGTAAAAAAGCTGTAAAAGTCGTTCGTTTGTTGTTTCACCAAAAGTTATCGTTCATGGTTCGTTTTAAGATTGAATCGTTCGTCATTCTGAAAAAAAGTGACGACTTTTTTTTAGAAAGGAAATTTTTCCCTCGTCATTTTGAAAAAAGTGATGACGTTTTTTTAGAAAAGAAAATTTTTCTCATGAAAAAGAAAAAAAATTGGCACCAAAACGAACGATAAATTTATTTTTGTTGTCTTTTATCAAATTTATGAGCGACAAATCAACAACTCTGGAAGCAGTAACCGATTTTAGGCTATATAGTGTAAAAACATTTTGATGTAAAGCGATTCTCTCTTAGGATTTTTGAAAAAGGTAATTTCCTTCATATTTTTTAAAGAAATATCTAAAAATGAGCAATTCTACCTATCTAAAATCTACTAAGTATTTATAAAAGGTCAGAGCAGATATACCCTATGAAATAGGTCAACTAAGAATTACCATAACACGTATTAGAAGAAAATGTAATAGAGAAAATCTGATCTATTAATACCAATATTTTTATGCCAAGATGATTCAATAATTACGTAATCATGGACATCATAATATTTTATGGTATCCTTTATCAACTGCATATACATAAAGTGCATTAGCCAAGGAAAGTAAAATATTATTGTATATTAATTCATATCACTTTCCGAAATTTAGCTTTAACGAACACAGTATCATATCCTATACATAAACAAAGAAAGCAAACATTATCTCCCATAAAGGAAACTTGAATAGTTCAGCAAAAAAAATGAAGTACAACGAGTATATTATGTAATTTATGTGCAAATCAATTTCGTCATGTTGGTCTGCACATTGTACATGTCAACATAACGAAATGCGTTAAGCGTCACATTTAAAAGAAGAGAAAAATAACACTATTTCAATAAATACAACTCACTTATTGCAGGCCAAAATAATATAATTTCAATAATATATATATCTTAATATAATAAAATAGATATTTGTTATAAAAGATGTATGATTTTGTAGTTAAACCAAGAGAAAAGATTACTTCGTAAAGGTTAAAACAGTAAAATGTATTTAAAAAAAAGAAAATACCATATTCATCAAAGAAAGTAACTTGTACAATTTCAAATAATGTCCACTAAATTCTTGATTTTAGGTAGATACGATTCCAATGCGTAAACTCATTACATTGGAGATAAACAAAATATAAAGGATATTTATTACCAAAAAATTGCATATTGTTTAAAACATAAAAAGCATCATTATATGTTGCAAATATGATGGTATATTTAATAGAGCGAAGTTTAGCTCATGTTCCATCTAATAAGGTTATCGTTTGAGCCTTTAAAAGACATTTTTTACGTACGACGTTGAGGGATTCCTTGAGGCAATTGATCTCCATTTACCAGAATTATGAAAGTATAGAGCTTTAACTCATTTAAGTATTAATATAGGGACTGCATTTCTGAATAAATAAATAAAAGAAACTAGGGTCTTTGAAAGTTAACATGATGAAATTCACAGTTTATGTACGTCAATATGCGTTTAGCGTATTGAGCAAAAAAAAAAAAATAGTTCCATCTAAATGAATGTCAGTGACTCATGCCATTGGGGCTATACCTATATTATAGACCAAGGAAAATATTAGTATACAGTATCTCCAAGGTGAGTGAGCCCTACTCACGTGAAGAATAACATACTCTCCCACACAGTGATCAAATAACTGAGGAAAGATGGAAATGGACAAGGATTGGAAAGGCCTTCCTTGAGTGAAATCCACAAAATGAAGCGTGTTCCGGGCTCAGACTCCATCACTCAGACTCTCCTTGAAGAACTTCAGGATGATACTCTTCGAATGCCGTTCTCAGAGGACAATCTTCAGAAAGATGAAGAGGGCGAATCGAGACAGACGTAAGATAAATTGATAATCATGGACAAATGGATTTGGGTTGTTGGGGTCAAACGGTATATAAATAAACCCCCTATACTTGGGTCAAATCCGATAATAATGTAATGGGATAGCCAATACTGGGGTTATTACATGATATATTTTTATTCTTAAATTTGAGGGTACCAACCTCCAAATGAAGCTTGTAAATGATTTATTCCTCCATATATTTGTATACACAATGAATTTCAAAATGCATGAAGTAAATATCAGTATTTCTAGAATTTGTAGTTGCAATGGAGTACCGGATTTTTTCAAACACTAAATACATATCTTAAAAATATATTTTCTCCCCAGTAACGTAACCAAAAAATTGATCTTCAATATTGTTTATATTTAAATTATCCGATTGATCTCATCAATACTTCAAACTTCCATATTTATATATATATATGTATATATTACGAAAAATTTATCAATCATTAATTAAAGTACTTCAGCTTGGATTGAGATAGAAAGAGTTTGTTCATACTTACATTGGGCAAATAACTAAATAATTTTACAGATGGACTCTTATTGAAGAATCTATGAAGAAGATCTCAAGTGGATTCGAGCTACAAAAGATCATACTCCAGTTCAATCCCGGAGTTCGATGGAACTTTGATGGCCTAAAGTCAATGTTTGGGGAAGAAGGTCACTTGTCAAAGTTAGAACTGATGACTTCTTTGATACCATTCTCCCAGGGATTCAAGACCTTTGTCTTCAACTCCCTCAGCTCCTACCCTCGCCAGTCCCTCTCCTGAGGAAACAGACCAATCAATCCATCACTCTTTCTCAAAAGCAAATCTCAGCCCTCTTGGCACATGCATTCTTTTGTACCTTTCCATCACAAAATGCGTCCCGCCCTGAATCCAAGCGAGTCATAATGCCCTACGCTAATTTTGATGGCCTTTTTAAAAGCTTTTCAAACAACACCATCACGAGAAATTAAAATGCATCTTCCACTATTTTAAAAGACGACTCAGCCCTGAGGCCTCCAATAATTTAGTGACGTTTGCAAGAAAATCCTTTAGTGAATTCCCAGATTGGAAAAGTCGAACACAGGCCTCCCACGGCTTCATATTTCTGCGGGATCTATTGAAGGCAATGGAGACGGACTTTTGCAGGTAAAAATACTGAAAGAGTTTTACTGATTTAAGATTTCCGAACATTTGCCTCCCTTATCGTTCATCCGTTATTTTAAATTGAAATCGTTTCATCGTTCGCCCAGTCTGAAAAAATTGACCACGTTTTTTTAGAAAGAGTTTCTGAAAAAAAGTGATGACGTTTTTTTAGAAAGGAAATTTGTCCCATGAAATTAAAAATCTTTGTCGTTTTTTGGCGCCAAAAACGAACGACGAATGATAAAGAATTTTCCTTATCGTTCGTCAAAAACTTTTCGTTCATCATTCGCGAACGACCAACAAATGAACGATAAATCAACAAGTCTGATATATATATATAAAATATATATATATATGGCGTTAATCAGAAACATTCAAACATTAACTTTGGTTCTTATTTCTTATAAAGTTGAATAACATTATTCCATAGATATGAATTATTTAATTTTCATGCTTGATCTTTAATCAATGAATTGACTATCGGACATTGTTCTAATATGTATAAACGGGACAAAAAGCAACTCAAATCAACCTAATCGGGTTGTCACTTTTAAACAATTAGTGTCTAAATTCACATATTTTTTTACATTAGATCTAATTTGTCCCTATATTTTAAAGCCATAATGTTAAGCCCCTCTCCTTCTCTCATAAAACTCATTCATAATTATGTCCCCCATTTATTAGGTGGACTTCGCCAATGCCAAGTGGGCGGCGAGTTCTTCGTCGAGGATGCGTCCAAGAGGAAATTCGCTTCTTGATTTGTCCTGAACTTATTGCTTCTCGCTTATTTGTAGAAAAGCTTGAAGACAATGAATGTCTGATCATGTCCGGCTACGAGCGATACAGTAATTACAGGGCTACTCCTCCACTTTTGAATTGACAGGCAATCATGAGGATCCACACCAATTGACGAGAGCAACATCATCGAAAGTCCCTTATGGTTGCCATTAACGCTCTCAAGTTTAAAAATCAGAGGAACAGTTCACAGAAATAATATCAAGAGGAGCTCCACAAGGCCTTTGTTGATTCTACCCTCATGAGTAAGCCTAGAGACTAAAGCGAGGCTAAAGATGATATCATACATATATTTTTTCGCATTTATAGATCTCAAGATTCTGATCAACCTGGAGTAGCTACCGGGAACTGGGGATGTGGAGCTTATCGAGGAGATCCACGGTTAAAGTTTCTGATTCAACTCATGGCTGCCGGAGAGGCACGGCAAAGGGATGTGTCCTACTTTACGTTTGGGACGATGATCTTAGGGACCACATTGTACAGCACATATCAAAATCTAGTGGCTCATCAAGTAACGATTGGCGATCTTTATTCGCGGATACTCAAATACTGTGATTCCGGCAAGTTTAAAGAAAAGGATTTGTTTGAATATTTAAGGAATCTTTTTCATAATTTGAAAAGTTGTATCCGCATTTTATCTTAGCATTTATGAAGAAATGAATTTTTATTAACTTCCGTCAACATTATGATTTTTAATTCCTTGTATGCCGTAACAAAATATTTGGATATATATATGACAGCATATTATTATTATATCTTAATATTTATCGCTTACTCAATAAATAACTCTTGTGTTGACATAATTGTTTTATATGAAATATTACTATTTTCAATAAAATGGTAGTTGTGTAGCCCTTTGGCCTTAAAATATATTGCCAACTGAAAAATTGTTTACTCTTTACTTTTTCCTCCTTATTTGGCTCGATAGAATTGCTGTATCCGACTGGAAATAAAAAGCAATCGAGCGTGGTAATTAGTCACTCGAACCTAGGATCGTATCAATGAAGCTGATCAAAATTGACCTTCTCCTATGGGGATTGTAATCTGTGCCCTCAACATTGACAGTCTATACCATAGCGATATAAAGATATAAGAGAACTCATCAGAGAAATACTCATTGTGTCAAGAATACAGATAAACGATGTTTCTCTGCTATTGGAGGGAAGAGAAATACGTCATTGTGTTATGTTTATATCTCTATGATCAGCTTACGATGACGTAGTACCAATTACTTAGTTTATAGTGGACACACAGAAACAACAGAACTGTTCTCTGCTATTGAAGGAATCAGCTCTATATATCTTTATATCTCTATGTCTTATAGGTACACACACTATACCTTTGGGTACATGAGCTATGACATCGCCTATAGACTCCTTCCACTACAGGAGAATATAAATAAGTGAGGCAATGGAATCGACGTAGGCAATTGCAGGGCGACAGCTGACTATTTTGTATGATATCACAAGTGCTACGCTTGAATTCTATTTCAGTTTGTATTGTAAAGCGAAAATGTGATATCCTCGAGGAAGTAATGGTGTTAGTGCCATCCCTATAATCCTCGAGATGCATGATATTTTGCACTTCCGACGAGGGATCCCAATATCCAACATCTGTGGATTGCACGATGCAGAAGATCCGACAGGATTAGCTTAAAGAATGCGAAGATCTGCGATCGTCATTTTACTCCAGATGACTTCCAAAGGAATATTCAGGCTGGAAGAATAGGAGAAGCTTTAGTCTCAAGTTGTTCCTACACTCTTCATCCCTGGATCACCCTCCTCAAGTGTGTCCAAGTCCTTCAGACAGGTTCGTCAAGAAGCCCGTGAACGAAAAAAATTGTGAGTTGACTAGTGAGAAGGAATAAGGAACTCTCAGTCACGAAAATGAAGCTGTCCTGCTACAAAGCTAAGTGCCTCAAACTTGGCTCATAACACTTTAAGGAAACTTAATTAGAAACTCATTGGAAAATAATTACACAGCGAATTCAAACAAGAAGGTTAATTAATCCTTTGACAAAGTTCATTCGGGCTACTCAAAAGAAATGTAACTACCGCCCTCATTCTACGGAGCATATGTACTGGGCCTTTGAGTACTTGCGCTCACGGAAACTCCTTCCTCTGCCTAGTCGGCAAACACAGGAAAAATTCCAATGACTGTTCCAACGAGGGTCTCTCCTATATGCTGGATACTCAGGAAGTTTAAAGAACTCCACCCCATTTGGTGAAACAGAGGAGTAACATTGAAGGATTTGAAGAAACACAAGTCCTTGGATTGAGTTATTACCGCCCCTTCTCCCGATTTTTGAAGTTCTGCCACCTCTTAGAAATCATTTCCATTTTTTCATAATAGCCATCAAGACGCAATCGAAAAGACCCCATGTTTTTTCTAAGAATTTTTAAGCCACTTATCAATTTTTATCCAAATTGGTCAAATAATTATTATTGCTTTTGTAATAAATAAAAGAACACGGATTCGAGTCAATTTTCTTAATAAGCTACTTAAACTGAAAAATGCTAGTGAAAACTTAAACACATAGGTCAGGTTACTAATGAGCGTAATTCTATTCATATTCTTATGTTCCCCTTTTTTATATGTACATATGTAGAATTCTATTATTGTGATTTATAAATTTCTTGAAATAAATGAAAATCTTGAATATAAAAATTATTTTTATGGTTTGAAACTATTATTGGCTAATTACTTAAAATAATGAAACAAATGATAAATCATTCACTTAACAAATTTTCATGCAACATTCTTACACTACCTCAATACATGAATATGTAAAGAAATATTTTCAATTGGAATTAAAGTTGAAAATATTCATGAAGTCATTGCACCACATTGATGAAGGTTTCTCAAACGTCTAGCCTCCTGACGATCACAAAGGATAGACGAGACGGATCAAAATATAATGACTGGAATCATTCACCCGTCCACTCCCATTCCTTATTTGATCCCAAGCTGATGAACATGTAAACAATTTAATATAAGAACAAGGCAGGAGCACTCTGTAACGAATATTTCCTTCTTCTTCTAAATAAGTAAATTTAGAGAGTGTAGAATGTAGCACGATGCCGGCTGAACATGTTTCCTTTGTTTCTACTCGTAGGAGATTGAAAACCGTCTCTCAACAATAAATAGAAGGATCAAAATAGTAATAATATTTCAAAAAAAGACTCAAGAAACTTAGATAAATAAATCATGTAATTCAAAGTCATTCATGATATTTCACTATCTTCTTGCTATTTTCTTCTTGTTTCTTTCTTGGTACGATACAAATGCATAAATAGTATTATATAATAGTTATAATAATAATAAGAAGAAAAATGTGTTTATAGTAGTAGTAGTAATAATAATAAATAAAATTCCTATTAAAAAAGTGATATAAAAAGGAACAATTCTTGAAAAGGGTGTTTTATAGTGTAATAATAATGATAATATTTCTTATTTATAGGGAGGATTGGGTGGGTGGGGGGATGTTTTGTATGAGGCTATAACATAGTGTTTACTGTTGCTTGTTTGCTTTAAGTTAGGTTTTCCTTGGGTGGTGTTAAACGCAGGGGATTTAAGTATATATATATAAAATGCGAGATTTGATTGGTGGGCTTTTCTCCGCCAATCAAATTGAGAATAAATATGAAGAAGAGAGAGACTTGGAATGCCAAAAAAAGTGTGCCAAGTATGTATATATTAAAGAAGCCAAAATATAATTATTATTTAGAGAAATAGGATCTTTTAGGAGAAATATAACTAAAAGAAGTGTGATTGACATTGCACGGCAGTGAGTTTTTTTATACATTTGTATATAAATATATGTGTGTGTGTGTGTATATATATAATTGCAGCTCAACACTCTTAGAAAGGATACAGCGTTTTAATTTAATTGAAAAGGGTGAGGAGCATTACTTTTTGTATATAACATATAAATGATTTGCTCTCAATGTATTTATGTGAATAATTTTTTTGTCAAAAAATGGTGATTTTCTAAGGAAAATAATTGCAAATATTATGTATATAAATAGGAATAAAGTTGTGGATATATAGAAGCAAAGTCGTTGGGACCACTTTTTATATACATTATATAAGTCAAATTCTTTGCAATTGAAGTTAATGAATCATTTGTAGAGTGACACTACCTTAATTGACAGTAATTAATAGATAATTGCCAACATAAGCATATCAATGGATCTACTAGTATCAAATGAAATAAAGGCAATTATTAATAATACCCTATAAAAAGGCTATTGAAAGCTCCAAAAAAAACCTCACGGCTCAACCTTTCATATATATATATATATATGAATGGTCACCAACATACATACTTGCTTTTCCAAAAGTTTCTTTAAAAAAATAAAGATGCGGCAAAAACTGTATATTATATCATATAAAAAACTAAGTTTTGAAAAAAGAAGTGAATAATTAGGGAATTCATCATTTGACTAATAAAAATATTATTAGATATAGATAACAAGCTGGCTCAAAAGGAAGAAATTCTTCATAACAAAATGTTTTTTAACCATCTAATTAGTAGTGCTGGAGTGTCATAGTAAATCATAATAGCTATAATAATAGTATTGAAATATGATAAAGGCAATTTCCCCGGAGAACAAAGGCAATACGTACAAGGCATAAAAGATGTTGAGGGGGGGGGGTGGGGGGTGAAGTAGGGTTCAGTGATGAAGCACTAAACATCTTACATATTCATATAAAATAATAATCCTTATGTGTGTGTGTGTATTGAGTACGTATTTTAAGAAAGCGTTTTTGGTTTCAAATTGTATAAGATAGTAATATTATTATTATATATATATGCACAGTATTCAGAGGAGGAGCAGAAGAAGAATGAGAGAAAGGTGTATCCTCAACCTCACAGTAAAGAATAGTGTAAGAAAAAAGTATGTGAGACAAATTGAGAGGAGGATTTTTTTGTTATTTTAGCTTCTTCTATAATTAATATTCAGTCAGTGTGGTGAGGAGGATTTTTGTAAAAAATATATGTCTGTGAAAATTAAACAGGGGTCCATGGCCAAAATGGCTTGAAAGGGATATTATTATAAATTAATGGTATAACATTGTTATTTAACATATTATCATAATTATGCCAATTCATCATACAGTATACCATTAACAACACCTTGGCTCATGCGTCCAAAATGGCTTGAAAGGGGCCGCCGTTAAATAATTAACAAGGTTATAATATTATCAATATCATTAATTGGTATTTCAACATGAAATATATATATATCATTATAGCATTATTTTAAAAGTATTATCATATTTATGTAAAAATTCCTGGTGAAACATTTTTGTAATTCCATGGAGAAAATGGATTGAAATGGACGACGCCCTGTTAAAGGTATCAGTATCAAGGTATACTATTAGAAATATTATAAAAATGATGTGTGTTTTTGGTGGGTTATGATAAAGTAGAGTCTTGATTCTTATACATATGTTAATAATTACGGGAGCTTGATGATATTCGTAATATTAGTAGTGAAAATAATCATAATTATTATTATGACATTGAATAATGTAATTTTTTATTCTCAATGTTATAACCGAATTATCCATAGAGTAATGATAGTAAACTGATAGTTTTAAATGATGCCATGATATTTGTAGTTAAAATAATATTGATGAATGGGGTTGAATGATAATGTAAGTGTTATAACGGAATTATTTTTTACTAATATGAATAATATTTCTTATAGTAATAATATTGATAACCTTTCTTATAATGTTATAATTATTAATAATGCAATGATAATATATTAGATAACCTTTTTTTTAATGGTTGGGGCATAACAAGAATAGCAGAATTAAGGGTGTTGAAGAGCACAAATTGTCTTATTTCCTGACTTGGCAGTGGGGCTCTTCTTCATATCCTTGGTAGACTCCGTGGCGTTGGAATGGACTCGTCCGAGTTCCCTCCGGATAGCGTCGGTGGAGATAAATGTACCGCAGTTGCTGAAAGTGAGGATCCTCCCGTTTCCTGGGAGCCCGTTCGAATGAGGCTCGCCGGCCTGCTTTGGTTGTTTCGTCCAAAGTCCGAGGCGGATCCTGTTCGCTTGAGTCCCCCGTTCTCCTTGTCTTTTCTCTTTGAGGATGAGCGTCGGAGGGGTCGGGTGGGGTGCTCCTTGTCAGAGAGGCGGCGGCGAAGGCTGGAATTACCACTGCTCCCGCTGCTACCCGCGGAGGTGGGCTGATTCATGCTGGAGGAGGAAGTGGGCGGCGCGGATGAAGGCGGAGAGGATCCAAGAGAGGATTCGTCGCATAACTGCTGTAGACTGTTCCCTGAAAAGATATCACACATAATGAGTAGTATACTAGCATAGATATATCCCCAAGAGTAGGTACTCTCTCCAGTACAAATTTAACTATCATTCAATCGGATTATCGACCCAAAAGTTGCATTGACGTAAAGGTACAAATAAATGATAATGATGATAGATGGTTTCCATAATTAACAGGCTCTTACCTTTAATGGTCCAGGGTGCGGATTGTACAGATGAAGGCGTGTGATTGAAATTCTGGTAGTGACTATGTTTGCCCCCGCTTTTGACTTGTCCCGGGAGAGAAGACGGCCGCTCACCGAATAACCGCCAACCCGGAGGACCTTGAAGAGGACCCGGTCGACACTTGACGGTCACGAGGCCAGAGGGATCCGATAGGAACCACTCCGAACGGTGCTTCATTCTTTCAGTCTGTCTCTCATGAACCTGAAAATCAACAAACAATGATAATTCAACGGGCCCTTTTACAGTATTAGAGCTGTACACGAAATGTAGATATTTTACACTATATATAAGAACATTAGTCGGACAGAGAATGAAAAAGAGAAGGAAAAAGTTGTTAAATCGTTTGATAAAAAGAAGATTATTAACGCACACAAACAAGAAATTATTAAAAGAAAAACTTGCCAAAACCTCCTTATCGAGATTATCGTCCGTCTGGGAGTCATCCTTAGCATCTTGAGTGGAGTTAGAGGAGTACGAAGGGGGGAGATGACAGAGCATTTCGGACAGAGGGCCACCCTCGCCCTTATCATCATATATCTTTATTTAAATCCAAGTGAAGATGTAAACAAAAAAAAAAGATCCGTCCCAATTTATGTAATAAAAAACAATCAAGCAAAAAAAAAAAGTTCATTTTAAGGAAAGGAAATCCACACCAATGATTAAAACTACGAATAATACTACTACATTTCTAATAAAAAATCTATTGTTATTACTAATAAATGAATGATAGGAAAGAAGATGGTCGAAAGTAGAGACATGAGCAAATAAAATGAACTTTTTAGCAATATATGCAAATTAGAGTGGTCCAACAATAAGATGTTCTTTTTGCAAAAGGATTTGAAATCAAACTTCAAGCTTTGGAACCTAACTACTATAGGCTTCAAAGGGTCACAAAAATGAATAAATGATGATACAAATGGCTAACAAGCTAAAGAGTTGACTTGTTATATGAAAATAGCATCATTGTCCATGCATCTCAATTTTAGATGGTTTTAAGTTTTATTATTGTTAATTCCAACATCTATTCAAGTGAGGAATAACCATTAATACATAAAAAGAGACATATAAAGTGAAGTCTTCTCAATAATACTTGATGATTTCAAGCTTATCAATTTAAGAGTATAAGTCAAGCAATGAAATATAAGGCTGGACCACTCGAACATGCATATGGTTAACCCAATTAAAAGCAATAAATAAAATGCAGTCAAAGAAGATGTAAGTCAATTCCAAGCAAATAAATATTATTATTTTCCGCAGAAACGCCCAATATATATATAAATAATGTATAAAATAATAATAGAGAGTATTTGAAGTTCACGTATCGAGGAGGATCAAATGATATTTACAGGAAGACCTGTGCTTGTTGCCTTGTTGAACATGTTGATGTCTTAAATAAGTCATTTGTTGTTTAGTACACAATGTATGTATATTAATGGCAAAAAAGCTCTTTGAAATGGGGATTGGGAGTCAGTTGGGTTTTTTTAAGCAGACTCATCTGCTTCTAATGATAAAGGGGGAGGGGGGGGGGGGGGCATATCATATCATAAGTGGGCTTTGGGCTCTTAAAAATGCAAAGTGAATATAAAATAGTTATAGTCTTATTAAGCTGAAGTGTTTCTGTGAATTATATACTTGTGCGCATATATATATAAGAAATAATATAAAAGTAAACATCATGCTCGTTTTTTAATGAATTAAAACACAAAAAAACAGACACACCTAAACCGCATAATTTAGGGGATTTTTATAGGATTAATAAAGATATAATAAAGTGATGTAAATACTTAGGATGGGAGAAAATAAAAGGTTCCCTCTTTTGAGAATATACATGGAAATAACTAAAGCGGTTGTGTGGACGGATATAATTTGAGGCAGACATTCTGTCCTCGAATGACATTTTTTTTGTTCATCACTCAATAATGTTTCCAAGTGCATGGGTTTCCATATTGAGAGTAAAATGTGTTGGAATGCCAAATTTCAGCTTCTTTGGGCTAACAATGTTGAAATGCAATGTGGTGGTGGTGTTATCAAAGATGACATACAGTTTTGGACTCTCCTAAGAGCACTACTACTTTTAATTAATTTATCATTCAAGGTTAGTATTATTTAATACGTAAAAAATGCTATTATAATCATACTTTTTCTTTTCGAGACTTCTCTCTGTGCTCTCTGGTGTGCATTAGAGTAAGTGCATTAAAATGCTATTTTTTCAAATCAAAGTTGTAAAAGGTATATATACTTTTTCTACGGCAACCTTTGATACTACTACTAATAATAATTGTTAATTACGGCCTCGGATGCAAGACATATACACATCAAACTAAGGGTCGTTTCATTAACTTTTCATAATAGGAGTAGTATTAAACTATTGAGTCATTTTAAGGTTGCAGGGGGGTCATTTATTTAATCCCAGAGCCTTGTTCAGAAGGTGTTCAAAGTAGTGTGAATGGTAGACAGATTTCATGAATGTGATGGTGCGGAAATGACTGATGTGTTATTATTGGTTGTCTTATGTACCTGTGGAAGGCATGTGTATGAATTGAACTCGGATCTTCCTGCTGGATGTGTGAGGTTTCTGAGGGGTGGAGGGGATGAGAGTGTGTTGAGTGATTGTAGCGGGGATCCTCCTAGGGATGAGGATGAGACGTTGTTGTTGTTACTGGTTGAGACCTGGTTTTCGTCCAGGGAGATGGAGAGTCGTCCCTGGGGGTCCAGGGGGCAGTTTTCGGGAATGATTTCGAGTGAGCCTGTTTTCTCAAGGGCTGAGCTGAGGGGCCCTCCCTCGTCTTCAGAGGAGGGGATGCGGTTGAGTGAGGGGTCCATGTCGTCACGAGAGCAACCCAGGATCACGGGCGGATACGTGAAGAAGATCCACTCATCCTCAACCTTGAGGATGCGGCCCGTGAGGCGGGCGTAGTACTCATAGTTCTCACGACCAAAGAGATTGCGGATGCCGAAATGCTCAATGAAAAATGTTGTCACCTTCGTGGCAAGCTGAAACAAGAAAAACACAAGAGATTAAATATCATTCAAATCATATCATATCACAAACGCTTCACAAACCAAATCATTATATTACATAATTACATAACGGCTCATACCGTATTGAGCTCTGGTGCGGTAAATCTAGTAACTAAAAATAATAAAAAAACTCAACTAAAAAATAAGTATTTTTCTAGTTTCATCAAAAAATTGTGTTTGATTTGAAATTGCTTGCCTCTAGAATCCATAAGAAATAACTGATTAAGCTTCGTATCCGTATTCATAAAACCATGAAACCCCAAAACTCACCAACCAATGAAATAATACATGTTTTATCTTAAAACTTCTTCGTGGTGTCAGTAAATAACTTTGGATACAAATTGAACAATTTACAAGTTTATCTTTAAATAGTTACGATAAAGGAAACTGCATGGTTTTACATGTTTGATATCAAACTACTTATTATATTTAAAAATACGAATACAATAATTAAACCACATTCTTTGAAAGTTGTGTTGATACTCAAATCAACATCATCGAATAAGCATTGTCCAACAGACATTACGACTAGTTTTTCTTTTTTCATTCTATACCTCTATTTTCCCTCCAACATGAAAAAGTTTATTTTCATAGAAAACATACTAATATCACGCAATCTCATTTATTTAAATCAAGACTCGAAGAAGAAAGTCGCATCAAAACCTCTTTCTCTCTCTGAATATGAGAACATACGTTAAAACGAAGCAAATTAATATATATAATACTACACTGAACTCACGCTCAACCACACACACACACACACGTGCCTTCCTCCAATGGTATTTGCACAAATTATCATAATTTGAGTAAAGAGAGTTAAAGAAACCATGTTGAAATAAAAGACCCACCGACCGTCCTTCCCCAATGCCTAGGTCCATAATTGAATGAACTAAGTGGATTAATGAGGGAAATTATTAGGACTTTGTTCCAGGATCCGACATATTACTGTTCAATATTAAACTGTACATTTTATAAATAATGGACTGGATGAAAAGGATGAAATTATTAAGCATAGTATTTGAGACGTCGGAATGCCAATTTATTTCACCTTTCCTATTTGCATCTTCAACAACTTAATGTTTCCAACATGGTTTTCTGAGACATAATAATAATAGATGAATATCATAAATGTGCCAACCCTCCCAGGCGACACTGAGTTGAATTGTATACACTATTTTTTCATGTCCATGGACAAATAATGTATTATGTTAACATCCAGGCCTATTATTGTTGTATTTAGAAGTAATTCCAAGCATTTTAAAACCCCAAGTTCACACCCCAAGGGAAGTGAGCTAAGAAATAGATATTTTTTTATGTAAAATGTTATTGATCACGAATGCTCAAGTTGTTTTTTTTTGGTGTGGCTGATGAAAACATGAGGGTGTGATGACAAATATCACCACCTCAAGGATTACTTTGAAAAGACATTTCACTGAATTAGCAATTTCTCCTTGAGAACTAAAATCCAATTATTTATCCTCGAACTATGCTTGCATTCTGCCTCTAACAATAGATCCTTTAACTGAATTGAAAGGGAGTGCCGTGTGCGTTCAAGGCGACTCCAACTCTCAATGTTGAGGGGGGGGCGCAGGTTCGAATCCTCCTGAGAGGGGATGGTCAACTTTGGTCCGCTACCTCATGTATAAGAGTATCGTAGGTTTGAGCGACTAATTTTAATGCTAGTATGCTTATTTAATTCCAGTTGGAAACTCCAATTCTATCGGAGGCCTTAAAAATGAATAAATTAATCGTAATTATTCATCGAAAGTGAACACTTTTAACAACACACACACGGCTATAGCCTTCCTCCCTCTCAAGGACAAGTCTCTCCTCCTCCTCCTATAGACTTGAATAGTCAAAATCGGTCAATAATAATAATAATATATTTACTTCGTATGACTTTTTCTTCATAAAATGAGGTATATTCAAGAAGAAAAAAAGAAATAATTGCCGTGAATGGCGTAGTAGTACAATAACTAGCTGCTGAATGGTCATTCTTAAATAATTGAGTATTTATGAGAAGGAAGGCTTTAAACAAGGGTGTAAGGCTATACTACTCTCGTGCCGAGAGAGAATGTGGCAACCATATCATGCAAAAAAAAAAACCACGGAAGTGTGTGTGTGTGTGTGGAAGAGAGATAAAAATGGATAAAAACACAGGATGGAGCATTATTGTGAGAGAGCAAGAACATAAAAAGTTGTGCGGGAGTAAATACAATATGTAATTAAAAGGTGAGTAGACTAAGTGTGTGTGTGTGTGTTATGCTCATGCAAAAATGCTATATATTCAAGGGATGATGATGGGGGAACTCTTCGTAGAAATATATCGTAGCTATTCTAAAGAGTGATTAACCGATTCAAACACGATTAAACCATGGATATAATTCTGTACAATTACTTTTATAAATGTTTAGCTTAAATATTTACAGCTGAGCTACAAAGAATGCCAATTCAATTTGATTTACATTGAAAAACATGCAGCGTGGTCACAGAAGTCTTTTCAAGAGTATGCAATAAAACTAAATTATGTAAGTTATCAAATTGAAGCTTCATAACTAGTTTGCCAAGTGGAGGACGACTAAGAAAACTAAGAGCACAGTAAGTGATTTAACTAATTCATTTTCAATTCGCCGCCTCTCTAGTATCAGCTATTTGTAAGTAGTCTTTTTGGAAGATTGTCACTGTGGACGGACAACAACTCATTATTTTCGTGAATTCATATGAAGGAGATCAAATGGACACTTAATAAGAAGGTCTCTCTTGGAATATCACCCCAGTTATAGTAAGTGATGTGGCCTTCAGCTCGAGTGTATTCACAGCAATCCTTCCTATTTTTAATTCTCTTTAGAAAACATATGTAAGGATTTTGAGTGAGGATTCAATAATTATATTAAAGTCTCCCCCCCCTAATGATTTTTAAGAATAATTGAAGCTATTCATAAAGATATGTCTATTGGATAAAACGTTTTAGTTGTTGTGTTTTTGTTAATAAAGTTGTACATTGTACAAAAAAATAAATAATAATTATATTTCAAATAATTTTAATGTTTATTTATGTATATTTTTACGCAATTGCCTCTCAGAAACAAATAACAAACAAAAATAGTATTTCCTATGAGTCATTTCAATATAAAATATGAAAAGCGAGGACGAAAATTGCTTTTACAGCCTTGAAGAATGTATATTTAAAAATGGCACAAAATTACACCAAGATATATATATACTTCTATAACCACAAGATTTGAACATTGAAAATTCTATCAGAATAAATTCACTACTTAATAATATTTTTTTAAAGACTTGGGGGGATCAAGAAGCAGGGGAAAGAACAACTAGTGTTTGCACTTATTTTTTTAATATACTCCAGACCCTTATAATAGTGAGTCCATAAGACCTCTTTGGATGAGTTGATGCACACATTATAAACAGAGGCAGCAGGCACACGAAGAGGCATTCCACTCCATTAGTGGCAGCGGTTCATATCTCCATACATTATTCACGCATTATTATTGTTATTATTATATGATTCCTTTCTTTTGGTGTGTTTTTTTTTTTGGGGGGGGGGGGGGAGGGGGTTGCTACACTCATACATCATACTCAAAGACTTACCAAGAGCTTTTCAAGACACTCGTCGAGACAATCCTTAAAGAAGAAATGAGAGAGAGAGAGAAAAGAGAGAGAGGAAATATTTCATTTAATATTGTTTTGATATGTATATATTGAGAGAGAGAGTGCTAGGCGAGTGATAATAAAGGGTCCTAATTACCCTACTAATGAGACACATAATAATAATAAGTACTACTTCCTCCCTATTATCATGGCTCAATGAACCTATAATCATTTAAGTTATCCTTAGAAAATAGTTACATATTCAAATATAATTCAAGTAATAAACACACACACACTCAAGGACGAAGATCAATCATTCAGAAAATTAATGTCTTATTAAGCTATGAAGTAGCTATTTTCTACTATCCAATAATAATAATAATAAATGTTAAATCCGAAACACTGCGATACTCATTACATTTTCCGAACTTAACATTACTTAAAATGAGCATCATAATATTAAAATATATTTCGTCGAAGCGTACCTACCAGATGCCGCCTCTGATACACTCTTGGTGTTGAAATAAAGAGGTCGTCATACTGACGACCTCTTTTCTCTCTTGGGACTACCAAGTAAGGTAAAGTGATTCAAACTAATTTAAAAAAAATACTGTAACAAAATCATACATAACTATGACCAAACTAAGAGAGGGAATTGATGTCATTATAAATAATTAACATAAGCCTATGTATATATATATATATATGTCGTTCGTGAACGGATGACTGACAAATTTTTGACGAACGACAACAAAAAATTTATATCGTTCGTCGTTCGTTTAAAAAAATCATACAGTAACTTGCAGATTTGTAGTTATTCAAAATATCTTCATGAATGTCTATCCCTTGCGCCAAAATAATAAAAGTATTTTCCATAGACATGACGTATTATACTTTTTAATGTTGAACTTTTTGTTGGGAAAAAAATCCTTTATAAAAAAGTCGTCACTTTTATTCAGAATGACAACGACAAACGAACAACGGATGATTCAATCTCAAAACGAACGATGAACGACAAATAATAACTTTAATGAACGACAATTTTTCACGAGCGTCAACAAGTATGTAAGAGATATATTTCTTAATAATGAATTTTAATAATTATATGGGGATTTATCAAGTGTTCTCTTCGGCCTTGGCTAGAAATAGTCTTAAAATGATATTGTTGGCGTGTGCTATAATTCATATGTTTGATCGATTATTAGTTTTTTTCATAAGAGCTAATCTTGTTATTATTATGATTCGAACAGTACAATATTTCTTTAGAGATCTCATTCTAAACCAAAATGTTCTACTATAAAATGTATTCATATATTTTTACGCAATTCTACCACCTTTTATATAATTGTATAAGGTATGGGAATAAGTTTAATCGTTTTTACGTAGATGACATTACTAGTATCGCTTGCTTCTTTTCTAGCCTTTCGTCACATGCATTTAAATGGTGTGTATGTCAGCTGTTCAACACAATATAAGATATTGTTTTGGTGTGCAAACAAGTATATTTATCGCATCGAAAATGCGGGAAGTTCTTCTCCACTGCTATTTTTTTAGGAAAAAAAGATTTTTTTGCATCGTATCCTCACTGGCGATGAAAAGTGGTTTCACTACGACAATCCTAAACGCAAGCTAGCATGGGTGAAGCCAGGTGAACCAGTTCCATCAACGCCAAAAAGCAATATTCATGCTCTGTATCTGGTGGGACATGCGGGGTGTAGTCTACTATGAGCTGCTGAAACCGTCCGAAACTATAATTCCCAACGCTTCCGACTTCAACTAATGCGTTTGAATCAAGTTATTTAAAAAACCCGGTAAGAATGGGGCAATAGACACGAAAAGCTGATTTTGCAGCACGACAACACTAGACCGCATTTTGATCAACCCGTCCGAACATATCTAGAAGGAGTGAAATGGAAGTCCTAAGCCCACCCGCCGTATTCACCAGACATTGCCTTTTCAGATGTAATTTGTTCCGGGCGATGCAGCATACAAAAAAGGGTCGATGATTGGACCACCTCGAAAGAAATAGAATTCTTCACTCGAGGAATCCGTTTATTGCAGAAAGATGGGCGAAGGTTGTCGTTTCAGATGGAAAATATTTAAAAAATAAATTCATTTTTACATAAAAACGATTTTATTCTTTTCATTTTACTTTTTAATATGTATACTTTTTAAAAAATGGCTATAAAGACGTTTTTAAAAAATAAAATTTTAAAAACAAAATGATTACTTTTAAATATTTTGCTTTCATGGCTCTGGATCCCTCCGTAAAGTTTTGTTATATAGACGACCTTGGCTATGATGATAACCTCGTCCAATGACGATATATTTTTTTAAATATTCTTGTGTTGAGATATGAACAGAGGAATGAGTGATAGAAGAGGCATTATGGATCAAGGCTGACAAATGTATTAGAAGGTCACAGCCCTCTATGACACTATAAAGGCCAAATAATTTTTTTAATGATATTATTTATCCTTTATATAATACATTATATGTACGCATAATACAGACAGTGTTTAAAATCCTTCAAAAATAAGAGATGGTTCATTGCTTTGTATGAATTTGTGTGTTGATGGTATTATTGATTAGAAAACAATATTATTCAATGCATCTTATTTGTATTAATAATTTGTTAAATTATTTTTTTAAACATTAAAATTGGTCCTATGATATCGATTTACATGACCGCTAAAAATTAGTAGTGGTTGAATGGAGCCACAACATTTTTTTGGGGAAATATATATCAAAATGGCTTTTTTAGAGGGCTTTAGGTTTCAAGCCTGCGAAATAAAGCTAGACGCATTTATCCATGTCCCCAGGAATAGATACTTTTCTACAAGAGTGTTATTATTGAAGATATTAAGTAATGGGAACACTATCCTTGATTTATTGGGAATGACTCATTTGACCCTGACATGAAAAAATGATAACATTATTATTTGCTATAGAAATATATATTCTCATCAGTAATTAAATACGACTCTTTCATAATGACGAGAAGTAAAATGATGCAAAGCAGACGTCTCTCTTTCCCTCTTGTTATTCATTAAATAGCTCACATGGAGACCAGATGGACACTTGCTCTTTATTAGTGATCAGTTTCGTGCCTTCGTTATTTATTACTTACCACGGCTATAATAAGAAGTTTGATGGCAACTACAGCCAATGCATAAGAGGCTCCTGAATGCATTATAATATCGACAAAAACTAAAACTTAAAATAATACTTTAGTTCCTTTTTATATGGCTCTTGCATATTCCAGTAGATTAAATGTTACAATGACCGTTATTCACATATACCTAATGGTTATTATGATGTTTTGCAATTATGCAAAAAAATTGCCCGGATATACTATATGGTTATTATGATGTTTTGCAATTATGAAATACCACGCGTATAATATATATATATATATATCTTATTGTCTTTAAGAACGTGCGATAGCCGTGTGCGTTAAGGCGTATTCAACTCTCAATGTTGGGGGCGCAGGTTCGAATCCTCCCGAGAGGGGATGGTCGTTTTTGGTCTACCTCATTGATAAGATCCTAGGTTCGAGTGACAATATTAATGCTAGTATGCTTATTTATATCCAATCGGATACAATTCGGTCAAACCGAATAGGGAAAAAAACGAAAAATATATTTATTTAAAAAATCATTCAATATCGAGTCCACATGACCAAAACATGATTTGAGCCATGTATGTACTTGTAATACGTTTCATTTGTGGCGGGAAGCAATATTGAACTCTGTGGCTCCTATGAAAAAAATATTGAACCCAACTAAAATATATTGCTTCCTTCTTCCAACTTGTGACAATACTCAATCTCTTTGCTCTATTCTTGACGCCATCTCTGTTTTCTGTGAGAAAATAAACAAAGCCATTAATAAGATTAACTAGAAAACAATTATATTATTTAGTCTATGCAAGGTATATTAAAAATTATAATAATATAATAATAAAAACGTAGACACACACTTTTAGTCACATTTTGAACTGCACCCTTCGTTTGTGACTTGCAAGATTAATGCTGTAGTTTATGAATTCCGTCCACCTATTATTTAGTCTTTGAACTTCCTAAGTAATGTTCCATGTATAAAAAATAATGTTGTTCCAAGTGCTACTAGTTTAGTATGAAACAGTCCCTGAGGAGTCCCCTGATACCAGCAGGCCTTCCCTGGCTCTGAAAGAGAGAACCACCAGTCACAAAGGCTGGTCCACGGACCGTGTCCAGGCTTTGTTTAAATTTAAACTTTGCTGGTTTGATATTTATATTTGAGAGAAAATGACTTTTGAAAAAAGGAATAAGGAAACGTTCTACATTATTTACTTCCATTCTGAAGTTAATCTAAATGAGAGAAATAACTTAAAAGCTGTTGTATGGGTTTTTAAATAACTTTCATTTTTATAAAACTCTTTAATCTACCGATACCAATCCTATGGGTAATTTTTTTTGTTTATCGATGCCGATCGTACACAACTTTATAGCGGCGGCATATTTTTTCTACCAAACTCCAGTACATATATATATGTATATAAGCTGTGTCCTTAAAGAACTAATAGAACAATCAACAAAATGATACAAAGAAAGTCCTCATTTTACTCGATTAAATTGTGATTGTGATAGGGCTGTCAACGAATATTCGAAGTTCGAGTTCGAACAGTATCCCAAAAAGCGAATTCGAACGTGAAAATTAATATTCGAATGTTAGAAAACCCTCCCGCGGTACAAGCGACAAATTAATATTTGAAAGTGGAAAACAAAACACTCCCGCGGTACAAGAGCCTCCATCTGTTTTGTGAATGAGCCTCTGACTGTTCGCGATGTCTCTCGCTTTAAGCTAATACCGTCTCTTCTGTAATCTGATACTGTAGGACTACAGCGTAATCTGATTGGCTACTGTACTACTGCGAAACAAAGTTGTGGCTCCGGGCTACAGTGAACGGAAATAAGCTTTTTTCCTGATTATATGTGTGCGTTATTGAATTGTAATATTATATAGGCTAAATATGATGATTTAATTATCTGATTTTAACTATGTTTTTGCTGCATTATTGCCGTATATGGGCTACACGGCAAATGCGTAAAATGGGCAACCAGATATTCGAATAGTTCGAATTCGTGATTTTTTTTCAAACGATTATTCGAATGTCGTTTTTGAGCAATTTTGACAGCCCTAGATTGTGATTTTAAAGTATTTCAATAATTATAAACTTAATTGATGAGCAAATATATTGTCAAGAATGAAAGTTTTGAACCCCTAAGGATACAGATATAAGTAACCTTGAACTAGGCTGAATGATGTTCAATTAAGTGTGACAGTTATTTGAAAGGCCTTTGATATGACGTTATTCTTCTTTTTATAGTTGCGACCTCTTAAAAGATCTTTTAATATTAATTTGATTGGTACCAAATTATTTTTTCATTTTCAAAACATAAATACCCCCCCCCAAAAAAAAATATTTATTGACATTTCCCCCTTTTTCTACTTTAACACTGTATTTTGAAACCCCTCCGCAGGCCATTTGCGATCTCTAGCAAGAAATATTTAACATTACTCAAAAAGAAGTATGAGTCAACAATATGGACGACATTTGGTTCAATGGAATATCAGTATCCTTTAGGATATGAGGAAGTTTTGTATTTGTATTAAAATTAGTCCATCAAGCCTAGAAAACTCTTTACAGAGGTGTATCAATATTACCGCCACCTTCCCTTCTCTCGGGGAGTCCAACCAACACCCTCAACATTGAGAGTCCAGCTCGCTGACTACTCACGAGCTCCTCTATGGGTCATCAAAGAGGACTGCCATTAAGATTTAAATGGCTATAAAAAGAAATTTATCACTTTACGTCTAGTTTTATTTCCAAAGTTTTCCGTCAATGCAGGATTTGAAATTAAATAAAATAGATTTTAATATCCCTGGATGACTATTATTCTTTTTCCTTTCAATATTTTTCCAAAATATGCAATATAAGGGGAGACGCGTCTTACCTTGAATCGCTCTACATCCTCCATTTTGGCCGTTTTCCCTGCGGCGACGCATGTATGAAAGAATGAGGGTGCAACGGAGACACCGAGGGCCTCTGCACTCATACCCGTTTTTGCCTTTATGCTATTGGAGTGAATCACTCGAAAGGTCCCAAAGAGAAGGACAAGGAGGTGCTGGGAGTATATCGGCAAGTCCAGAAGTAATCTGTAATAAAAAACAATTGAACAATAGAAAACGTACAAAAATATGTAGCTCATACATCATTTTCGTTTCTGGGAAACACATATTCTGAAGCCTCATCAATGCTTATATTAAAAAACACACTCATTATATTTTTAAAATTCAATCATTCAGTTATGAAGTCATAATTATAATTTAATGCTATCATGTTTTTTCAAAAAAAAATTTATAAATATTATAATCTCATTTAACCCCTTTTGTATCCAAAAAGCTTTAGAATATTTAAATTTTTCTTCCAAAAGCTGCATTTAAGTTATTGAAGTCTATTTCTTAACATTTACTTACATTCAATTCATATTTTCAATATATACTTATATTTAATTAAGTATCATGAACATTTTTACAGTTTCAATGTCTTTTCGGTTTAAAAGGGAATATAACCAAAATAGTTATAAGGATATGGATTAACTTTATACAAATGAAAACTCTGCCAAGTGTGTTTATCACTACGTTAGCAAGATTATATAAAAATGGGCAAAACAATTTAGAAAACAATATTTTTGAAAAATGTATTTTGGGTGCTTTGGCATTTATATAAACTACCCTTCGTTGTATTCAGAAGGAGTCCAATCCATTTGAAGAGCAATCCCTCCTTCTACAAGTACTGAGCAAAACCAATTTTTAAAAATATTAGGCATTAACTTAATTTATGTATAAATAACATATTTAGTTATTAATAGTGTAGCTATATATTTGTATGTCTCACGGCATTGAATTGCTTTACATTAAAAGACCTCTATTGGAAAATCAATACACTTTCTACCAGGGACTTTAATGTAAGGGATTAGCCTCTCATAGGAGTAGAAGAAAGTACCAAAAACTGTTTTAGGCTTGCTTTCAAGGGACTCCAATTTACTATTATAACTTAATATATCTATTCCAGTAAAAGAAGAAACCGAGAAATATATAATTTGTAAAAACAACTAATTGCTCATTTAATTCTTAGGTTTAACAATTATAAAGATCATCTTGAAAAGAGAAAATTAAGCTCATGATAACTGAACCAAAACCAAAATTGACGTTCTCCACATGGACAAGATTAATAAAATGTAATTTAAATAGGTCAATTAAGAGGAACATGTGAATGTTTTTTAAATGCCTCAGATCAGTTAACCCAGTCACAGTACGTCTCTCAATCCTTGCTCCATAGAAGATGAATGCTGTAAGGAATGCACAACACAGAAAAATATTGACATTTGTGCATTTTTTTAAAATGAGTTATCGATGTATAACCCTGAGCTATTATAACTAGCTAGCGATTAATCAACATCAACGAAATGATGTAGCAGATTGAATCGGATACATTGTATATAGTTTAAAACGTTGTTCTTTCGCGCTGAGCAAGACACTTAGGGGAAGAAGTTCTTCGTTTTGTATTTTACATTTTTTGATATATTTATTATTTAAATTATTTGAAAAATTATGCTTCACCGATTTTTTTTCTGCATTTTGTTTACGTACAAATTTTATCATTTTAACTTATTTACCATTGCATATTTACTATTAGTTCTTGGTGCATTGTGTTCAATGTTTTACATTTTTTGGAAACATTGTTTTCTATCAAATAGTCCTTGTATTGTGAGCAAATACACGTTTTTTGCCTAGTTGGTTCGATAGAACTATATCCGACTGGATATAAATAAGCATTATATCTTTAAAATTAGGCTATCGAATATAGAACCTTATTATTTTCAAAATAGATTTTTAAATATAAGTGTCCATTTGTTATACGAAATCCAGGATGATGTATATGGACTGAGGAATAAATATTGAATAAACTAAAACAGAGTCTATGGATTCTTACTTATGAACACGCTCCAGCTTTGTCTCTGTGTCTTCCAGTCGAATGATGGAAAAGAGCTCTTTTCATTTTCAGGGCCGAAAATCCCTCCCGGGATTTTTCTTAGGAACTTCTTCAGAACGGAGGCAATGGTGTTGACGGAGAAGGACTGAATATTTACGAGTCTTCCCTGTTGAAGGAAATGAACAAGCTTCCGCATGTTTCCCTGATGACCAGGGGCTCGAAACACATCTCGCTTAAAGGGACCTTCCTTGTTGAGCTTCAAGAGCATGACCTGAAAGGCAATGGGAGTGGAGGAGTATTGAGATTTAGAGGGTTGATATGAATGCTAAATCATTAACATGTGTAAATAAGTTTCCAGAGATGTCAGAGTGGAGTCGTATTTCTATTTGAGCGCAAATTGGACTTCAATTTAGTAAAATAATTCATAAAATAGGACGATAAATACATAAAGGTACATTATTTACGTAATGTATCATGACATTCCCGAATATAAACCACATTCTTCTTTCTCTATAAGTATAGAAGAGATAAGTAACGTCTAATATTTGATAAGAATTTGAAAAATATATACATCAGAATTTCAAAGAGAGAAATACTTTACATATTAAGTATTATTATTTCATAAGTTGTCATAAGTGTACAATTGAAAATTATAAAAGAGATGTTTCATGACGTGTTTTGACAATGTATCTTATTTTCTCTCT
This sequence comes from Caligus rogercresseyi, assembly GCA_013387185.1. Lineage (NCBI taxonomy): Eukaryota > Metazoa > Arthropoda > Copepoda > Siphonostomatoida > Caligidae > Caligus > Caligus rogercresseyi. Next base: position 24,548,728 of record CP045895.1, read on the forward strand.
ACTACTTAATTAGAACGTAAAAAGTTATTAATATTAATTAATAGATATGCATATACTCACAAGCAGAGCCCAGGTATGTCTTTTTTACAGACTTGATCCAGAGGAACGCCGAACTTGACTCTGCAACATGAATATCGTCGACGTAAAGTATAATCGGGGAAGACACAGCATGCCATGTCGGTGGATAGTGCCATTTGGGGTGGTGGTAAGAAGTCTGGAAAAGTCCTTGGGAGATGGTGAGTAGGATGGAGAAACAATGATGAACAAATGGAAGCAGCCTTTTAAAAGAAAAGGCTGCTACTACTTATGAGACAGGATGGGATCCGCGTAGGAAGTTAAATTGTAGAACCAGGAGAAATGTGTGCGATTGGCTGCTTCTTATCTCGTAAACAAACAAACACATGCACCTATGACGAAGTGAGTGAGTGAGGGAGGAAGAAGAAGCAATCCTTATCTCTGAGAGAAAAGAAACGACTCTTCATAGAGAAAGAAGGAGAATCTATATATTACAACACACACAGACACTTGAAGCCTTGATTCTCATATTCACACTCTGGAGAGTAATTCCATTCCTCTCACACACAATTACACACGCACAAAACGTCCATGGGACTAGAGGAAATAATGTAAGATGGGAAGAACAACCAGATCTTCTTAGAATGCTTGCTTTCTTGTTTGGTGATGTGAATGATATGTTTCTTTATTATTATTATTTAGTCGTTTGGCTTGCTGGATCATAGAGTTGTTGGAGATGGCGAGGAGGATGAGTCCATGTTGATGTGTTGTTGTTGTATTTGGCTGGTGTGTCTCTTTTTCTCTGTTGAGCAATGTAAATACAGTGAACACGCCCTGAATTTGAATAATAATAATAATAAGTAGTTGTAGCTGTATCTTCTGTCGCTGCTTTACAATTATTTAATAAATCATAATTGAATAGTGAGCTATACGAATGATGATAATGTTTGAATATTGATGAAGGACGCGCGGATTTAAATAAGAGGAAGAGAAGAGGAAGCAAAGCAATAATCAAGGGTCAAGTTTCATTATCATTCGTCAACAACAAGTACAAGAGAAAGGTGAAGAAATAGAGGAGGAAAAAGAAGCTTTGGATTCATTTGTTGGAAGTGTTTTTTTTATAAGCATGGGAGTTTATGGGTTCATAGATGGGAATTGTGTGTTAATATTTGCAGGGTCGTATTGAGAAGGACTTTTGCGTATATAAATAATGCATGAAGACACAATGTTTGAATCATGTTTTGAAGGCAATGGAGGAGGTACTATTTTGTATGACATCATCTAGGAGTAAATGCTTGAGAAGTCCACGATTGAGGTAGTTTAAGCATGGATAAGTTGAATCAGATGAGCATTTATTAAGAAAAATATGACTTAAGCATTATTAGATGACTTGATGCCTTCACGTAATTTTTTATTGATTAATATAATCTAAAAGTCTTCAAATACTATTTAATATATTTGAAAAAACGAAAAAGTTTTTTTTTTGGAAATAATGAAAATAAATATGGCTTTCTTGTTTATTTGTATCAGCTTAAAACAATTCGTGAGAAGCCGGTTCCCAAAACACCTTATTAACCACTCCCATTACCTAATGAATTTGTCATTGATTTTAAAAGCTAAGTCAAGGAAAATATAAGCAAAAGCAAATTATTTTTATGCACCCAAGACTTTTTTAAATATGTATGAGAACCCAAAGAGGAAAAATTGAAACAATTGACTCAACAGATTATTTGGTAAGATGTACATTTAGCAGACTTAATAATAGGAATATATGTGTCACAACTTTACTTTCATCACTGAAAGAAGTAATTACTCTAACAGCAAATAATAATGCTTTTATTATGCACAATTGCGATAACTAAAAAAAAGAGAAGGCTTTTAATAAATAAAGCTGTTAGCTAAGAAAAAAAGCAGGCATTTCATTCATTTAATCAAAGCAATTTGTGCATAACACATATGGTAAAAATCCACTCATTCATTTATTGATTTGTATTCTTGTAAAAACATTTTTTTGAGATAATGTAGTGTAATAAAAAAGGATCCTTATTATATTTGCTTGTCATTGCTTAACAGACACCTTCACAAAAGCATTTAATGTACACAAATGATATATACTTATATATATATATATCCTTTATGTCATGCTGGTCAATAGAGTTCTCTTAATTTCTTCTCTTAGCTTCTCTCAAAATGCTCAAGTGTGCAATAATTAAGGGGGAGTTTATATCTGCGGAGAAGCGAAATCAGAGGAGGGGGGAAGTTTTTTATAACTGCGACCCACAACCTTGCAGAAGGGTCTCTTTCAGTTCTGGAGCAGCAATAGCAGCAGCAGAAGTGATGGAGGCCAAATGTATCATCACTCTCAGAGGAATCCCATCACCAGAAGCAAGCAGGCAGGCAGGCAAGCATGTAGTAGTCAATTGCAGTCGTCGTCTACTATTCCCATTCCCACCCCAAATGGCACACACATGAGAAAGCGAGAGGGTTTGGTTTACTTTTCGAGTCTCCTGGCGTAGGGCGGAACGAGTCCGTGACGAGTTCCACAGGCAGTAACGACTGAACTCATTTTTTCCCCCAAGAGCCCATCCTTACTCAATAATATAGGAATCAAGGAGGTCGGAGCAATGAATCGTGAGAAGTGAGCGTTTCTTACGGACCATTCCGGCGGTAGAGAAACGAGAGGAGCACAAACCTATCAAGGAGATCAATCAAGTATCATGTACATGCCAAGAAAACCATAGCAATCACGTCTACTTACAAATGAAATGGAATTAAAATCCAGGAGTGGATCAATGAGAGCCTGCCTGAATGCTCATCATCCTCGTGGAATCAACGGTGCGGGAGACGAAAATATCAAGATATTGGAAGATGGATTGGAGTTTATTATTATTGTTCGTTCTCTTTGGGACAAGGAAAAAAGAAAAGGAAAAAGGAATGAACACATAGAAGGAGGACGAGGAGGAGGGGGAAGAAAGAGAGAGAGAGAAAGAAAAAGAGAGAAGAAAAAAAGGAGGAGCATTTCCAAGAGGGGGGGTGAAGTCACTTCGGATTCCTCTCTCTCTCTCTCTCTCTTTATGTATTCCTCTACGTCTCTCTATCCATCTTCCTCCACCATGTCCTTACTTCTCTTTCTCTTCCTTAAGTACCTTCTTATACCTACATGGGTAGAAATATATAATACAGAATAAAGAAGTGAAGATTATTATTATTATTGATGTGAACATTGCAACTAAAATAGACGAATATGGTTCATTGTGCATGATTGGGGTGGCTTATGACCCTAATAAGACTAATGAAGTACTAAAACCTCCTGTGTATAGCGTCAACGTCTCTAATGGTCATTTTATGAGAGGGTGTTTTCCCTTTATATTGGGCATGAGATTCTTTAAGTTGTCATATTTCATCTAATGTCCTGTTTTCTGTTGATGAATACAATCAAATTGAATTAAACACTGGGATGCCCAGTAAATATTTTGATAATTTCATTTTTGATGCATGAACGGTTATTGATAAAATAAATGCACTTACGGGCCATTGTCATAACAAAATGAAAAATTGAGGGGGAAAAATATAACATGAGTAATATCGCATTGTAATTGAAAAAATGCAGTTATTCTTAAGTCCCATTCATCCAGTGCAATGGTGAAAAGAGTATCTTATGTGAACACTATTAATTAAGGCTTTTGTCCACTAACAAAGTAATCAACATTAACTGTTTGGACATCAACAATATATCTTTGTAGATTTGATATTATGGTAAACTCCAATAATGATAAGTCTGTTTTGCGAACTGGTTTAAAATATTTTCATCCTTCTAGTAGTAAATAAA
>CP045895.1:24552671-24573055 GCA_013387185.1 Caligus rogercresseyi
ATATTTTGGGCGTTGAAAGGGAGAATGTGTGAATGGTGCATTTGAGTTCCAACCTTTTGTTATCACGATTCTCTTTCCCTCTTTTGAGTTCCTACAGGTATACAAAACAGAAGCAAAAAAACAGAGATTCAAATAAAAAATAAATACCTCCCGTTCCGGCCAACTTGGCCTGCTTCATAAATGAAATAAATATTCCTCAAGAGAGGGAAAGAAATAGTGATAACAAGAGCCTGGACTCAATTGCCCCATTCACACATTCTCCCTTTCACACGCCCAAAATATCCCTTGCTTTTCTCAAGGAATACTAGAAGCTTAGTTTCTAGTATTCCTTGGCTTTTCTATGTCTGCTCATGGGGAAAAAATATTGGTAGTTCTCACAAGTCCTATGTCTTTACTGGGGAGAAGATCACATATTTTTTTTTAAATATTAAAAAAATGTTGACATACAGAGAGAGGGGGGAGGGTTTGGGATGTGTTGGGCTTGACTGTATGTGCCAAATCTGTATAACCAAATCTGAAGGGGCTTTTTGAGTCTTATGGCATTACTTGTTCTGAGGTTTTATGTTTATCTATTGCCCTCTTTAGTCGATCATATTATATCCGAGAGGGGATGGTCATTTTTTGGTCTACCTCATTGATAAATCCTAGGTTCGATAGACTAATTTAATGCTTATTTATATCCTATCGGATACAATTCTATCGAACCATATAGGCAAAAAAAAAAAAAGTAAGGACTCCTTTATACTAACGGGAGTTGGCGGTGGGTTTCAACCCTAAATAAAGCCCATAACGGCAGGCGGGACCCGAGGGCTTGGGGGTGTTAGATTGAAGTAAGGACTCCTTTTATACCTAACGAGAGTTGGTGGTGTGGTTCAACCCCAAATAAAAGCCCCATAACGGCAGGGGGGACCCGAGGGTTGGGGTGTATGAGATTGAAAGTAAGGACTACTTTTATACTAACGAAAGTTGGCGGTGGGTTTTAACCCTAAATAAAAGCCCATAACCGCAGGCGGGACCCGAGGGCTTGGGGGTATGAGATTGAAAGTAAAGACTCCTTTTATACTACCAGTTGGCGGTGGGTTTCAACCCTAAATAAAAGCCCATAACGGCAGGCGGGACCCGAGGGCTTGCGGGCGTATGCGATTGAAAGTAAGGACTCCTTTATACCTAGCCAGAGTTGGCGGTGGGTTTCAACCCTAAAGTGAAAGCCTATATCAGCAGGCGGGACCCGAGGGCTTGGGGTGTATGAGATTTGAAAGTAAGGACTCCTCTTATACTTCCCAGAGTTGGCGGTGGGTTTCAACCCTAAATAAAAGCCCTATATCAGCAGGCGGGACCCGAGGGCTTGGGGTGTATAATATTGTAAATTAGAGTTCCTCTCATTCCTATTGGGATTGGCGGTGGTTTCAATCCTAAAAGCCCCATCGACATGCGGGCACGAGGGCCTTTGAAGAACTATTTTCTTACGATAAAATCCTCCATAATTAACGAAAAGGTTGTCTGTGTGTTTGGGTCTAATGGAATCCCGTGTCTTAAATATCAATATTGACGTGCATTTTTATTTTATTAATAAGCATATTATGTCCATTGGGTGACGTACATACATTCACAGATCATAAATTTTCATCAAAAATGCCTGTCGATATTTTTTTCCGAAAGTAATATGTAACTAGGAATATTACATATTAGTTATTACGTGAAAGTAATATCTAATATGTTTGTTCTTTCTAGTTATGCGCAGTAATATCACAAAGTAATATATTACTCGCACGCGCGTTAGGGAAACAACACTGTATATATATATATATATATATATATATATCCTATTAACCAAAAAAGTTCTGTAAAAGTCATATTAGACTCGGCGATTTTAAAATCATAGATATCCAACACGAATTCCAGAATTAACAATAACAAAACTTTAAAATAATTGTCTATGCTATCATCATTTTAATATATTTCTAAGGATAATCCTGGGAACTTTTTCCTCGAAACGTTTTTGGTTGAAGAAAAAGGGTAAATTACACCAACACAAAATAAAGATTCATCCATAAGTTATAAATACATAGAGATATATGATCTTATTCCCTCAATGACAGAGAAACATTGTTCAATTGTCGATAGGGGTATGAAAGTTTTTGTCATTTACGTATGTATAGAATATTTGTTGTTATTGGGTACAATGACGTATATCTTTGAATAAACCATAGAGATATAAAGACATAGAGAGTTATTGGATTCTTCAGAGAAATACGTCATATTGTCCAATATAAACAAATATTTCTATCTTTGATGAACTCTCGATGACGTAGGTCAAATATTTTGTTTATATTGGGCACAGGCGACAGCTGAGCGACGATGTCTCTCTTCTATTGAAGGAATAGTTCTATCTTTATTCATTTGATACTAATGTTTTCTTTCTTTTTCTATGTCCGATAATCAAAGTGATGATCCATTTAAAATCATAGAGATATAAAGATATAGAGAGCTTATTCCCTTCAATAGCAGAGAAACATCGTCGTTCAACTGTATTTTTGTGTCCGATATAAACAAAGTAATTTGTATACCGTCATCGTAAGTTGATCATAGAGATACAGAGATTTGTTTAAATTAGACACAATGACGTATTTCTCTAAAGAATCCAATAAGCTCTCTATGTCTTTATATCTTTATGCACTAATCACATTCAATTTTCCAATTCAATGTCTACTCCATCATATGTAGATAAACAAGTAATCAACAATGATGAACGATGCCGAATCCAGGATTCCCGTGTGTAGTTTAACAAGTGTTCATGACCGTATCAGGCTATTCTATTCTTGTTTGATACTATATGTATGTATATAATATGTAGTTAGACTCAAAGGAAATAATTATGTCTAAAGATTGTATCATATCCATGGATATAATATGCTTGCCCACTTATATTATATATTTTTTTTATGGATGTAATTCCTACATGAAATGTGATATTAGGAACTGAAAAGCTCATCATCATGACATCATGAACATTTAAAACATCCGCTTGATTATTTTTAGTAAATGTTCAGGAACTGATGAAAAGCGACGTTTACTTACGTAGAAATGATACAAATTTACTTAAAGACTCGGTGATGATGACGAAGCATATCAATCCGGACTTTTGTGTCCAACGTGTTTTGTTGAAAGGGGTGTGAAAAATAGAGATATAAAGATACAGAGAGCTTATTCCCACCAATTAGCAGAGAAAAATCGTTCAGCTGTATTCTGGACACAATGACGTATTTCGCTGAAGAATCTATAGAGATATAAATATATAGAGAGCTTATTCCCTCCATAGCATAGAACATCGTTCAGCTGTATTCTGGACACCATGACGTATTTCTCTGAATAATTCATAAGCTCTTATGTCTTTATATCTCTATGGCGTGAAAAAATAAGTTTGTATTATGTAATAGGTATATATCACTTCACTCGTAGCTGATGAGGCGTAAACATCAAAGATAAGAATTGAATCCTGAAATGCACTATTGTTTATGATTTATTTTTTACACGGACCTCAATTATTATAATCAGCATTATATTATATATAATTATCATTTCCGCATCCTTGGATTAGACTTTTCCTATATTACATATGAACTAAATAAAGCAAGTTCCCACCCCATGGAAAAAAGAATGCTTATTTCGTTTCATTATCCAAGACCAGACTTGTTGACGTTCGACAAAAATTGTCGATCGTCGGTCATTTTAAGTGCCTTAAATTTGTCGTTCGTCCTCATTTAAAATTGAATTTTCTTGTTCGTTTTTTGAAATAAACAAACATTTTATTATAAAAATGGCATTTTGTTAATATTGTTCATTACTACTATCAATTGACAACGCGCTAATGAAACCTAAAAAGATGCATTTTGTGCAAAAAGTGTGGACGTTTTTTTATAAAAGAAGTTTCATCAATGTTTTTCCTTAACAAAGGAAAATTTTATTTTCCAAAAGGAATGAAAAAAGCAACGACAATATAAATTTATATATTTATATTCTCCTTGAAAAAAAACAACACTATTAGGGTATGGAATTTTCCTCTTTTTTGGCGCCAATGGAAGACATTTTTAAAAAGAACAAATCTGTAAGTTAATGTATTATTATTATTTTAAACAAACGACGAACAATAAGAAATTTTTGTTGTCGTTCGTCGTTCGATGACAAATGAACGACAATCAAGAAGTCTAACAATAAGGGGATCGTCACTTTGACAATAGGACACATATAATTAAAGAAAAAAATTTGGCCAACGGAAAATATTTTTATTGGTAACTTTGGGAACGTATCAAATAAGTTTTCTTAAGTAAAAAAATATGATATCATTTGTAGAAGCGCAAAAGTTTTTTTTTCAATTGGATCTAAGTATTGATCAAAGTGACGAGCCAAGTCACGTGATACTTATGGTGGTTGTAGCTCATTACAATTAAAAAGTCTTGAGAGACTAGAGACTCTTTAATTATAATGAATTAAACAAATTATGCTATTACATCCCCAAAAAAATCATACTGTTTGGTGTTAACTGCATGTTGGTGGTGTCATTGGGTCGTACTTTTAATCGATGATGAGAATCGTCACGTTACGGTGAAGGGATATCGTTACCACGTCATGATAACCGATTTCTTTTGACCTGAATTGGCAGATATGGACTTAAACTATATATGGTTCACAATACGGTGCCAATTCACACTCAGCAAAAGTTACGATTGATTTATTGAAGAGTAAATTTGGTGAGTGTTTTTTTCAAGAAATGGACAAATCAATTGTCCCCTCATTCGTGCAATTTCACGCCTCTAGACCATTTTTCTTTGGAGTCAAGTAGAAGCCCTGATCTACACCAAGAATTATAATTTGTGGACGTTAGAAGAGCTTAGAACAAATATTCAACGCGAAATTTCTGCAGTTCAGCCTATTTATACGGAAAAGTGGTCAAAAGTTGGGACAACGATTGGACTTCGATAAACGTGCACGTGGTGGTCATTCAAACGATATCGAATTTCTTTTATAAATTAACTTTTATATATTTTAACAGCAAATAAAGAATTGTCGATATCTCAAACAGTTTTTTTAATGAAAACCCCTTTACTGTAGTTAACTTAGTTTTGTGATAAATTTACGGGTTGAAGACTCTGGACTTGGGCCATCGATCACAATGAACTTATTAAATGCCAGGCTATATTTGAAAAGTTGTTCAATTTGTGAGTTACTATTTTAGCTTAAGTCCTCCACTTGGCAATGTATTTTAATCAAAGACGAGTATTCATTGAAAGATGACGTTGAAAAAGTTATATAAAAAGCTGAAATCGTTAAAAATTCAAAAGTGATATCATTTAAATGTTTCTTTATGATCGCGTACCAAAAATTATGGAGTAATATATGTAGCTTTATGTAGGACGTTTATAATGGTATATATATATATATAATAATAATAATAATAAATGTAAATATCATGTATATCATCCAAAATGGTTTTTTTTAGTATTCTCCAGCTTATATATTTATACTTTTGTATTACTCAAACCATAGTCGAAGTTACCTTTTCACTCCGATTGAGACGAATCCAAAACATGACTTTAAAAATCTTTAATAGTATTCTCTGGTGACGAAAATTGTTGGTCACGTATTTTTATTGATTTGAGGAGAATTAAAAAATAAATCATTGTGTATCAAGCTAAAGTTGTATAGCCATGTATAATCGATTTGGTAGGTCAAAAGTGCTGGTTATAGCCAGTGTGTTAGAGCTTAATAGTAGAGCTCAAATATAGCCATGAATAATCGATTGGTAAGTCAAAAAAGTGCTGGTTATAGCCAGTGTGTTAAAGCTCCCAATTAGTATGGTGAACAATTATCATCTTGTAATATTCTATCTTCTAATTTTCTCTAAGACTTCAGGGCAAACAACTATGGGTGACCACTTAGGAATGATAATCCTAAAATGATCATTCCAAAAAGCCATTGTTTGTCATCACGATTTTTAAAACGCCTTTGAAGCAACGTGATTGATTTCTTTTTAAACATTCCTTTGCACTAATCGATACGAGCCTTCTTTGAAGGATTGCCAAATTGTGTGGTTCAACGAGAACAAAAAAAATTTACGGTCAGATGTTCATTCAATATCGAATACATGCTGGTGGAAGAGATTATCTAAAATACATATATCTCATTTATGCCACATTACAATTTTGAATTATTACTTCACATACGACATCTATGTTATCTATTACAACGACCGTCACCATCACAACCATCACAGAGTGTAACTATGGGCTAACATTGGACACGATTGAATTAATTACTTAAGTTTTTCAAATGTGTTTTAGGACGTTGATTAATACACTCTTGTTGTGATAAAGTCGAAAGTTGTGAAATATTTAATTTTGTGCTAAATTTATTCCTTTAAGAAATTGTTAAATCGGTGTTTTTAACGGTGTCCAGTAATTTCACCTGAGTTTGAGGTGTGCACAACTCTTAAGCCGGGTGTCTTTTCTCCTTAAAAAGTGTCAGCGATAGATTTATATCCCAGGGACCCCCGACAGAGCCCGAATGATTAGGTTCACAAAGAAAAAAAAATATTAGAAAATGCTCACGACAAAAAGCTTTGCAACAAAAATATCCCCGAGAAAAAGACAACGACGGAAAAAAATACTTCATTATAAAAAAGCGACAAAAATACCCACGAAAAAAAGAGGAGGAAAATGACTGACTATAAAAGCAAGCGAGGCAAATACCCACAACAACCAAAAACGGCTATAAAAAGGTCCACGACGAATTTACGCGCGATGAAATTACAGTAAACCGTTTTTAAACCCTTTAAAAGCCAAGGTATGTTTCTTTCATTGAAAAATTCCACTTCACACCACCAAATTATGGTTTGAAAAGCTTAATTAAACAATATGAATGGTATGTCAGCGTAGGACAATTAGCCGTCTACTTATATGGACAACGTAGCACACCAGTGTGCAGGAGCACAGCGGCTGAAAAACACTGCTGTAAACAACCGATATGGTAGTCGAACGTAAAAAAACAGTGTATGATTATGTGACAAAAATGACAAAATTACCAATGGAAATATCCGATTGCATATGGATACACTTAGTGTACTCTAAGCCAAAAATATTATAAGTGTACATAGTGCACCTATCTAAAGATCATATAAATAGATTGTGAACCCTCTGAGATTATAACTGAACAAGCTCGTTACGCGGCATTTTCACTGAGGATTCCAATGGTACAAAGTTCTGCCTGGAACATGCTTCGGAAGTCATCAAATATTTCCCTTCTACTTCTCCCCTGCACACCAAATCCCTGGAAATAATCATCAGACAATTCAAGAAGTTCAAGAACAACCAATGATATTTTATCCATATACTTATATTATTCTCTGTTTTTTAATGTCTTTTTAAATTTTTATCACAAGGGTTTTATGTTAAAAATTATTTGATATTTACGTTTGTTTTTGTTAGATACTATATCGTAAGAATTTTATGTTAATAATTTAGTTGATATTTTCATACATTTGTGTTTAAAGTTTCTAAAAGGAAAATAATTTAAACTATAATGTTTATTTATGTTTGTATTAAACACAATTTTCCTTTATAACTATTATATATGTATATATTTTATGCACGTTATATTAATAAAACCTTGCTGATGAAAACAAAAAAAACAAGGTAAACTGTGTTTTTACATAATTTTTTATCATTGTTTCTCAATAACAATTATTATTTTTGCCCATAGAGTTCTTATTAAAAATCCTAAGTAATTTATTCTTAACTCCTCGTCAATTAGTCGTTCTGAATAATATATTACGATTCACTCATTACAATTCAAGGACTACATCCACATAATTGCAAGATTATTACTTTTCAAGCCTTAATAATAACAAAAGACTGCGATGAAAAACAATGCATCTTCCTCAATTGGATCAAATTGACTCACAAATAATTAGTTCTAGGACTTAAGCACGTCGACTTTGAAAATGTTTGTGGATTGATATAGTCCTGAACTTCAGACCCATGAAATTCATATTAGGACCATTCCAAGACTTGCGGAATCGAAATTGCAATCATATAAAAAATAACACTTAATTCATTAAAATCTTAGCTATGATTTAGACTTGTATACTCGAGACAAGGGATGAGCAATTACTTTTTTGTATTGGGCCACAAGGAATCAGAAAATATATAATAAACAACATTGCTTTAACAAATCATTTTGAGTAGTAGTCAAATACTGTAGAATATTAATGGTTGAGATCCCAAAAAGAATTATATCTCATAAGCAGGATTATCACAATTCTTCCTCTGAAAATGTTAAAGAGAGTCTATATTCAAGGGTAGCCTCCTTATGTTTCCTTCTTGTCGCGACAAATCTATCATATTAGTATGGGTTTGCACATAGGCGTAGGAGACAGGGGGGCAAGGAGGCAACTGCCCCCAAAATTCGGGTGAGTTCTCAAATTTGGGTAAATTGGTTGAGGCATTATGAAAGCAACCGGATTTTGAATTATAACCAAATAAATAATGTAATGAATAGTATGTAATTACTATAAGAACTATTTATCTATATAGCTTCTTCATTCGATTATTTTTTCACCGATTTACTGTTCTTGTTAAAATTTGGGCTAATTGAATGCTGTCCCCCTAAACCAAACATCTCCCCTACGCTTATGGGTTTGCAAAATATAGCCCACGTTAGTATTATTATCAAGGAGTGATTTGTTTTCTTTATTTATTATTCTCTCTAATGGCGGCATTTCCGCCATTAGTGGAGTACTTAAAGTAAGCGATCTGATTGGTTGATAGCAGCATGATGCATTACACCTAGGAGAACTTCATCGTGGGTTCTTTTATTGATATTAATAGAGTACTAAGTTACCTTCGCTTCGAATAATGAACACATATATCTCTCAACTCTGTCTCTTTATTTATTGAGGTAACTATTTAATTAAGTTTTGTCGCTGTATCAGGGATAAATCCATCACAGTCCCTTTGGGGTTACGTGGTACATCATCGTCTTATACAGTCCACTTCACTTTAATCTCCTCATTTCCTTTTGGATTTAGTATTACATATTTTGTGGTAAAGGCTTCATATTTTTTAGGTGTACAAATAATAATAATAGTAACTACTATAGAGATGTTATGTGAATTGCCGTTTAAGGAAACAAAGGACACACGTGTTTGATGGAGTCAAGTTTCATTAGCAGTTTTTGCATCCAATCCTAATTATAAAGGAATCTTTTTTCTCTCTCCTGCCAATGAGACTAAAAACATGCCGCTATGATTGTTTTAATATGCAATAATTTTCGCAACCGGTCCCACTACTAAAATACTGCCAATGCTGCCTTGTTTTAACATATTCTGACACATTTTTTTAAAAGTTCGTATGATTAAGTTCTTTTCAAATTTTAAACTGAAGGTGAACTTTATCATTGCGTATATTGATCCACAATGTGATGGTATTTGATTTTATATGAATCTAGGTGTTAACAAGGTACGAGTAAATCGAAACCATCCATGGAGATATGGGTTATAAAGGAGTTGTCTTATTGGTGAGGTTTATTTCTCTAATGGACTGTGATACCTACTACGTCTCATGGCTAGGTGTCTTTACCTTACAGAGATTTAGAAAAAATTTAACAATGTTCCTTCTTCAAAGAATAATGTATAAATTAGCATGCACTTTAAGTCCTATTGATCTCTTTTATTACATGAAAAATGCCATCGAGTTTATGTTGTACCCAGCTGTTCCAATAAAGGGGGATTTCATTTACTGAAGGACTATAGCCGTTGAATTAAATGGCGATTCCTATAGAGACAATTGCTTCTCATGTACATTGTTAGAATGAGCTTTGAAAGCCATCATCTGCATACATATTTTGCAAGATATATTTCAAGCCAATATATATATATATATATATATATATCAGACTTGTTGATTTAATGTTCATTTTGTTGTCGTTCGCGAACGACGAACGACAAACGATAGGGAAATTCTTTATCGTTCGTGGTTCGTTTTTGGCGCCAAAAAAAGACAAAGATTTCTAATTTTCATGGGACAAATTTCCTTTCTAAAAAAACGTCACTTTTTTCAGAAATTTCTTTCTAAAAAAACGTCATCACTTTCAATTTTTTTCAGAATGGCGAACGACAAACGAACGATGAACGACGAACGATTCAGTTTAAATTAACGATGAACGACGAACGACAATTTTTAGCGAACGTAAACAAGTCTGATATATATATGTATATATATATATAATATTAGGGTTGTTCTTATTTTTCAAATGTTTGAAATGTTAGCAACATTGTGGATTTTCTGTTTCTTGGTGATAAAAGAAGACGACATACAAAGTTTGAACAAAATCGGTCAACATTACGAGGTCGCGCAACGAGGTCAAAGTTTTAAAAATTTAGTAAAAATATAGTTTTCCGCAAATTTCTTCAAAATGGTGGACGTTACAGACTTCAATAATATTATTAATTTAAAGGAAATCTAATTTACTACCAGACGTATGTTTGATGTTTTTTAATAAAACAAAGTTTTCAGTAAAAACAAAAAAAAATGGAGTGTGTATTGTTAGCTTATTTCATAGCTTTTTTGTATCAATTAACTTCACTCGCCTGTAGAAGATGACTTGTTCGCTTCAGAGTAAAATAGTACTTTTAAGTTTAGTAAAACTTTAGATGATAAATCCAAAAATGACCTTGGTTGCATTCTATCAATTCAGAATTCAGTACAATCTGAGTTTACATCATATGATTCAGAGCCTGTATTGACCTATAAGAAATCGATTATGAAAAAAATAAATAATAATGTGTTTCTTAGATTTGCGTCAAGGTATCCTCTCAAAATTTTACTTTGTCTCTGACGCATTTATAATCCATTATATGCGTCATTTTGTACGCGAGATAGGCTTTTTTAATGTACATATAACTCTCTACTTATTAAATTGACATGATTTAGTATACCAAAATATTAAAGCTGGTTAACCAAGCTTTCATTTGATATGTTTGGTGTTCTAAAAATCGCTATATTTTAAGAGATATAAGCAAATACATTTTTGCACGTACTCTCACAAAAAATTGATCTTCTGATATGAGAATATACAATTACCATTTGGTAACTGCTGTTAGTGTTACCTGGATAGAAAGAGAAGGGAGAGAGTATTTTGCCTCACTTCTCTCCCTTCTTTTTTTCTTTCTATCCAGGTAACACGCCGTTACCAAATGGTAATCGTATATTCTCATATCAAAAGATCATTTTTTTTGTGAGAGTACGTGCAAAAATGTATTTGCTTATATCTCTTAAATATAGCGATATATTGTATCAAATAAGAATGCTGAAGTCATTTTTTAAATTTAGCAGGAATATAATATAAACATTTTTTGTAATATCTATATCCATTATGTTTTTATCATTAAAAAATATATAGAATAAGAGAAAACCTTGTTCAGAAGAAATGAACCAGAAAAATACGACCTACGAAAAATGACCCAAGATAGAAAAGGATGCCTTTTGGAAAATAGCCAAACAAATGGATGAGCAAATATTTGAGTGGAATACCACTAAGTATTTGTCTAATACTATTTTTTCTCATATAAATTTTGTAAATTATGGCAAAAAATAATTTTATTTTTGCAATTATTGATAAATCATTTCTTTATTGTTGTTATTAGACAGGGCAAATATTTTTTTTTCATGGAAAATGTTTTTCCTTTTCTATCTTGGATAATTTCTTCCTCGGGCATATTTTCCTAACATAAAAAGCATGATAAAATATATAGTCTATGTCAACCTATTAAAATCTTTGCAAGCATAATTTAGCTCCTTTTTTTGTGCTTTATACGTCTCTAAGATAATAGATATTTACTCAATATCATTATTCATACTTGATACTTCAAAACAGCATTATTATCAGTAGACATGACATTTATTTCCCTTCTAAATGATTCATCATCAATTTTAGATCCACGCTTCAAACGTTTCTAGTTTATTGAGTCAATAGAGGTGAAATTTTGAAAAATTATTGTCAGTCTTTTATTGTAAGAACTATTGTAATAACACTACAGCCTTGTACATATAGTGAGCTATAAATCCATTTTACTCATCTTAAAATACTGGGTTTTAGAAGGAAGAAATCAATCCAATTGAAGGACGAACATTGGCAAATATTTTGTATTGAATAATTGTATAACAATGACTTAAAATAAATAATAATATAAAATCATAAGCTGTTTCATAAACAATATTTCCAGTTGGACGACTCCATAGAGGCCTTTTTATTTTACGCCGACCGACGAAGTTTCAGGTTGGAGGTGTTCTTGATGATGGTCCCCCAGACCGCATCATCCTAATAAGTAGCCTGGAAGGAAGCGCTAGTGAGCCTAGAGAGTTTGGCCTGCATCTGAATGCGAGTAAAGAATCCGTCAATGGGCTCCCCAATCATTGGCCCTAAATATACGCGTTCAATATCACCCGTCACTATATATTAAATAAATCAATTATTCATACTCCGTACAAGATGAATGTTTTCTTTTGTTTATTCCTCCTTGACCATAAATATATCCTCATAAATAAATAAAATTGAGTCGTCAACTTACGTTGATTCATCCATTTGCGAGAACTAGCATGATTTCTAAAATAACATTTATTCATATCCTCATAGATGCTACTCAATCAACCCATATACATATATATACGCAAAAAATATCCATAAAAATTATGGAAAAGCTTGGAGGGCATTGAGGTAATGTCAGTGTTATTGTTTTTGCCATTAGAAAAATGTAATGGACGTCCTAATTAGAGATATAATCCTAAATTATTGCCCGCGAAAATATCAAAAATCTAATGGATAAAGAGATGGCATTTGAGAAAATGGATCTTCTCCACAAACGAAGGCCTTAATAGTGTCCTTCTTAAATCTAAAGCAATTATAGCGGAAAAGCTCACCTTGTATAATCCAATACCACCGGCAGAACTGACGACGATTAGCATTGCAACAGAGGTAGGATACACTGCGTTGAATCTGAAAATTCCTAGTCTGCGGGACGATCCGTAGACTCTGGCTGCAATGAACTGAAATACTCTCCATCATGATCCATAATAACCGCTAATATTCTCAAAGATCCAGGCCTTAACTTATGTATGTAGAAAAAATTGTGGCAAGTGAGTTTTCAGGATCCTGGGCTCTTTTTCAGGCATTTTCTTCTCTTTTATCGAAATAATGCTAATAGTTGAAGGCAAATTAAGCAGTTAAATGTGATAAAGGTAGTAACCCATTATAGTATTGGTTTTGCTTTCGAAAACGGTACATTACATAGAAGAAAAAAGTTTATATCAGTCAATTTTAATTTTGTATCAAAAATGTGGTAACTTTTGGTGTTGTGAAGAAAAATATTATGTTACTTCTTTCCCTTCTAAAAGAGTTTGCGTAGCCTTGTAGGTATAGTTATTCAAACAACATGATATTTTTCTAAACAACATTTTTGACTATTGCATCATCCTTCAATAATATGACATAAAATATCGAATTCATGAGCAATGAGCATATCTGCCCCAAATTGATCAAAGGTGTCCCAGCAACCCCTTTACATATTTTCTTGGAGTCATCATAGAATTATGCTCTCGGAATGAGCCAAAATGAATACTTCCAACACGATTAATCCATAAATAACAACAAATATGTGTGTATGGTTCTTACAAATGCTTTAGGGTGTTTATTTTATTTCGTTATTTCATCAGTTAGTTGTATAAGGACGACTGAAGTACTGTTGACCAAAGATTCTAGAGCCTCAAACGTACTCGAGAGTCAGGGTTTTCCCTGACCTCCTCAATGGGTATGTCGACACAGAGAGTGGAAGAGGATTTGCGTCATCGAATCGCAGTCGGGACCCAAGGACTTTTCGAGATTTTTTCTCTGAAGGGAGGAAGCTATCTGTGCTCTCTCCTCTTCTTTTTCCAGGATAGTGCTCGTCTTCACCATGAATGTCCTCTCGTCCCGGAACCGCTCCTAGATGATGGGCAGTGCGGTGACGAGCAGAACTAGGATTTCAATTGCTACAAGGAATGCTGAGGGGCAACCCTGAGCAACAGGCTTTATGCTACTTGAATACTCATCATCTGTAGATACCAGGAATGGGGCTCGATGACCTTCAGGAACCTTATGATGGCCCAGTTCAAGAACAAGAGGAGGGTGTTTTTTCTTGTGTAGTGTCCAGCAATGTCTCGGTTTACTTTGTTTCAAGATATATTCATTTTTACAAGAGCTCCATAAAGGATACAAGTGTAACTAAAGGTATAACTGGAGGCGCTCCCTGGTGTGAAGAACTTACACTTTGCAAAATACATAAACAACTCCAGTGCTCCATCTGTCTTACTATTTTTTTTACTCTTTCAAGATAAGTAAAGCGTTAAAGCCTTAATGCATTAAAAATGAGTAATGCCGAATATGACGTCATATTTCATATGATGAGAGAGTTGAAGAGAGAGAGATCCTATGTAGCTCGTTTCCTTTTATCGCATAAATCAAGATAAGAGGGGTTACACAGATTCACACTTCTAATGACGAATAAAATAACTTCTTTCTCAATGATTTTCTATGGTTTTTTAGTCGAGCTTCTGTTTCCTTTATTAAATGGTATTTGTTATGCAATCCTGATACTAGTTTTTATTTCAACAAACAGATGTTTGAATCTCCAAAAAAAATAGATCTATCTATAACGAACTAATGTTGTAATCTTGTGATAACGTTCCTTAGTCCTGTAAAATAGTATTTTTATGCCTATTTACTGTAGTAGTTACTTATATTTTATATACAAAAGTTAATTTAATTATCAGCCTTTATTATATCTATTGTCCTCCTCCGATATAAGACAATATCAAAAAGGTGCTTAAATGCTTCACAGCGTCGAAAGATTTCTTTATAACACATAATATCAGTAAAATATATCTAGTGAATCGTAATACTAAATGTAAGATAAATTCTATATATTTAAATACTTCCAATTTCAATTTCCCTGAGTTTTTTAATGGTTAAAATAATTTTATTCTGTTACTGCAAAGAAGAATACAGTGTAAAAAAATACACTAAAAACATACAGATAATATAAGAAATCAATCAAATCAGGACAGTTACGTAATAAAACATCAATGAACATGATAGTTCAAATTTCCCTGAGTTGTAAAAAGTGGAGACGTTATATTTGAAAAATAGAGAGGTTTGTGAGGAATGTTAGCACGATGGCCGTGTTGAAGTGTGGTTTCTCTTTGTTTCTAGCTCAGGTAGGAGATCAAAGTAACCGTACCCGATTTTTTAATATCAATAATGAGATTGTAATGATATATATATAATAATTAATGAAATAATGAATGATTAAAAATCTTTGATTATAAAATTTATTACAGAATAAAGAAATTTACCACCCTTGTTGGTCATTGAGTGTTAAATTGAAGGAACCGTTGAATCCCAGTTTACGAAAGAATTCATTAAGCTTATGTTAAAAAATATATAAATGTTAGCCATATGTAAAAAAAGTTTTTCAAAAGGATATTTAGAGGTCTTACCCGATTTTTTTCCACTATAAAATCTCATTGAGATTTTCCTGGAGCTTGACGGTGCTCACACGAGCCATCAATTTTAATATACAAGGATACATAATTAAATATTTAAATAATGTACAATATTTTATGAACCACCTCTTCGCGTTTTTTTTCTCACTACACTCTACATAGTTTTGTTAGAATATTGCTCACAGGATCCACAAAATTTCTTTATTCTGATATTAATTTAATTACTAAAGACCATTGAATCATTCATTACTGCATTATTTCTATCCTTACAATCTTCATTATAGATATTTTAAAATCATAAACGCAACAATGAGCATCAATGAACTCACATAACTTATTACTACTCATAACAATAGCAAACACGTAGCATTGTGGACGTTATAAATATAAAGTTCACCCAACCTCAGGAGTACCCAAATGTGAACATTCTCCCTAAAATATCTACCCTAGCTCTCAAATTTTGGACCTAAAGAGCACATCATGGTATTTGGTGGTGCAAAGTAAAATCATATGGGCCATCTCTCTCAAAGGATGCTGAAAAGTCTTAGAACTACTAGTGACGGATGTTAATCAACTAATCTTAGGTCCACGCTCTTGTGTTGACTTAGGTCTGGTCTCCCTACAATCCTCGAGTTACTTTTGCAGCTCCTTCTCATGGCCAAAAGATGACATAAAATCCCTCAACAAAGAATTCGAGGAAATCTTCAAGGGATACGTGGCTCACATCTCGACCCTGACTGAAGTATGACAGCGCTACTCCTACATACATTAGGGCTCGTTTCATACCCATTACTCTGCACGAAAGTGATAGAGGAACTTAAGGGTATGATCACCCGTGGATCGGGTACGGTTACTTTGATCTCCTACCTGAGCTAGAAACAAAGAGAAACCACACTTCAACACGGCCATCGTGCTAATATTCCTCACAAACCTCTCTATTATTGTACTTATTGTAGAAGGATCTGGATCCGCGAGTCCCGTTGAACATATTCATGAGCCGAGTCAGTGCTAGGAGCGACCACATTGATGAAGGAGCTCCCAAACGTCTCGTCTCCTCCTCCGATCATTGAGGAGAGGATGAGACGAGACGGGGCAAATATAATGACTGGAATCATGCCACCCGTCCACTCCCTCCCATTCGAGAAATTTGATCCCAAGCAATGATGAATCAATGTAAACAATAACAATAATAAGAACAAGGCAGGAGCACTCTGGATGACGAATACTTTTTTTCCTTCTTCTTCTATAATAAGTACAATAATAGAGAGGTTTGTGAGGAATGTTAGCACGATGGCCGTGTTGAAGTGTGGGTTCTCTTTGTTTCTAGCTCAGGTAGGAGATCAAAGTAACCGTACCCCGTGGATCCGTACAAAAGGTTTCCTCCTCTGATTGTGACCGTACTCAAACCAACAGTAAAGTTCGAGTATGTGCTGATTTTACACGAATTATCTTCCTGGTCGTCAACAAACAGCTCTACACTCTGCCTCATCCCAAAGAACTATTTGCTGGGCCCAACGGAGCTCAGACCTTCTCTAAACCGGACTTGTTACGAGCAATATCGCCTGGAACCTCAAGCTAAGGACCTCCTCACCATTAACACGCCTCTACTATAATGTCCTACATTATGGTCTAGCCGCTGCTACAGCAATACATAGGTCAGGCAGCCCATTAAAAGTTATTAGTAGAGAGCGGAAAAAAATGTGATGATTTTTGCCATATTTTTTTTTTAATGTTACCCAAAATGAGCGAAAATGTTAAAAAATGTTGAAAAAATGTTGGAAAATGCTAATTATGTAGACTCCAAATTTGATTTAATGTGAATTTATTATTTCATAAAACAGCGACATACAATAATCTCTGCCAAATTTTTCTCGGTTAAGTTTTGGCGACGGTCGGATAAAACATTTTTCAACCTCAAAAATGATATCACCACATTTACCGAGGTAATAGGACAGTATTTTAGAATAGCTCCATCCATTGGGCTCATCCAATCTGGAAGAGCAGCTCCAGGTTTGCCTAGCAGCACATCCCGTACCTGTCTCAATGCTGGCAGGGCAGGATTTTTCTTTACTACGTAATCGAACTTAATTTCAAAAACCTCTCTGGCGTCACCTGGAATCTTGAAGTTCCTTTCCTAAGCATCTTCAAAGATTTTGAGTCCATCTTCAAGTGTAATTTCTGTGGTCTCCAGGCTGGTAATTGAATCTTGCAAAAACGATAAATAACTTGCAATAAATGTTAAGTCAACTAAGATGCTTTTCATTTTAAGAATCCGCTAACTATTGGATATACATTTGACATCCTCAAGGTCAAACATATCCACGACTGCTTTGACTTGCTCGAAATTCTGACCATACCAAACAGCTGCGCGGATCCAGGTTCCCTATCTGGCAGAGCAGGGATTCGGTATCGCCGATCAGTAGATTTTATTATATCTACCTAATACCGAATATCGATCGTTGGGGTAGATAAGAAAGAAAAAGAAATTTATTTATGTATCTGCTCTGTGACTTCTTCATACAAATTTAGTTGTTGTTGTTGTATGCTTTTATTACGGAGCTAATATAACTCTAGCATTCATGGCTACTAAAAAAATATATCTTTATATACTACCGTAACAAGAGTTCGAACCATGAACTGGACCCGTTCATCACTCTGGGCCGTCTCATCACTAGGAGGGGTTGTTGATATATTTTGCGCCTAAATGAATCAGTGATATATAGTTATTTAAGTGTTAACACGTCCAGTGTTTTATATGCGTAAGAGTACGACACAAGCTATCACGGCCATGAAGATAGCGGATATCCTTCCTCGGTTTGATGGGACGAAGGGAAAAGATGTGTGCGTGGCTCGAGCAGGTGGAACTCGCCAAAGAACTGTTTGAAATCGACAACATGGCGAAGGTGATACTTTTCTTTATGGACGGGGAGGCGTTTGAGGTTTTCAAGCAGTTGGCTCCGAAGGATAAGGGAGTGGAGGGGAAATCAAGGACGCGTTAACCAGAGCATTTGCTGTGAGCAAGTGGACGGCATACGAGGAATTCTGCGGAAGGAGGTGGAGGTTGGACGAGACCGTTGAAGCTTTCCTCACGGACCTTAAACGACTGGCCAGAATATATGGAATGGACAAGGCTGACAACGCAGTGAGATTCGCCTTCGTTGTGGGTCTCCCTCGGGATGTGAGTGCCCATATTAGGGCGACACCCAACATTGAGTCCATGGAAATGAGTGGAGTTGTTCATATGGCTAAGTCCTTAATGTCCAGCTCCCATCAAGGAGAGAGTCTTGGGGCCGTATCTCAAAGAACTACAAAAGAAATGTCATGTTTCTCTTGCGGAGCCCTCACTTTATTAAAAGTTGCCAAATAGGAAGGAAGCGTGCTACATTTGTGGAAAAACGGGGGGCACTATGCGCGAATGTGCAGGAGGACGGGAAACGGAGTGGGGCCGGCGCCTGCGCCAACGGCGGTCTATCACAGCTCTCAGGCGCAACCATCCCCACAATAAAAGTAAAAGTGGACGGAGAGGAGGTTAGTGGCCTTCTCGATACTGGCTGCTCCAAAACAATTTTGGGGGCACGCTTCAGCCAGTATAAACCATTGAAGCAGGAGAAGAGCGTACGGGTGATGGCATTCGATGGAAGGACCTCTGTGTGCCAAGGAACATCATGGAGGAGGATCGAGCTCGTGGGGAAGTCTGTCTGGAATGAGTGTATCCTTAGTTCTAGCATGATGCCTGGGATTGACGTTGTTTTGGGCACCGATGTCCTCGCACACTTTAACTTCTCGCTGTTAAGAGGAGTTGTGTCTATAAGTGCTCCAGCATTAGTGAGTGAGGTCGAACCGAGTCCCGAGGTGTCTGCCGAGGGAAGAAATTTTAGGGCCTCTTTTTGTGGCGATCGTTGGTCTGTAGAGTGGGAATGGATTGAAGATCCCAAGATCCAAGGTCGGGTCGGACAGTACAACGTTGACGAGAGGTGGAGGACGAGGTTCGAGAGTGAAGTGAATAGATGGATCCAAAGTGGATGGTTGGTCAAGAGCGAAGAAAGTCACCAAGGAGTTATACCGCTTATGGCCGTTTATCAGGAAACCAAGGACAAAGTGAGACCCGTTTTGGATTTTAGGGAGCTCAACAAATTTGTAGAATGCTCTGGTGCTGAAGCTGATGTCTGCGGGGAAAAGCTGCGGACGTGGAGGCAATGGCCTGAGAATTGTGCATTGTTGGATCTGAAAGATGCTTATATGCAAATAGGAGTCAGTCGAGATGCAGCAGATACCAAAACATAAGGTACAAGGGCCAATGTTACCAACTTTGCCGTCTAGGGTTTGGACTAAACTGTGCACCAGAAATAATGAAAAGTCATCATAGCTAAGGTCTTGTCTTTAACCCAAGAATGAAGGTTCTGTGGATCACTACTACGACGATCTGATAGTTAACCTGGACAAGATATCGGTGACTGACGTAAGGGACCATCTAGCGAAATTTGGGCTACAATGCAAAGAACACATTTTGTTGAGCAATTCAAGGTCCTCGGTTTGCAATTGGAAACAAAGGATGGAACCTTGTGGTGGAGAAGACCAAATTGTGCCGATCTCGCTGTAAACCCAGGTGTCACAAGGAGGGAGGTATTCTCATTGTGTGGTAAACTCGTTGGTCATTTCCCTATTGTCGGTTGGTTGAGGGTTGCAACGAGTTACATCAAAAGATGTTGTGAAGGACAAAAATGGGACGATAAAGCGGGAGTCATCGTAGAAAATCTACTGCAAGAGGTGATTTCAAGAATCACTCGAGATGAA
>CP045895.1:24573155-24602252 GCA_013387185.1 Caligus rogercresseyi
TTTTACAATGCAAAAAATAACTTAAATATAATCAGATGTAGTAAAATGACATTGTTTTTAAATTTTTGCTACACTGAATCTAATTATGTCTATTAGTAGTTAATTAATACGAATTTATGATATTTCTTTGTAATTAGATTTATCATCTAACTATTTGATTAAGGGATTTTTGTTCGAATAAGACATATAGGATAACTTTAAAGGGGCTTACAAAAATATATTTGAACACACGAAGGTTGCGTCAGACTTTAATTGTTGCGAGGATTTGAATGATTTTTAACATATTCTTTTTTATTATTATTATTTATGCTCCATTTTACTGAATATGAATGATAGAATGCAAACAAGTCATTTTGGATTATAATCTAAAGTATAATAAACTTAAAAAGTACTATTGTACTCTGAAGTGACAAGTCATCTTTACAGGCGAGTGAAGTTAATTGATGACAAAAAACTTGAAATATGCTAACATACCCACTCCATTTTTTCTTGTTTTTACAGAAAAATTTTTTTTAGTAAAAACATAACAGATACGTCTGGTAGTAAATTAGAGTCCTTTAAATTAATAATTAATGAAGTCTGTAACGTCCACCATTTCAAGAATTTGCGGAAACTATCTTTTTATTAATTTTGAATTTTGACCTCGTTGAGTGACCTCGAAAGTGACCGATTGTTCAAACTTAGTATAAGTCTTCTTTAGTATCACCAAGAAACAGAAAATCAACAATGTGCTAACATTACAAACATTTGAAAAAATAAGAAAGAACAGAGACCTATATACAGCTACCAATGAATAAACTGTTTCAATTGTCGAGGTAGATTTAAAAAAATGTAAATCAATTCCTCCCCCTTAAGATGATTTTTTAATGATAATAATTTAGAAGATGAATCCCCCCAGTAGAAAATTCTACCAATACCAATAAGACACAGCTTTAAAGCGACCACCTAATAGCTTTTTCTAACGACTTCCAGCTTTGCTTAACACTTTTGATATCATATCGTTTATCTTGTTTATCACAAGTTAACTTTTGAAATTGCATCACGGCCGTTAGAAATGAATATATATTTTAAATTATTAAAATTTTCCAAAATTAAAGTATTTTAATTCATATATGCATACGTAAATAAATAATATAAATCTATATCATAATCTGAATTTTTTACTTCGTCAAAAGAACACCAAAAATATATATTCAAATTTTATGAAGTATCTTCTGATTGGGTATTTTGGTGTTGGTTCGAGTAATCAGATCTTCCTTACTTTGAGTATCTGCGCAGTAATGAATGTCACGAGTAAGAATGCTTTCCACAACATATAAAGTAACGTCTTACTTTCAGTTGGTAAGGCTTAGTTCTTATTTTTCCTCTCCATATTGTCCAATTATTATTAGACTGAGTAATAAAAAATGAGGCTGATCCAGTAAACTTTCATCAAATCATCAAAATACTTCTAAATCAGTTAACGTCGTGGCAGTGGTCCCGGAGCGTTCGGAGATGGTCGATCTTCTCGTCTTTTCTGACCTTCTTCGCCGCCCGCTGCACGGCCAGTGTGGCGTCTTCGTAGCCCTTTCTCCATCTCTTTATGGTGGAAAGGTCATGGCAGGAGTCAAGGAAGGTAGAAATAAGGATCCACGGGAGCCTTGTTGATTGTCTTGGCGAGCTTGATTCCGATCAAGAAGTAGGAACGGAAGTCGGGTGTATCCATTTGCAGCGGTGAGTGGGATAACAGATAGAAATGGTGCAAGTGCTGACTATTTATACTACCTGAGTTTAGGCACACAAAATATGCCATAAGCACGCTCTCGTTAGAATTTTCGAGTTATCTGGTTTACATTTTGAGATAATGCATCTAGCTCATTCTGTATGATTCAGCCTAGTATTATCTAAAATATGATATCTTTAAGAAATAACTTAAAAAATAAACTTATGGTTTAAACTCTTTTTGAACATAATGTATTAAAATTTTACCATTTTTAATAATTTTTAAAGGACTTTGTAGAAAAATATTACTTTCTTTCGATGTCGATTCGTTCATTAGAGAAAAAATTTGCTCGAAGCCCTTCACAACTAATAATATCATCCATAGTCAGTTTGTAAGCCATTCAGATTTAAAATTGCAAACTTAATTGCTTTTAAAACTACTGATCACTTGGTTTACTACTTGGAGAGTCCAACTTACACAACTGTATTAACTATGTTCTACTTGGACCTTTTCATTTTTTTAAATGTTCAGTTCCATGAACTGTTTTAGAATGGAAATAATAGGAAATCTATCAGAGGTGTACTCATTTGTAAGGCATCGTTATACAATTTGCTTCATTCTTACAAATTAAGTTGAATAAAGTACAGTGCGGAGAAAATCTGCTGAAACATGTTATTCTTCAAGCCTCACCAACGCCCGTTTATGTTATCAGGTATAAAAATCCCTCATTTTCTCATCCCAATTTATTGCTCGAGTAATATTTCATTTTAAGTTAATGAGGACGACTGCGCAGGATGAAACGTCTACCCACATTTGATGTTCAATAGTTTCAAATAAATTGGTGTAATGATATGAATGTACTAATACTACTTATGAATGAACATGTGTATGAACACTTTTTAACGTACAAGGTATAAACATTTTTCATCACATTAATGTTATTATCAATAATTAATATGTGTACTCAAGTAGCAAATAAGCCATGCATTCAAGTCATGTAGAGATGACCATTTTTTTTTCTACCTTTTGTTAATTCTTCTAAATTGCAGCTTCATGGGACTTGCATGCCCTTAATTTCATAAGAGGATTAGTCTAAAATGCAACTAATATTGCTTTTTTCATCTCTCTTTTTTTGTTCTTTTTCGCCTTAAAGTCAACCAAGGGAATATTAGTAGTTGTAGAAGAGCAAGAGAAGATTACTTTTTTGTATTTGAAATACATGGATATACTTTAATTAATTAAGATAATGCTGAGATCTTTTCCCCCTTGGGGTTTAACCATTATATATACCGGGTGCAGGACGGAAATTGCAACACTTACAAAAATTCGATTTGAGATTATGAAAGGTGTATAACAAAATGTTCAGCTAAATAACTTTGGTAGCAGTGTTTATGTTTATGCTTTATGTTAATATCACTTTCCTCTGAGAATACGCAGAGAGATGGAAAGAGACCGTAGAATTCAAGTGTCAACGTTTCTTGGCGCAGGTAAGACTCCAACTGAGATTGCCAAGCAACGGAACGTTGCAATATCGACCATATACCGCCTCAAGAAGAAGCTTGACATTAACCAAGGCGTCGAGAGGAAATCTGGGAGTGGTGGCTAGTACAAATTGGAACCACAATTGCTTTGTGATGTGATCCAAAGGGATCCAACCACCAGCATGTGAGCTCATGCCAAGGACCGTGGTGTTGATGAGAGTACGGTCAAAAGGGCTGTCAAGTCCATAGGGATGTTGGAGAGGCCATTATTGACACCTCGAATCAAAGTGACTCATCTCCAACGTTGCAAGGGTCTGATCAATGACCTGAAATCTGCACCAGCTGGAAGGATCATTATCTTGAGTGATGAAAAGAACTGGACTGTGGATCCGGTTAGAAATAAAATAAATGACCGGTTTGTGGCCTTTGAAGATGTTGATGAAGACCCTAAAACAATTAACACTATCAACATCCAGCCTCAGCCATGTCTCTGGGCTTTGTGGCTTCAATGCCATTGATTTGGTTTCCCCGGGGGTTTGCTTGAATCGTACATTGAAGAGCTGCACACCAAACTTTTGCCCTGAGTCGAGGCAACATTTCCAAACCAAGAAGTGGTGCTCCAACAGGATGGAACACCAGCCCTTACAGCAAAATCCACCCATATTTTTTTCAGAGAGCATCCCATTTTGGGGTAAGGAAAAGTAGCCTTCATGCAGCCCTGATGTAAATCCTTTGGACTTTTCTTTTTGGCCGTATGTGCAGGCCAGGGCCTTCAGAATACGTGACCCCCATATTGAAGCAATGAAGGCCTCCGTTTATGAACACTTGGATGGAATGTATGCTCATTACATACGGTCTGTCTTTCAGGCGTTCAGGTCCCGTATGGAGGCTGTTGTAGTTGTTAAGGGCGGATATATATAATAAAAATTAAAACAAGAGCTACATGAACGCTTTATATTTTTCAAATTTTTCTGATCGAATCCTTTTAACAGGCTCAGAGGGGTGTAAACAATATACTAGGTAAGTGTTGCAATTTCCGTCCTGCACCCGGTATTTATATATAAATATATACAGAGTGTACCAGCAAAATTTAGAAAATCGTAAATCAATTTTTGCTTTACTTCTAGAAATTTTATTTGATCTTTTATAAAGAAGCTTCTGAAACAAAACTTGAAAAGGACAATCTTGGCAATCTTTCTTATTCAATGTAGCCTCCTCTAGCTTCAATGACTGCATCAATACGGTGGCAGAAAGCAGCACAGCTCTTCTTGATGAAGTCGGTAGACATGTTGGCCCAGGAAGCAGTGATGGAGGCCTTGAGAGAATCCAAATTGGGATGGGGAGTGCTGTTGGTCTCCCTCTCCAAAAAGCCCCACACAGCAAAGTCCAGGGGATTGATATCTGGGCTTGAGGGTGGCCAGTAGTTTGCAGGCCAGAAATCGGCAAAATTCCTTGAGGAGAAGTCCTGGGCCAACTTTGATGTGTGGGAGGGAGCTCCATTCTGAGTCCACACATAGTGGCCACTAGGGTAATTTGCCTTCAACCAGGGCAAAACATGACATCTCAGGACTTTCACATAGACATGGCAGTCCATTTTCTCTCCAGCCTGAAAATAGTATGGAGGCATGGTCTTCTTGTCAGATGCTACGACTCCTAGAACCATCACATAGGCTGGGTGTTTGGTTTTGTAGACTCCCTTGACCTCATCTACTGACTCCACAAGGTATTGATCGTTTCTCCGATTGTAGACCTGGTCCACTGTAAAAATCTTCTTGTCTGAGAAAATTGTCACAGTGGACTTCTTCTTGTTAAAGGTTGAACGAATTTTGGTGCACCTTCCGAGCCTCTTGACCTTCATTGCTTTGGTTAAAAGATGCCTGGACCTCCTGACATAAGATTTTAGATTCAGGTCATCTTTTAAAGCCCTTGACGTGGTAGAAGTACCGACATCCATGGTCAAAACCAGTCTCCGAATTGACTTTGTAGAATCCTCCTTCACCGCCTCCTTGACCTTTCCCAGAAAGTCCTCAGTCCTCTTCTTATTTGCTCCTCCACTGTTTGGAGTCCTGCCAGTACAATTTCCCTCTTTTAGAGCCTTTGAAACATTGTAAATGTAGCCAGAGAGGAGCCAACAATCTCCACGATCTCTTTTTTGTCCACTTTGGTCAGCGATCCTCTCACGATTCTTCTTCTCATGACTCATGGTGAAGAGTGAGTGAAAACAATGTGTATTAACAAGCGCTCTACTTGGCTGGTACAACAGGAAGTTTTAATGTAAAAAATCACTAAAACTCGCCCCAGGGTAGCCAGAGACAGTTAAACTAAATTCTAAATTTTGCTGGTACACTCTGTATATATATATATATATATATATATATATATATATATATATATATATATATATATATATATATATATATATATATATATATATATATATATGTATATACATATGAAGGGCTTTTTGCGCTTTATCGTTAATAGCATTATCAAGTATATGATGCAACATTAGAATTACAAAAAGTGAAATAAAATTGTGGAACCATTCATTAAATATACAAGATACAATTCAGTATATATTTCATAAAATGTACTTGTTTTACTTTATCAAAATTTTGTGTAATTATATATAAATTTTTTTTTGTTAAAATTATTACACAAAGAAAAAATCAACACACATTATTCAACAAATATTAACGGACAAAGGAAACAACTAAAGCAATTATTCAAACAAAATGTGCCGAATAATCATAATCTTTTGTAAAAAGTCGATTCAGGTCGGATTATACATTGTCGGTGCAAGATGGGAAGAATTTCACAAGGTTCCCAGCAAAATTTCACCACCCAGCCGAGGTCTCTGAAATCTAATAAATTATCAGCAATAAAGTAATTAAATCTCTCAAATTTAATTTATAAAAGTTAAAATTATTGTAAGAAAACCATAAAAAGGTATATTAATGTCACACACATGCTTCCAAGTTGCATCCCCAAAATCTTAATGTTCTTAGAATGGACTTCAGATCTTCCTTCTCACAGTCTTTCTTTAAATAAACTCCAATGCTCACACTGTATATTCACATGTTTTGTTTAAAAAATTGGACATATCTCTAAAAATGTTGTTGGCCTTGCTCCCCCAATACTAAGACCAAGAAGACCTCTCACCATTTGAAGAACAAGACATAATAATATTAGAGTATGGAATATATACATTAGGGTAATAACTTTTTGTCTTTTTTTCACAAAATGATTACCTGTAGCACGAATGAATGAACTTTTGCTTATAATTGCCTAAAATGATCTTTATTTCATTGAACTAACAAAAAGGTCATGCACAAAGCACTTTGAAAAATTCACCCTTGACGTAAATGAGGGCTAAATTCGATAACGATAAGGAAACATTTACAAAGTGTCTCTAATGAATTAACCGGATTGAATAATCCGAAACCAGTTGAACACGATGTGCTGGCTGGTGGAAGCTTTAAAGGGACAAACTTTTGCTTGACCTTCTACAGTGTTCTGAATTCTTCTATTACCTCCTGGGCAGTGGACACTGGGCACGCTCTACTATCTTATACATTCTGTTTCTAGGAGTATAGCTTAGTAAAGAACAGCATGTCGTTTAAGAAAAGTTCCTCTACCATAGAGAAGAACAAGGAAACCTGGATAAAGAACTTGGTCCAGTTCCAAGCACCATAAAGAAGAGGTAATGTGGCAACCCACGAAGAACCCCTGAGTGATCGGAGCCACATGCTCCTGAAAAGCCACGTGATGGGATGTTTCAAATCCCTTGAATCCATCTCCAAAGAACGGAAAGAGAGAGTCGGTCTGGTTGATGTGGAGCTGAAAGCTTTATGGAGGACGACATTGAACTTCCCGCCTGTATCAGATCAAGCCATCCGTGCAAAACTAGAAAAGCTCCTGCAAGAGTATGACCATTGCAGCAAAAAGCAAAACTTTGATTCATTGAATGAACTGTTCGATGTGACCAAGGTGAAAGGCCAATGGCTTTGCAAAGAGGATAAGAACCTCTACGAACTGCAAATGCAGAGCAAAGGCCAGGTCGGTTATTCTACTGGCAAACGTGCCAGTGCCCAGACCATCCCCCCATCCAAGCGAAGGAATACATTGGAAGTGGATGTGTCTAATTCAGCAACTGAGTCCAGCTTAGTAGCATTAGATTCTTCTGAAACAGGTACGGACTCATGTGACACAAGTGAAGACAGTTCTATGGAAGATGAGGCTGCACCATCAACAAGCACAAGGATGTATAACCCCACTGGTGTTGCAAGGCGACTTGTTACAAGCTCAAAGCTATCGACCCACAAAGCAGCAAAGGTATGCCGTCAGCTTTCAGGTGAGGGTATCGAGATCCGGACCCCAAGTCAGCCAGGAATCCACAAAGTTCTCTACAGGAGAGCTGCTGAAGTGAAGCAGCACTTGGTTAGCACACTTCATCAGGAGAAGTGGAGCTTGCACTTCGATGGTAAAAAAATCAATGGCATTGAACACCAAGCAGTGGTCCTAAAAAATGAAGCAAAGGAAATCAAATTGACTGTGCTTCAATTGAAGGACGGTACAGCTGCAACCATTGCAAAAGGGCTCCAGGATGTTTTGCAGGAGTTCAACTTGTGGGGATCAATTCTGATGATAATTGCCGACATGACAAGCGTCAACACTGGGAAGAAGTCTGGTGTTGTAATTCGGCTGCAGCAGATGTTTGAAAAGAATGGGAGCCCCACACCCAAGTTTATCAGGTGTCAGCACCATGTGCTCGATCGCATCCTCCGTATTGTCATGGACGATGAGCTCCATGACTCAACCAAATCCCCAGATATTGAGTACTTCTTTGTGAAGGACTTGGTGCGCAAGTATGACCAATTGAAGGCAGCTTTTGCAATGGAAAAGCTGAGATCAAGGAAACAGGCGGTTGGATAGACGACATGAAATTTCTGTATCACCTTACTCGTGTCTTCCGACACTTCACTGAGAAAGATGAGGTCCCTTTTGTTAACTTTCAGCAGATTCCTAACATCAGCAATGCACGCTGGAACTCTCGTTCCATTCTAGCCCTCCTTGCATTCCGGCCATTGGTTTAACAACCAATTGTTTCGCGATGAGGATTTCGAAGAACTATCATCTGCTCTGGATGGATACCCAAAAGGTCTCAAATGCTTAGAAACCCACTGGAAAAGATATGAATCGCCCATCAATATTGCCCGAAGCAACCAATGCTGCGAGCGTGCGATCAAAGTTATGCAGGACTTGGACGAGTCCTGCCGCAACAAGGACTACCTCCCCTGAGATTCGTCCTTTCCAATGACATAATATGACCAATTGACATTGATCAATTGTTTTCTGTCCCTTTATACTGCTATACAATAGTATACATATCATTCTTTAAAGTTTTTGTTTAAACTGGAATATGTTCCATTTGACTTCAAGAACTGGTCAAAAAGCTCTTAATTAAATTATTCAAATAATTTTGAGGTTTTTTCATCAAATAAACTTAAAAAATAGATTTTATTAAATCTTTTATAAAAGTTCATCATATGAGGACACATGAATATGAGGTTGTAAAAAGTTATCACTCTAATATAAATACAATTAAAATCCTGGCCACGAACCTTGGAAAAATCATTTAAAAGAGAAGAAAAAACGTGCAATCGTTAAGGATTTAAAATTGAGCGGTAAAAAAAGGCTTGCTATAAACTTTTTTTTCTCATTTAGCACATAAATGATGATAGAAAATACATTTCATTCAGCCATATTTGAGTGGGTAACCGGACTTTATGGAGACAGTGGACTATATGGAGACAGCTTTGTATCCATATATTTTATGTCTCCATATAGTCCAAAAACGGACTATATAACGACTGCGAATTATTTACTAAGACTACTAGTTCGAACTCTTTTTATATTAGCATGACGCATTAATATTTTTAAATATATTATTCAATT
Source organism: Caligus rogercresseyi (assembly GCA_013387185.1). NCBI lineage: Eukaryota > Metazoa > Arthropoda > Copepoda > Siphonostomatoida > Caligidae > Caligus > Caligus rogercresseyi. The sequence continues at coordinate 24,582,297 of CP045895.1, forward strand.
GATCCAAAACGTTCAAAATGTCATTGAGCAATTCAAAGATCGTTGGACTCCGTACTTATTCCTCCAGCACAATTTCGCGATCCTCCACTTCTTGATAGACCTACAACTGATAAGAAAGGGTCTACAAATGTTATAGTTGGAAGCCATAGGTACTCTAAGGACAAATCACGGAGCAATAAATCTTATTGGAAATGTACCCTTTACACCAAGGGTGCAGGCACGCCTGACTTTAGTCGGTGGCATCCCAACAAATAACCTCATTCATAGTCACGGAGACCAGGAATCCGAAATAGAAGTGCATAGGAGGAAGAAGTCACTGAAAGTAAACGTCATCTCCACCCACATGACAACCAAACTTCTTCAAGCCACAGCAGTTGCTGGACTCGACCATGAGGCAATGATCTCTCCGATATTTGGGGTGTCCGATAGTTGGAACCTATATGTCGCTAAATCTGTCTCCATATAGTCCGTGTCTCCATAAAGTCCATTTGGGGACTTTATGGAGAAAGTGATTTGATTGGCTGTCTCTATAAAGTCCGGGAAACCATTTGAGTGTAATTATTTAGTACAATCATTTCCTTACTCAATGAAAGTAATGATAAGCCTTAACTAAAGTTATACTTTAGGCAATAAATGAACTTTAGGGAAAATAGAGAGATTTACGGTTCTCCTGCTACATATTCCATTCTCTTGTGTTAAATGAATGACTGAATTGCATACTTATGTACATGCAAATATATATATTTTAAAGTTGCAGGGTCCTTTAAGTGTGATACTTATGTTTAGGTATATGTATATATAAATAAAGAGTATTTGCTTTTAATGGGAATTAAGCTACTCCATGGCACAAATAGAGTTTCTTAAGTCCTTGAAAAAGAGAAAGGTAATTTATCAATGTCAAGAGCCATTGAAGCAGAAATAAGCAAACAAATAAATAGTAAAACTCCTAACTATTAGAGCAATCATTGGCCGAGTGTTAAGAATTTACAATAAAAATAATTATTATTTATATGCTTTAGGCCATACTTTAAGTTGGAGGAAGGGAATGAAAGGAAGAGGAGAGGCCTACAATATTCTAGTACGCAACAACACTCTTTAATATGCATCTCAAATGTTCTTAGTTTTATGAATAGACATTAATTTTTTTATTATATTATATAGTTGCTAAATTTCCTTTTTTCCCGCTAAATACTATTGAATCCGGAGAGAAGAAGGATTTTTTTATAAATTACAAATCTTTACATAATACATAAATAGACATTTTAGTCTAAAATTAAAACTTTAAAAAAATATTAACAAACATAAAATCAAATAAATAACTTAATATAGAATGTACACAATAAAAACAATAACTTAACATAGAATGCACAACAATAAAACAAATTTTAAAAAAACAATAATAAAATATCCATAGTTTTTTATTTTTTAAAGACTCTTCGACTTTGATGGGAAATATTTTATTTCTTTCGCGGCGACACTCCAAGAGTCTTCCACAGCTGATGGTATCCGTAGCGAAAGTGATCCATATCTCGCCGCCGCTGAGAGCATATGGCTCTGAGTTCCTCGGATCGGATGTATTCGTTGGTGGTCAACCTCTTTGCAATAAGAGCCTTGGCATTTATGATCGTATAAGTATCGGATTTTTAGCTTTTTTGGAAAACCAAACAATAAGACACTTTTCAAAATGTTATTGGGAGAGTTGTTCAATCCCTTAACATTAAGAGCTAGAAAGGTCTTCAAAATTGATATCGCAGGACAATCAGCAAAGGCATGTAACGTGTTGATTTTTTGGTTTGGTGTCTAAATGTCACTATTTGGTCTCTTGTTGTTCTTTCGGGCTACCAAACCGCTTTGAGATATTAAAATGCTAACGCCAATATCGATAGTAAATTCGGAAATCCCCTAATCTTAAATGTTCGTCATCATGTGGAGCTCTCTCAATGGAGGAAAGTGTCTTCGCAGAACTGCTCTGAGACGTTTCATTCCAATCAATATCCCTCAATTCAGTAGTGCCTTCATTTGAAGAGATCCTTGAAAGAGTCTTCTTAGTATTGACAAAGTGACATAAAAGGTGTATATTTCTCGATATTAGGAAGAAATGACCGAGGAGATACGGCCTAAGCAGAAATGTCCAAAGAATAAATGGACCAGGAAGAATGACCTGGATAGAAAATGATGGCACATGAAAAATCGACCAAATACATCTTTGCTTCGTCTAATTAAAAAAGAAAGAAATCATTCATGTATAATTGCCAAGATATACTTTTTTACCGTTAATTTTTAAATTTGTATGAGAAATAGTATTCCTACAATGTTTAGTTGCCTACCCATGTGTTTGGACCATTTTTCCATGAATCAACATTTTTCTTTTCTATTTTTGGTCATTTCTTTCTGGTCTATTTTTTCTTTGGACATTCTGTATAAGTCGTAATTTTTCTGGTCCATTTCTTCCTGACACTATTTTTCTCTATCAACGTTGGGTAGAAATCGGACAACGAGTTGCAAGGGAATCCCACTAGGGTTTTATCAATTTTTCCGCTTGAGATAAGGTACTAATTTGAAATCAAACACAAAACCTTAAGGGATTGACCAATTTGGGTTCGATGAAGTAATTCATTACTATAATGTATATTATATCCTCACTAATGCATTTCAATTGAATCACTCTCTCTGGATACAAATATCTATCAGGTACTAAACGTCAGACAACCGTGAAATAAATGTCGGTTGATCTGCTATTTCATTGATCAAAAGGAATACATAATTAAAACTTCTTGAGTTGGTTAACTCCTATTCGTCATGCAATCCAAAAGCGATTTTTGTCTTTCAAATTAGGCTAGAATTATATTGCAATATAATATTATATATATAATATATATATTATATATATATATCTATATATTTATATATACTATAAATATTAGGGTTGTTCTTATTTTTCAAATGTTTGAAATGTTAGCACATGTGGATTTTCTGTTTCTGGTGATAAAAATTTATCACCACCTCGTAATGTGGACCGATTTGTTCAAACTTTGTATGTCGTCTTCTTTTATACCAAGAAGCAGAAATCCACAATGTTGCTATCGAGCTAGAATTATAGGAATAATATATAGATATATATACATTTAAATATTAGCTGTTAGGATTTTCAAATATTTGAAATGTTAGCCGCATGTGGATTTTCTGTTTCTTGATGATAAAAGAAGACGAAATACAAAGTTTGAACAAAATCGTCAACATACGAGGTCGGCGCAACGAATCAAATTTTGTAAAAATGTAGTAAAAATATAGTTTTCACAAATGTCTTGAAAATGGTGGGCGTTACAGACTTCAATATAATGATTTATTTAAAAGGAAACCTAATTTACTACCAGACGTATATTGATTTTTTGTACTAAAACAAAGTTTTAGTTAAAAAAACAAAAGAAAACAAGGAGTGTGTAATGTTAGCATATTTCATAGCTTTTTTTATCGATTAACTTCACTCGCCTGTAGAAGATGACTTGTCGCTTCAGAGTAAAATAATATTTATGTTTAGTAAACCTTGGATGGTAAATCCAAAAATGACCTTGGTTGAATTCTATCAATTCAGAATTCAGTACAATCTGAGTTTACATCATATGATTCAGAGCTTGTATTGATCTATAAGAAATCGATTATGAAAAAAAAAATAATAATGTGTTTTTTAGATATGCGTCAAGGTATCCTCTCAAAATTTTACTTGTCTCTGACGCATCATAATCCATTATAGCGTCATTTTGTACGTGAGATACGTTTTTTTAAATATACATATAACTCTCTACTTATTAAATTGACATGATTGTATACTAAAATATTAAAGCTGGTTTACAAGCTTTCATTTGATATGTTTGGTGTTCTACAAAATCGCTATACTTTAAGAGAAATAAGCAAATACATTTTGCACGTACTCTCCCAAAAAATTGATCTTTTGATATGAGAATAAACAATTACCACTTGGTAACCACTGTACCTGGATAAAAAGAGAAAGAAAAAAGAGAAGCGAAAGAAGTGAAGCAAAATACTCTCTCGCTTCTCTTTTTTCTTTCTCTTTCTATCCAGGTAACAAATTTAGATTCAATATTCAAATACTAACATCATGTTTGATTATCGACCTTAAAATACATATCTATTTTGCTCCAAAATCCAAAAGAAGAACTGTTTTATAAATTTCTACATTGAATTCAAATATTTTGTCAACTCCAGAATACGCAAAATTAAAACCAAATATATACTTGGATTAAAAGTTTCTAATGATTACTATTCTTTAAAAGAGTCACACAAAAATTAATTGCAAACAATTACAATAATGTTTAAAGTTTTCATTTTATTACTTCGTTGTATATTTTTATTACACATGCATTAAAATATTCAAAAAAGTTTCAACTGGAAAAGTAAAAAAAAATATTCTTGGAATAATTGATTTCACTCTTTATACTTCATAGATATTTGGTTATATGAAGGTATATATTAAGTCACTAAAATGAATTTTTCTATTCCAGTCGTATTGTAATTATTTTCCAAAATGGAGGAATATTAAGTGAAGTATAACACTAAAGTATGTGCTTCAGATTAGAAGCAAGCATGCAAATTGGCAGCCACCATTATATTATTATTTTTCTATTGTTCGATTCAATTAATTCGTAACAAGGCGAGTACCTTTCATCTATTGTTCTGTACTTAATCGAGTTTCATAGAAAAAGCCATAAAAAAGAATAGCTCATCAACACAATAAATCCTCATCATAATTTTCTTTTATACTGCCAATTCTAAGTACTCTAAAAGCTTATAAAATGACTAAGAAACCAGAAAAAATACTTGCAACAATTGCGGTTGCTTATACAAACAATATCTTACATGCATTCGTTGACTGCCCTGCGCTATCATTGGTGAAGCAGTTTTTAAACTTAATTTATCTGCAAATAAATAATTTCCCTAGTATTCTAAAGGCCTATATTTATTCGGTCATACAAAGTGAAAAAAAGTTCCCCCTCTAGTCAAACGCTCTAAACGCAGCAGTAAGCAACATTCAAATCATTATTTGCTAAGCAACTAAACGGCAAACTCTTATGTGGAAGCTGAGGACCTGAGAGCGATCATCCTTGGTGCAGCGGCTCGTTACGAGGCGCCGATGTTAAAATTCCTGACCCTGGATCTCCTTCTTGAAATGGGCGGGAGATATTGTACGATTTGTGCCATCTCGCTCAGGAGTATCCTGAAAGCTCTGAAGAGGATTTTAAGACGTCATCGGGATTTTTTAAGAATAATAAACGCTGTCCATGTATATAAGGTTTATAATCTCTTGACAGTAAATATGTTCTAAATGTTCATTCATGTTATTTATTTTAACGCAATGTCAAGAGTATTTTTTTATTTTTTATTTATTATAGTGTCTGTATTTTAGTGTATAATAAGCCAAATAAGAATTTTATAACCGTAAAAAAAAATATATATATACTTTAAAGTGAAAATGAGTTTCAATGACGAGGTATTCCAATTCATTAATTGTTTTCTGCTTTTTTTAATTTCATCCAATTACGTTCGATAGCACTGTCTCAGTATCCATATTTAATTAAAAACTCTGCGACTTAAAAAAACTTTTCTATTGTTGTTTATTTACACAAATGCGATATATATATATATATATGGAGTATTTGACTTTTAACCAGGTAATGGACAAGTTGCAAAAAAAACTTTTTATTTTATAATGAAAACAAGGGGGAATGAAAAGTTTATATTTTGTTATTAATAAAAAAAGGCCGTCTTGTAATGCACTTAGTTCTTCTTGACTTTGGAAATTAGATTGGTTCGTGTGGCATTAGTTAATTTGTGGCTATTTGTAATATATGTCTATATCAAATCACTCTAAACATACAGCCAGAATAAGCATTATTCTTAAGATGACAAATAATGCTTGCGTATTCCAGATATTAAAAATAAAAAGGATGAAAACACAATAGCCTATTTTTGATTGTTATAAATACCAACATGAATAATCATTCATCTTCCAAAATGTGAATAAAATGCACAAAACTGCATCCACACTAATTATAATCATTTACAGGATGGCAACAACCCTTTTCTGTTCAAAATGTATTGATGTACCCATAGTGGATGTACGAATAAATATTAATTTAGTTCCAAGAACCTGGCATCCATTCAATGAGACACGGGCAGTGAATTAAGGGTTTTGTTGTCATCACTCAGACGTACAACATGAACCCCCCCTACAGAAGGGTACTTCATTCTGTAAATCTGTCTGATGACGTCACCTCTCAGTGCCTCACCGAAAGTCTTTGATATTTAATGTCTTTGTTGTCTTTTCTCTCGATGTGAGGGGAATAAATGAAACTATTTGATAGTCGGTCCAAGCATTATATTCATGCTATTTGAGGATCTTTATGCCCTTTTAATCGCCCAAAACATTGATTCTCTTTGCCTACATACACATACGTTCAATTTAAACTCAAATCGATATTCTTCATGAGGGAGTTTCCACTGGGAAAAACACAAGACCATAGACATAAAACAACCTTCTAGGGCTTTCCTATTATTCTTGTAGTAGTATGATGATGTATTTCGATTTTTTTTTTGATTACCCATTGACAAAAAAACATCAAATATATATATTTCTCTTGAGCATACAAGATTGTAATGGAAAGCAAAGCAAAAACTTTTTTATTTCTTTTTCTCTTACTTTAAAGTTTCTGAAGATTATATTACTTTCATTTTAAATGGGAGAAATCGAAAAAAAAGTTTCTAAATGGATGTATAACATATTAATAGTATGCTTGGCTTTCTTAAGAATTGACGAAACTAGTCCCAGTTACTTTCTATTCCCTTCAATTAGATTGATATGACAAAAGAAGAAGTCGAGGAATGACTCTGTTCTTTGGAAATATATGTTTGTTTGTTTGTCTGTGATGAAGAAGGATCCTATTAAGGAGTTGTCCAAACGGAATCAATATAAAAATCTTATTCTGTGTCCTATAACACACGACAGGTGTAGTCATCGGATATATCTTAGTAAAAAATAAGTAAAATATTTGATTTCTGTAATGGTACAATTAAAATTTTAAGCTATACTTTCTTAATTTATATACAATACAAAAATAATCATAGTTTATTATTTTAACCGAACATGGATTGAATATCACACACAGTAATTATTTTCTCTTCTATTCTATGTATTTAACATATCAAACCCTTAAGGACATATGTTGGACAACCAATTTTACTTCTTGCTCCTATGAAACACTGTTCACATTGGGGGTCTTTCAAGTGACCAGAAAGCAGCCTGCTTCATAAGGATCTCGTTTACAGATAGGAGGTCTGTCCTATTGAAAACGTCAACAACACGCAGCCGAGGAGTTCACCGAACTACTAGCAGAAAACGTGCATGATCCTTGATGGCAAGTTACACTTCTGTGCTTGACCTTGCCGTGGGGCTGAGCATTTTCATGGAATTCGATCTATGACATATATTCATTCGGACAATAAGACGTCAAGAATGAAGATAAATACCAACTTCAGAATGTAGAGAAACATCGTTCAGCTGTCGCCATTGCCCAATATAAACAAAGTATTTATACTACGTCATTCGCAAGCTGATCATAGAGATAGAAAGATTTGTTTTATGGGCAATTTAACGTATTCTCTGAGTAATCCAATAAGTTCTTTATGTCCTTAGACAAGCGACTTTAAAGGAATGGTGGGCCGCTTGGTGTGCAATGAGCACTTGCCGCCAGTCTAAACTCTTAGTACCAATCCCTATCTCGGGAGCAAGATTTTTAATATAACGAGCCAAATCTGCGTCATCGTTGGAATGGTCACCGGCCATATCGGCCTCAACAGGCATCTTTACAAGATGGGAAAGGCCATTACTCCAATCTGCCGACTCTGCGAAGAGAAAAAAACTCCGTATCATCTCATTTTTGGTTGTCCGCCATTAAGACAAAAAATGATGGCACTTGAGGGAGAGATCGGGGAGCAACGTTTTATCCCTCGAGATTACATTTTTAAATCAATTAAATGCTTAAAAATATCTGAATTACTATTTATTAATAAAGATAGCTCCTAGAGAGTACCACTACCGGTTCATACCGGATTAAGTTCCGGTGAGGTGGGTCCAATCTAGGAGCTAAACAATTTCTTTATGTCTTTATATCTCTATGCTAAAACCATGCATACACATCATGGAATAAATAGATCAGAATCAAACAAAAACAACAAATAATAATCACAAACCTTTCTATTATTCAATATTATTGATTATTTTGTTATGGGTCTTCATAGAGAGCTGATGGATATTCAAAACATTACTCTGTTAGTGGAGGGAATAAACCTTTTAGTTTTTAGAAACCCTTTACGATTGGACCACGTATAAAAAAAAATAGTTATATTCTTTAAGTATCTTTTCTTTTATTGTCACCAATGAGTACTATTATTATTATGGACAAATCCCTCATTGCTCCTTCCTTGCTGTGTGCTTTTAAAAAAGGTCCCTTGAAGAACTCAAGAATAATTTATATATGTAATCTCTTATATGCACCAACAAAAATCCTTCTCTCTTTCTTATCTATTCATCCATGATGACATTTCCATTTATTTCAAGATATTGATATCATAATGAGTCACTTATTTTATTCTTTCTCAAAATTTATGGTTAAATATTAATGCATAATAAATTATGACAAGAAAAGTACAGTTGATAGTAACCGCAGGCATACAGACGTTAGCGTGGGCGACTTTGGTCTCTCGGAAGTTTCTGTACCTCAATCTGTGTATTTTATGCAAAAAAAACATTTAAAAAATAACAATTCTAAAAAACATCCAACTAAAATTATATTAATTAAATTAAGAAAATACGTGTTAATACACAAACACAAAATATTGTTATATGTAAGGATACCGAGAGTCTTGAGTTTATGTAGAGGACGGACGTCTTTTCTTTCATCATGTGTAGTTGTTATTTTTGGAGATAATAAAAAGAGTGTTTTTTTTAAGTTTTTAAAGTGTTTTAATTGCTCTCATCTTTCCGTCGCCTCTTCAACTCTCGGTTGGTGAATCGATATATGTCCAAGGATTTTCGGGAATAAAAGTCATTGTTTTGATCTTCAGTTAACTCGACGGAACTTTTCAAGAACCACAATATCGCCCAATCTCCCGATAACCTCCCTGCTGACTTAAAAACGTCAACTTTAAATGCAGCCCCCTCATCATCTGTCATCACTGAATGTTCTCGGGACATCAGCAATTAATATATTAATTTCCAGTCGGTAATACGGTTTACTTTATTTTGCTTATGACCGGAATCATGATCCATTTATCGTCCGATATGACGATACAAACAATAATTATTTGGTCCCAACTGTCTTAATAAGTGCTTTATTTGGTGAATTTCTCAACTCCCCCTATTTTCCGCTAATAAAAAATAATTATGGTCCTTATGCTATTAGTCTAGTTCAAAAAAGGTTCCAGAGGAGGTGTCCGTCCTCTGATAACAGTAGGCAAGAATATGAAAATATTCTATATAATTTACTTCCATTATTAAGTTAACCAAAATAAGATAAATAAATGAAAGACATGAGCCGTTAAAATTACATTAATTTTAAATATAGCTTTTTCAATATACTGATACTGCTCCAATCGGATAATTCATTATAAATCTACCGATAACGACTGTACACAACTTTCTACCGACTACCGATAACAGCGATAGTTTTTCTACCGAATCACAGACTTTGTTATTCCTAGATTATATGGGAATGAGTCTGAGCTATTACACCAATCAAGTCTTTGGATTTTCCCTCTCTTTTCCATGTCTCTTCTTTGTATCCTATATCTACACATAAGAAGATTCCCCCTTTAATATCAATATGTATCTTGCTGTGGACAATAATTGACGCAATTACAAATAAGCCAGAATTTGGTATCTCTTTTTTTTCTCTTCAAAACTCATAAAGTTTTATCTTTTATTAAATAAACGAAGATATCTGAGTTTTGAAGCTCTTAAGCAAAAAATGAAGAAGGTGTAAGTGGACAACATAAAAAATCTGCTTATTTTCTACTCAGTGCAAAATTTTCCAACAGTATTCGAGTCAGTGAGTCGAAAATGTGTAATGTATATTTATCCATAATTTGTTTAGTTTGATTTTTGTATAATTTTTTTGGTTGTGACAATAAAGAAATAGGAATATACAAACCGATTGATTTGTGGAACTGTTCCATCCTTCTTTTCTGTTTTCCTTTTTTACATCAATTATTTCCGTGCATGCCCTTTTGTAAAACCCATTAAACAGCATGTTTATGATCAAAATGTCCAGTGGAACACGTAGTAACAAGAAACGTGTCTTTTATGAAAGGAAATCTTCCCCCCAACTCGAACAATCTACGTGGCCACAAATATGGCCCAAAGGAAAGGATTGATAAGCTTAAGCCAAAATTTTGTTAAACTATTTTTTTTAATAAATATTTTTCTATGTGTTTATATCTATTTTATGTGTGATACAGCGTACTTGATATTTTGTAAATGAATGTTAATATTTTATGGATATCATGAATGAGTTGTCAAATAGAGGGCAAAACACATATTCCAATTCATATGGATAACAAAAAGGCAATTCTTTCATTATATCAGTTGGGACCTCATACGTCTTTATCTACTGTATATTTTATTGTCAAATCTATCTAATGATCTTTTTTTTTTTTTTTTTTTTTTTACTAGTGATACTAAGCTTTTTATTTGAGTTACAGCAAACATAGGTTTCAAACTATATATATATATATATTTTTTTTTCATATATATTATTTATCCTTATTTACAGAGAGAAAACTAAAAAAACGAACATAGTACATAAAATACTAATAAAATAAAGTTTGCAAACATCCACATGGAAAAAACAGATTAAAAAAAAACCAGACATACAAAAAGTATTAAAAGGACAGTGATATTTAAAAAATTACATCAAAAACATCCTAAAAGATCAAATTCAGTTAAAGCAGCGGTGACAATTGAATTGCTTAACTTTATTTTCATAAAATATGCATATGCAATCAAGGTCTGAAACTTGGCTATTGCTTTGGAGGCGGTTCTGAGTATCTTCGACTGGGGATGAAAACCGTAGAGCTTCTCATCCCGCGTTGATTGCCTCCCCACACGCTCTTCAAATGTCTTGTCCATTCCTTCCCAAAGCCTGCTGATCTCTTTACAGTCTCTGAAGACATGGGTAATTGTTTTTTCTTCTTCTTTCCCGCACATCACACACTTTGTTTCCTCACCTAAATAATACAGTCCAAAACAGATCCTGTATTTGAGGTAAGCCTGTTTGGATGTTAGGATCGGATCAAATATGGACGTCATGACGCATTTTTTATTTTCTTGGAACATCAACATTGGGACCTTTAGTTTATGTGTGAGGTCAAACGGAGGGTGGTGCATTCTTCGTAGCTCATCCTTTAGAATAGAATTTGGGACGTTCAAAACCTCTGCTAGTGGAGGAATGTTCTTCTTGGACTTGAAATTCCGTCTGAGAGACTTCTGGAGAAGATAGATCCCGGGGTGGGTTGTGTCCTCCAGGACAAGGACATCGTTGATTCGTTCGAGACCCAAGTCCTTCCTCAGCTTGCTTGAGACGGCTACTTTGATCAGCGGATTTTCCTCGATTGGACCAGAGGCTCCCAATGTTGATCAGTAAGTGTTGAGCACCTCCTTTGATGGGCTTAGTTCCTTCCAAGGAGACGCTTGTAATTAGTTATTAAACTATTGGACAGTAGAAAAATGGTTTTGAATTCAACTCTAATGGATAAGAAATCAAGTTTCGGGAGGGAAACCGTGGTTTTGATCCACATGATTGAAATGATGTTGAGACTAATAATGACCAAATCTACACGCTTTGAAAGTGTTTTTTAAATGTATGGATTCTATTTGATACAACCAACATTTCAAGTATAGATATAGAAAGCAACTCATAAGACTGAGTTATGAAAGTCAAAAAGAGATATAAAAATATAAATACAAATATACTTTTGAACTATAAACCATTTTGTACGCTTCTCCCGAAAACGAATGTTTACTGAAAATATAAAAATACAATTGAATGCTTACAAGCAAAGTTACCAAATGATAAGTAAACATAAACTAAGAGAGAGTCCGTTAGCACATTGGCAGAGTATTACATCGTATAGTCGTAAGAATGACGAACCACGCTACACAATAGTCGTGCAGTACACACATATAAAATTAACTGAATGAAAAAGAAAAAAAATAAGAATATCTTTCTTCTTTCAAGGACATTGAAGACAGAAAAAGAAGAAAATGAATCAATCCATTGACTGAATCAAATAATAATATGCAATGATTTATTAACTAAATGAAATATTTGTCTCTTTATCATCATACGATCTTTTGCCAAGAATACTAATTACTAATCATCCTTCTTCCTTACCTCACCGTCATTAAGGCAAATAACTAATTAACTTTTCTATCGTTTGATAATAATGCATGTGAGCTGAACTGATAGGAAAATGAGTATATATATATATATATATATATATATATATACTAGCGAATGTTACCCGGCGCTGCCCGGGATTTCCCAACTTGACAATAGTCTTTGGAATAGAAAAACGATCATACGAATAATTTTAGTAATGTCATCAAATGTGATTTTTCATATTAAAATCAGTTCCTTAAAACGTTGTCAAAGAGTCTTCAATGCAATTTTTTCCGGTTTTTTTTGTTCCTTAAGGCTTAGAATTTAAACATCGTAAGAAAAAATATTTTAAAGTCATTTCATAGAGAACATATTTCTATGCCTAAGTTATTTTCTTATGAAAAGTAGTTCCTTAAAAGTCGTCATTGCCATTTTTTCCATAATCTATTCCTTAAGGCTGGGTATTTAAACTTCATAAGGAGAAATCATTTTTGTGCCATTTCATAGAGAACATAGAGTGCTGAAGATACGTATGGTCGTGATGATATTAGAGTATTTGGGGGGAAAGACAGAGACAGAAAAAACCTATTTAAAGTAATCATATGGAAACATAATTTTCCGGTAAACACCCATTAAAACAAAAACACGTCGTATTACCTCATAATCATCCACAGAAAATTTGAAAAAAAATCTAACATGGCAATTTTAAAAAATCGGCAAAAAATGTTTTGGCGAATAAAATAAACATGACGAATTTTCCGGAAGTTGGCAATCCCACTAAAACACTCACTGAGCTCTCAAAACTATTCACTGAAAATTTCGTCATGATCTAATCACCGTTTGGGAGATACAAGGAAACGAACGAACGAACGAACACACGAATAATTTTTGTGATGTCATCGCATGTGATTTTTCATATTTAAGCTCCTTAAAAAGTTGTCATTTGGTCTTCATTGACATTTTACATCCTAAAAAGAAGTTATTTTTAAATCATTTCATAGAGTGCCTATGTTATTTTCTTATGAAAAGTAGTTCCTTAAAAAGTCGTCATTGCGTCTTCATTGCCATTTTTTCCGTTTTCTATTCCTTAAGGCTGGGTATTTAAACTTTATAAAAGAAATTATTTTTGAAGTCATTTCAAAGAGAGCAAAGAGTACCGAAGATATGTATGGTAGTGATGAATATTTGAGTAATAGTTTGATCTCCGTTAATGGAGGTAAACAGCAATAGAAAAAACTTAAGAGGGACTGCAACTTCATAGCTTTATCAAGAAAAGTTGAGAGTGATTGACATCACTCTCCAACTCTTGGATTATTAAAATTGGAATAGCGCTATGTTGCATTATAAAAAAGTTGTTTTTTTCCACAAAACCTAAATTTGGGGGGAAAGACAGAAAAAACTTATATTTAAGGAATCATATAGAAAACGAATTTTCCGGTAAACACTTAATAAATTAAAAACACGTCTAACTACCTCATACTCATCCACAGAAAATTTGGTCAAAATCTAACTTGGAAATTTTAAAAATCGACAAAAACGTTTTGGCGAATTAAATAAGCATGGCGATGACGAATTTTCCAGGAGTTGACAACCCCACTAAAACACTCCCTGAGCTCTCAAAACTATTCACTGAAAATTTCGTAAAGATCTAATGAACCGTTCGGGAGATATAGGGAAACAAACGAACGGGATTCTTTTTTTATTAGTATACTAGCGTATGTTACCCAGCGCTGCCTGGGATTTTCCAACTAGACAATAGTCTGGAATGGAAAAAAATCAAACACGAATAATTCTTGTGATTTTTCCAATTTCGTCAAGATATAATGAACCGTTCGGGAGATACAGGGAACGAACGAACGAACAAACGAACGAAGAACAAACGAACGAACGGAATTCTTTTTTTATTAGTATAGATTAGTATAGTCTTGTCAAAGAGAGTCGAGGATGATGAGGTGCCAGACGCTGCTTAACCTGGTGAAGAGAAACAGTTCTGGTATCATAATGTTCACTGATGAAAAGTCTTCACTCAGGATGTGTACGTGAACAAAGGAATTCAAGGATCATCGCCAGATCTTAAGATGAAAGAGACGACCACATGGTTTTCAGGACAAAGGTGCCATCCAGCATCATGGTTCTTGGCCTCGTTTCCTCGGATGGTAACAAAATGCCTCTCACTATGTTTGACCCACGTTTCAGGCTCAATACTGAGGGGTACATCAATGTATTGGAATTTTTTTAAGGATCATAATTTTTCTCCTAAACTTAATGTAATAATTTTTTTTTGGCCATAGGCATAACTTTATTGGCATTTAAGATTGCACAAAAAAGACAGAGAAAACAACATATTACAAACAAAACAACAAGCATATTCCAAATAAAACAATAAAAAACATGACAATTTTATCGGTTAAGAACATAACTTTATAAATTTTATAAAACATCTACATCATTTTATAAAACGCTCACATCATTTCATAAAACATTTACATCATTTTATAAAACAATTACATCATCTTATAAAACATTTACATCATTCTAAAAACATCTAAATCACAGTTTAAGAACATTTTTAAGAACGTGCAGGTGTATTTTCGCCATGTTTAAAACCCCGGAGATGTCGTACTCATTGGAACTTCGTTTGGCGTATAAAATTTGGTGGACTTTGGTGATCGTTGCGTTGATAAAATTTTCATCTCTACCGGTATAAAAGGCTAAAAAATGGTCCCTTTTTGGCACGTAGAAATCGTAATGTTGTCGAAGAAGTTCCCCAATTGAAATATATAAACTCCGAAGAATGGCACAATCGTATAGGAAATGGTCTGTTGTTTCTTCGCAAGCTTCGCAAAATTTGCAATCTCTTTGGGATCCGGAGAAGAACTTGACCCGAACTTCGAGTGTCCCGGTGAGCACTCTGTATTTTAACCATCTTTCTGAAGAGGAGAGGATTTTTGATGACTTTAATACTCATGTTAGCTGTCATGTGTAATTCCCGTCTCTTCAAATAGTTGATCAGGGGTTGGAGGGTTGGTGTTCTGGCAAGGTTTCTAAACTTCGAAGCCGGAGTGTTGTAAAGTGCCAATCGAAAAGGCACTTCAGGCCTAGGCAACAGAGTGTATTTACCAAAGATAAGCCGATATCTTTGAAAGGCCATCTTGTTCAGTAAAAGATCTGACTGACTTGTTTCTGCTGCGAAGTTGACATCCTTTGTCTTAATGTCAAGGTCGTTTAAGCCTTCCCGCGTGGGCATCTCCCACCCCAAAGATATTTCGAAGCGCCTTGCGCTCTTTTCGACGCCTTTGCACAATTTTAATATACGCGGAGAGTACTTGGATAATTCTTTGAAGACGTTTCTTAACCCCATGTGTGCATTCTCAGTATATCCACCTCTCAAAGATTGGGCCAATTCTATGCTCCAGAACTCGTCTCCCGACCAGAGTTTCTGGATCCAATATAAATTTAGGGATTTCCATAAATCCTCAAAGGATAGAAGAGACAGGCCCCCACTAGAAAGAGGGTTATGAAGTCTTTCAAAAGATAGATTTTTCTTCTTATCCAGGTTAAAAAACGATTTTTCTATATCTAAAACTTCTTTATATACTTCTTCATCAAAAGGAGTAACCCTTAGAAGATGAGTGATCCTTGGAATAATGTAAACATTCCAAGCTTGGATTTTATCCCACATGTTTAAGCTCATGGATGACCAAAATATCCGGGCTTTTCTGATCCTGGTTCTTATCTCCTGGAGGTTGTTCTCGATGCTTTTATTGCCAATCCAAGAGCCTAGTATATAGATCGATTTTTTTGTTTGAAATGTCGGCCATGCTTTTTCAACTATTCCTTCGTAGCTTGTCAGAATTTCAGTTTTCTCATTGTTAATGAGAAGGCCTGCCATGGACGAGTATATATTGATTAGTTTCATGGTTTTTTTCATTGACCTTATAGTTTGTAGTGGACTTCCCCCAAAAATAATTGTCATATCATCAGCATAACTGAGACATTTATGGCTTAAGTTTGACGAGTAGCCTCTTATATCACTGTCTGTATTTAATTTTTCGATTAAAGGATCCAAGCACATAATAAAGAGCAATGCGGCACTTGGGTCTCCCTGTCTCACGCCTCTTTTATTTTCGAAAAAGGTCCCCCGACTCCCATATTGGACAAGAGTTCTGGATCTAGCTAAAATTGTTCCCACCATTCTTATGATAAAATCTCCAAATCCCTTTTTGTAAAGGGTCTTGATTATGAATTTGTGTGACAGCGTGTCAAAAGCTTTGGCAAAGTCTATCGTCATCAAGGAGACATCATTTCTCGATTCTATCAAGGTCTGAAGACTAAAAGATATATTTTCCATGCGCTTGTTTTTGATAAAACCATATTGGCTGGGGTGTAAAATTTTCCTTAAAACGAGGTTCAATCGATCGGTTAAAATGAGTGAGAATATTTTAAAAACGCAATTTTGCATCGTGAGTGGGCGAAGATTTTTTAAGTGTCGTGGATCTTTATTGCTCTTTGATACTAAAACGATGCGTCCTTCAGAGGCAAATTCTGGGAAGTATCCTACAGCCAGAACCTTTTCATAAAATCGAAGTAAAATTGGGGATAAAAGATCATAATATTTAAAAAAATCGAAAGTGAATCCCGAGGGGCCGGGTGATTTGTTAAGCTTTGCTTTCGAGATTGCCTTCCTTATTTCATCCTGTGTTAGATGTTGTTCTAAAATGTCGTTGTCCTTATCGTTTATAGCCATCAAGTCATCCTTTTTTGTTCTTAATATGTTGCAAAAGGAGGCATTCTTAATCAAACACCTCATGCACTTCTGATTTTCTACACAGTCAAAACAATTATATAGCTTTGAATAGTAGTCTTTTATTTCCTTGCATATATATTCGGGTGAATTCGATACTTCTCCTGTTTTTGTAAGGAGGGAAATAACTTTTTTCATGCTTCTTCTTCTCTCAACCTCAATACACCTCAGCCTTGATCGAGAGAGGTCTTGAATTGCTTCAAATTTTAATTTGGTGCGATGAGCTAAGTCAGCTTCACGATAGAGTTGTTTGGCTAGAAAATTCTTTTCTTCTTCAGACTGAGTCGAATTTGAAATATTTTCAAGCTCATTTAGCTTTCTTTTCCTAGATTCAGCAAGTATCGCGCCTTTTCGCCGGAGGATATTCCTTATTCTGCGTAACATACTCTCAGTTGTTAAAAAATATCATTATTTGGACTCATCTCTAATTTATAACTCGTATCCTGAATAATTTCAACTATTTCTTCATTAGTACATGAGTCTTCCGTTAGTGAGATGTTAAATTTCCACGTTCTTTTGCATCTATGTTCTTTCTTTGACGGATCAATCTTGATCTTTAATGCCTTATGATCAGAAAGTCTAGTGTCAATGACTTCATACATATTTATGGTCTCGTCGTGAAAACCTTTTATTAGGAATAAATCGATTCTTGATGACACTTCACGGTTGTTTTTATCTTTAGAGAAAAACGTATGGCGAAAGTCCTTTTTCAAGGACCCTACATCTTTAAAACCAAAGGAGGAAACAATAGAAATAAGAAGCTTAATATTAAAATCACCACCTATAATAGTGGGCTTACAAGAAATGATTGACAGCAGTTTGTTGTCTTAATGTAATAATAATAAATTTATAATACTAAACAACTCCAGCCTTACACTTTATGTAGAATGTAGAATTGAAAATATTATCTGCATATGGTTCTTTAAAACTGCATGTAAACATAGAACGGTTCGTTGTACTTAGTTTCGTTCTTATTGATATCTACTATATGAGTAATCTATGCACAAAGCTAACACGTTTCCGCTAGAAAATTTTCGAGCTTAATACATTTTATTAAAAAAACATGAATATGCATTTTTGTTCAAATTTTATTTATTCCTAGTATCTGCTAAATAATGATTCTCAATTTAAACATTCATGAAAATATTAATTAATATTCATTTTAAACAAGGGCATGCCAACAATTGTATATAGAAGTCGGATATGTCCGTACCATCAAATGGGGGCCGAAATCAAGATATATCAGCGTTTTGTTAGGCCTTTGAGGCAATTTGTTACGCGCTGTTCTGATATCAGTCTCATATGATTTTGTGTTTTAAAAGTCCACTGAACGCATTAGTACATAGTATAGGAATAAGGCCCTAAACTATTCCCTTAGAAATTTATTAATGAAATATAATGAAAGACTATTTATAATTAATATTCTAATTGTAAGTAAACGAATTTATGATTATATAACGATTTTAATGCAGTGCTTTTTGCATTTATTGGTCAATTATTATCATTAAAGCTTGATGTTCAATCAAATAAAGACAATATATGCTGAATGCGGTTACAAAGCCAACAGTTCATATTGTTGCTCTGTATCAACTATTTTAGTTTGTTATAAATATATTATATACAAAATATACATATAATTGGAATGCAACTTTATATCAAATGCTTTGCACATATCATAGATAACTATTATGGTCTAGCATACATACATAACACAATATATATATATATTAAACGAACTTAACTTTTTTGCTTTTTACTCATCATGCTTTCACCTAAATTAATATTAAATCGAATCCAACTGCCAAGAAATCTTTTTGTGTAGAGCCCTGCTAATTTAAGGAGCAGTTAATTCTACATCTTATATGGTGGATAATTCATATAGAGTCGGATTGTTACTATTTTAAAAATCATATAAAATGAAACTGTATAATATGATATATAATTAATATTTGTTAAAACTATCCCCTTATGGATTTTTAAAAGTGATATTATAATTTTTTTGTACCTAGTACAACTTTATTTCATGTAAACATTTTATTACATCGATAACAAATTAATTTATACACTTACAAATGAATCACATATGTTATAAAATCGTCAATAATACTAATAAAATCATCCGGGAGGGGGGCAGTTTTAGCTGATCGAATTTTTTTAAAACCCTTATGGATTTTAAAAAGTGATATTATTAAGGAAAATTTCTTTTTAATCAAACTTGTTTTTTTGGTATAAAATCCAATAATATTTTCTTAAAAAACCAAAATGACGTTAGCCAAAATATGTATATATATATAAATACATACATATATATATAATATTCAGACATAAGAGGGAGGGGAAAACATAAGAAATATTAACTAAGCAATGCTAGTGAGCTAGGCCTTGACAACTTTCTCCTTGCAGAAGTCATAAACTTATTAAGAGAGCAATAAAAAGTTGTATTTTCTTTTTTTATTTCACATGAATAATATACATGTAATATATATAGTATAATACATTGCTAAAAACGTAGAAAGACATAAACAGCAGACAATTCATTTTAAAAAGTCGTGAATATATGTAGATAAAGAAATAAAACTCACACGACTCCGATAGGAGAAGGACGAAATCTACTACCATTTATTTTTTGATTACTCGACTTGAAGACAAAAAAAAATGATGGGCCAAAAGGGAAGTTTTTTTTTCGAAGATAATACTTTA
>CP045895.1:24602352-24618780 GCA_013387185.1 Caligus rogercresseyi
CGATACAGAACTTACAACTCAAAGCAACTGCGTTGTTATTAATCTCTCCAAGATATGGGATCTTTCTCAGTCCCTAAGAGAGGACAACACCATATCTGGTGCTGTGAGAGCGGCAAGGTTTTGCCAGAATGAATCGATTTCTATAATCAGAGTTTTTCGGTAAATATGTTATTTTGATATAGTTAACTACTAAAGTATTTATTACCTCCACCGAAGGAGGTATTGTTCACTGGCGTTGGTTTGTTGGTTGGTTGGTTTGTTTGTCAGCAGGATTACTCAAAAAGTACGCAACGGATTCGAATGAAACTTGTGGAGTTGTTGGAAATGCCAAAAGGAACAAGTGATTAAATTTTGGCATCTTTGAGTGTTTCTTTAAGATGCAAAATGAGCTAAATACTAATAAATATTTCAAGTTAGCCTACTCTGCCAATAGATGTCGCTGTGCTGTGCTCTCAAAGAGAAGCACAGCACAGCGACATCTATTGCAAATGACAAAAAGACCAGTGATTCATTTGGTGGGGATCGGCGGAGGTTTGCACTCTCTGAGTCCTCTAGTTTTTATTTACTTTTAGTAGACAAGAGGGCTTGAGCTAGGCTAGCTTGAAATAATACCATTCAGCAAAAGTAACAACAACTAGAGGCATATATACACTCAGAGAGTGCAAACCTCCGCCGTCACAGGTCCTTATGAGCCTTCCGAGGCGGATTTTTTCACGGCTGGGGCGGCGTAGAGGGACGGGGGAGGGTTCCCTCGACGGAAATTCCGAGAGGAAAACGCTCCCGGCACCCGATTTCAAAGAGGAGAGCACAGCACAGCAACATCTATTGGCAGAGTAGGCTAACTTGAAATATTTATTAGTATTTAGCTCATTTTGCCTCTTAAAGAAGCACTCAGAGATGCCAAAATTTAATCACTTTGTTCCTTTTGGCATTTCCAACAATTCCACAAAGTTTCATCCAATCCGTTCCGCATTTTTGAGTTATCCTGCTGACAAACAAACCAACCAACCAACAAACCAAACGCCAGTGAAAACAATACCTCCTTCGGCGGAGGTAATAACCTGCCAACGTCCACTATTATTAAAACATAATGAATAAGCCTTACAATAAAAACACCCTTTTTTCGCTCAAAAACTTTTTCCACGACTGAATAAAGCCTTAATTGAAAGTATTTTCATGGACAAGGTAAACAACTACGCTTTTTGAATAGTCACAAATATAATTGTTATTATTTCAATGACAAGTTATATTCAACAAATTATGTGCCCTCATAATTACTGCCTGCATAATAAGTACTTAATGTAACTAAGTATGGCGTTTATTAATAATTAAATAAACAAACTGAAGACATATTTACATTAATGGAAGTAATGCAGAAAAAAGGGATCGTTAGTTGAAAACGCTGTATAAGGCATAATGATTAGCTCACGTCAATTATTATATATGTAGTTTTTTATTGTATGTATTAAAGTGTATCGATGAAAAGAAAAAATACAAGTGGTTTAACGTATAAGTAACCGCTTGTTATTATGAAGTTTGGCTTACTGTGTGGATATGTCTGATGTTACGAGTCCCAATTAACATAGAAATATCTTAAATGCCTTAGTTTTGTTTAAATATGTTTTTAATCATATTATTCGATTTTATTAATTATTTAAATAATAGCTAACAAAAATAGGTCAATATACAAACTTTGGACCTTGTGGTTAAAAGTTTTGCTACCAATCAGTAGCAGACTCATTAATAATGATTTGAATTTTTAAATTGAAAGGAATGCACAGCATCATCACATCTGTAGCCGATATTCTCCTTCTATCTGCTCATCTCTGTCCCTCTCCCGTCTCACTGCTCCTATCTGTCCATCTCTCCTTTTCTTATATAAATACGTCACCAGATGGGGCGACAGACGTCACTTGTTAACTCCTTTAATTACACCTCCTTCTTCTTTCGTAAGTTCACTATCAGCCAAACATGGTCAATCACGTTAAACAAACATGGAGGCTCTAACATTGTTTATATTTCATTTAGCTTTGTCCTCCATTGCTCTTGACCGAAATATGATGATAATATGGCCCCGGATTAACAAGCCAATAATGTTTGTTACAAATGCATTTTTCAAACACCATCAGAACTGCTATACTGCATCATTTGTTAAGGGAAAGTATCTACTGCGTTAATTTTTGTCCAAAAAATATTGAGGGTCGTAATTCTTATTGGGAGCGTCCATTTTTTGTTTTGGAAGTGTAATGAAATATGTATTTGTTGTCAATTTGACACTAGCTGTAGAGATACTAAAAGTACAATATGATAAAATTAATTCAAATAATTATAAGTTCAATATCAGACAAATAGGAACACAAATAAATTAGAAAAGTAGTAATCTGACGACACGACTTAATCTATTAAAAGATGTTTTGAGTGCCATGCAAGCTTTGTTGCCACTCACCTTGCTTCCAGAAGGGTGGTTGCCTGCCTCAGCTCCGACGACGTTATCAAACAAGAAGATACCAGGAGATCTTATTAGATTTCATCGAAATACCTCCAAATCTTTTGCGCTCTTGAATTTAATATGAATGAATGCTTCATTTCGTTTTCAAATACAATACAAATAATATTTTTTTTATCTTGTAACCATAATGTTCATTGATATTTTATGTAGCAATCCTGATTTTGTTTTATGTAATGTGTATTTAAATTGTGATTTATAATGATGTCAATTGCTTTTAACTCCCGAACATAGTTACGAAGGGGTTTGTACATTTTATGAACCAATGCACGCTTTGGGTGACTCCCTCTATTGTAAATATAAGTAAAAGACGCCTCTCTTCTATTTTATTGTAAGTCTGATATGTAATTTACATGAATTTATTTAGAATGTTTTTCCTCCCTGCCGTCGTTTTCCCCTTATCAAGATTTATTGCTATTCTATGAATGAGCGGTCTTGCCTCTGTGCTGTTATTTATGCAATATTGAAGTCTGGGAAATAATGCAATGAATATAAATTGCTAAGCATTAACTATGGATTTATCTAAATCGAAATGGACAGAAAATTGTCATTTGCTTCATCTCTTGCATGGCAGGTAAAAAAAACCTATTTTGCAACCACTCTATTTAATATGCATTCGTTTATAAAATAAATAAACAACAAGGTCATTTTGTATTCAGGGCTTCTCAAAAGAATAAAGGAGTGCAAGTCTGATTTTTACAATTGGAACATAAAATGGAATTCATTTCAAAATCATGATTTTCATTTGTTTCTGTAAGCAAATTCACTTGGTAAAGATATTTACGATATTATTATGGAATAGTAGGCTGCCAGATATACATTATTAGTGTTAAATTGACACCAAATATATATTTCATCGCAGGGAGGTATTTTGGAGGCGCTCAAAGTTCTAGAAAACGACGAAACCCCCGTGTCCATCTTATACTTAAAAAACTCACTTCTTAGTGATTTTATTTTTATTTTCTTTATATCAAATACTTTGCATATGCACAGCGGTTTTTTGTATATCCATGTTACCTTTTTTGTTGCTTTGGCACAAACTTCAAAATAGCGTCCTTTGAAGGTCTCAAATTTTATTTGCCCGAATTTTCTTTATGAGGTAGCCCAATTTATGGTATATAAAGAGTAATTCGAGTGATATCTCAATAGGATCATCGGCAAATAGGCTTCTAACTAGAAGAATGATGAACATTATAGTAATAATTTACTTCTATTAGTGAGAATCAGTTCTTCTTTATCTTAAAATATCGAGTGTAAGTAATAAGTAAAAGTTAGCTTTTAGTGCAAATCAGCTTGTGTGAAGTTTCAAGGGGTAGATAATAGTTCTATCTTTTTTAACGAGCTTGTATGTAATACAAATTGGCCCATGTCTATGAGGAGGACATGAGAATCAAAGTTTAAAAGAAAATAGTCACATTCAACGTCTGAAAAGTATTAAAAAAGAAAGATGAAAAAACTTAACATTGAAGATTTATACAATGACAAGATTTTAACAAATACAAGAGAAATCCTTCAAGCTTTTCATGAATCGTTTCAGTCCCTATCGGGGGTTAAAGGCCCTCATACTTTCTGGCATAAATAAAAAATCTATGACACACTTTGCACAAGATATAATCAAGTATATTATTAATTATGAAGAATCGGATATGAATAAAAATAGTCTGGAAAACCTTATGACGGAGTGAAGAACATAATATTTTCAAACTCGAATTGATATATGTAGCATTAAGTTAGTTCCTTCTGTAACTTGCAACTTCTTTACGCAAACTTGCCCTTTGGTTCCAGAAACTCTTCCATAAAACTCTTCGTCAAAAAGGTCAACGTCTCCCATTGTAAGTACTAATAGAATTTGGCATGTCAACTTCAATATACTTTCTTTTTTTCGATTCCACCATCTAGCTTTCTGTAGTGGTTGAGCTCTCATTTTATTTGAAGCCATACTTAATACCTGGTTATCCTTCCACTTGATCGAGACACAACCAGTAAATGACTCGTCCATAGATCCTCGAGAGTTCTTTTTCAATTGTTTTATCAATATTGGAGCATCACCCAGCCGAACTTCACGAATAGTTGTATTGTAGGCATTTCATTCCGTGATAATTCTAATAGCATAGAAATTGTTTCAAAATAATTGTCACAGATGACGTGTTGCCCTTGAATGAGCCTTTTCTTATTTACCATTTCCAAAACGACATTGGAACATGACCCATGATCAGGAATGTTGGTGAAGGATCCACATAAGGTTTGACATTTAACAAGGTCCCGTCAGGAGCACAAGCTCCCCACAACTTCAAATCAAATCGTACAGGTTTTCCTCGAACGGTTGGTTTATCCTCATGTCGTCCATAATAGGAGCCCATTATTTCGCGTATAAACTCTCCGTGGAATCTATGTATTGTTTTTCATGAATTAATTCATACTTTCAAATATGGGTCTAACTTTGTGTAATCTCTCTGTTTCCATTTTCATGTTGTTTGTAAAATGAGGCATCTCATTATTTGCTCGAAAGTATCTCGTCTCATCGAATTACACCCTAAAGGATTTAGAACATCTTCATTAGTTGAGCAATATAAATCTTCGAACTCGCTATTTATCATAACCTGAGAGAATTATAAATCTTCGACTCGGCAATTTGTCATAACCTGAGAGAATTAGAAATCTGAAAAATATGATGTTATTCTTAGTGATAGCAACCGAGGGAAGTGACTTTTTTTAGCAGACGCTGCTTCACTTGAATGCCGAATGGTTACATTTCTTCACAATCTAAATATTCATGCGTTTATTTTATAAAATATAGATAACATATGAGGATATTTGAAATAGAAACTATAAATTTTAAGCATTGTTTAAAAATATATATTTCTTATATCAATTCCTAAATTAATTGTGACATACCCATTAGAACATTACGATTTCGCCATGCTTTCAACGCCCTCAAACAAGTACTTTCAAACAGCAACTACCTGTACATTATTTTTTTATAAGTTATCTCATGTATGTAAAGCTGTTGAAAAAAAATTGATATGCTCGAACGTTGAAATCTGCCTTAGATGTGTTGTAATTTTCTGGGAATTTCTAGGACCATATCTTCCAAATCGGCATGATAACATCTAGAATAGATAATAAAGATTAAAATTTCTCAAATAATGTAAAAAAGTAGATTTGTACTAAAATATTGAACATTCTTCTAGTTGGAGGCCTGTTTGGCAATGATCCCATTGAGATCCCACCCTAAATATTTTGTATTGAAATCATAAATTAGGCTACCCTCCCAAGAAAATACGGACCAATAAAATTTGCAGTCTCACCAAGGCGAATTTTTAAGTACTTGCCGGATCGCCAAAATTTTATTTTTGGTTTTATTGTATCATGATATGAAATTACAAATCCAATCACTAAGAAAGAAATTGTGGTCTCTTAAAGTATAATATGAGCACGGGGGTTTTCAGCATTCTCCAGAACATTGAGTGTCGAGTGAGTCACAGCTACGATATATTTGCACAAGGAGTTACCAATTGACAGATTGTCGGGTCAAAGCAGGAATTAAGTGGAAAAAATCTCTTAGCGACCTCTGTGGTCCGATAGCAGAAGGTCTCATTTTATAGTTGTACACCAGAAAACTTTTTCATAGTTAGAATAGTTTTTCGAATAACTACACATATGTACTGTTGGATCCTATTATTTTTGCAACAAAAGATATTAACTTATGTTTTTGCACTCTGCAAGCGACAAAATGCTATATCACATAGTAATTCAATATAAGATAGACAATAAACTTGTTCACGACTTTTTCCTTAGTTTCCACTCAGTCATAAATCAGACCCTTTTTATTGGTTTTTGTATACAGGATAAAGTTTATTATATCTCCTTGTCATCCAAAGCTTTTTTGCTAAAGAAGTTTTTATTTTGTAAGAGAAATGTCTGCTCTCAGAATTTGAGATAACAATAATACGTTATTTTTGGTATTAAAGATATATAACCAAGTCATTTTATCGATATTTTGTATACGCATATCTGACAGTTTAGTACTCCTACGTTGTAAAGATAAAATTTCGAAGCGTACAATTAAGCAGGAGTTTTTAAAACAAGAAACTTTCGACTTTAAAATTTTTATGAGAATAATCTAATATTTAATTATAAATATGCTTTTAAATGCTGAAATGATGTTTCATATATATATATAATATATTATAAATAGAATTTCAACGAGGATTCTTTGTTTTACATAGACTTATTTGTCTTATATAACCGGCTTACATGTCTTAAAGCTACATATAGCATTTGCTGTTATGATGCTTTAGTAGTTATAAATCGATATTTTTATTTTCCAATCAAAGTTCTTTATTGTTTATAATAAAACAAAAAGATATACAGCTAATGCGTTTAAATACATATATAAGCAAAGCAAATTCAAATTTCAGCATCGGATAAAAAAAACACTCAAAATATCTTAACATTAAAAAAATTATGACTTTTATAACATTTTTTGGAACATTTCAAATTATATACCTTTCTTAGAAAAAAGCATTTGCGTTCATAATAAAGCTTGACGGAGAGTATTTCATATCTTTTACAATCAGAGTCCATATATTGTCATATATAAGCATTGGAGAGGTTAAATGGTTTTTTATTATTGGGATATGTACTACAAAAGACAAGCAAAAAGTTCCTTCTATTTTGATCACGTTGAGTCCTCTATTGAAGGAAATCCGAAATCTCAACAGCTGATTCATCCACCCCAAGTATACCACCATTGCTTTTATTGATCCCCATGATTAAGGATACCACTCAATGTATTATTTCTAGAATCAAAAAGAAAGAAAAGAAGCGTGAATAAAATCACTTGACACTATGAAATAAGGAATCACTTTACTTTTGGTTGTTGAGGTACAAACATCAACTTTGACATGAGAATTTTAGCCTTAAGAACACTAAGTGTCCCATCCCTGGTCCTTGATCAAAGGCGTTCACATATCCTTTGTAACCGACTATTAATTAATAACTATTAAAATAAATAGGCTACTCCTCACACTGATTGACAAAATAATGTTTTTTTTGTTTTATAATCCTTGACGATAATTAGGAAAACAAGATAGCTCAAAAATTTGAACAGGACGTCCTTATTGCATATTTTTGTGTGTGAATCGACTATGTGACGCCACTCAGGTAGTATAAATAATCAACACTCGCATCATTTTTATCTATTACCCCACTCGTCGCTGCAAAAGGATACAAACGACTTTCGCTCCTACTCCTTGATCCGGATCAAGCTCGCCAAGACAATCACGAGGTCCCCGTGGATCCTCATTTCCTTCCTTTGACTCCTGCCATGACCTCTCCACCATAAAAGATGGAGAAAGGACTTTGAAATGGCAGTTTTGCTGTGAAGAAGAATACGTCATCAGGAAGAACCCAGGAGACGAGGACATCGGAAACGATCGCCGCTGTGAAGCGCCTGATCAAGGATGACTACTCGACATGTTGCCGCCAAGGTTTATCAACCATAAAAAAACCGTTTTCAGGCTTTTGACGAAGGTTCTTAGACTTAAAAAGTCCTGAGCGTACTCGCTCTCCACCAGCTCTATGATACCAACAAGAGGCAGCGAGTGAACCAGGGACTTTCTGACCCGGAGAGACATTCAACAGTAAAACAGAGCCCTTACTCACCCAATTTGAACCTCTGCGACCGTACCTGATCCGGAATTACGAGTTAGGGGGCTAATAAGAGTGCCACACTGGCTGCGTAGCGGGAGGTGAAGAGGGTCAGAGAAGACGAGAAGTTCGGCATCTCCGAAAGCTCCGGACCACTGCCACGACGTCATTGATGTCGTAGGGATTATTTTTACTGATTTAGAAGTACTTTTAATGCTTTAATGATAATTTGATGAAAATTACTGGGTCAGCCTCATTATTTTTGACTCAATCTAATAATAATAATAATCGGACAATATGGAGAGGAAAACAAGAACTAAGCCTTACCAATTGAAAGAGAGACGTTACTTTATAGTGGTTGAGAAATACCAAAAGCATTCTTACTCAGGACATTCTTACTACACAGATACTAAACATATAAAAATTTTTTTTTTTTTTTTTTTTCTTTTCTCCTTTATTGTTTAGATGTTATATAAAATTATATAAAAAATAATATATAAGTAAAATAAACATTATAGTTTATAATAAAAATCTAAACAAGAGGTAAAACAATAAACAAAATATCAAACGGGTATCTATTTAAAATATTTCAATATTTTTTGCATAATTTTAAAATATTCTTTTGATTTGGATGGATAAAATTTGATGACGTTCCCCGCATGGACCCATGAGTCCTCGGTGTCGGAGGGGATCTTGAGGGAGAGGGCGGTGTATCGGGCGGCAGCTGAGAGCATCACAGATCGAAGAATAGATGGTTTTACTATTTCTTTTTTCGTCAAACAACTCGCTATGTATGCTTTGGAGTTTGACAGAGCAAATTCAATAGCTTGACTTTTATGGAATTGTGACCTTTTTTCTTTAGAAGACCGAAGAGGATTGTTGATTTTGTATATTTGCAGTTGGTGACCTTAAATCCCCTTACGTTGATTGTCAGAAACTTTTTTAATATTATGACAAGCGGACAGTCAACAAAAGCGTGCTCGACGTCGTTGTACAACTTGCCACAATTAAAGCAATGGAAATCAAAGGATAAACAGCCAGCAGATATCTGCAACTGAGCCGTAAACTTTTTTCCGTCGTAGATTCCAGAGAGAGAATTTAATATCCTTGATTTCCATTCCCCTGGAAGGGAAAGCTTTTTTATATGGACGTTGGCAATAGACTCAGCTCCCTCATAAAAGCTTAAAGAAGACATTTTGAGGTGCCATGGACAGGGGGGGGTGTGTAAATGGGCTGCTCTTTCCAAAGGAAAACGAAAACGTCCATCACGAAATAGACAATCGGGCGATGTACGATGAAGACTTAAAATATTATTACTTATCGCCTTTTCTTCCAATACTGATGGACTATCGAGATTTTTGAAAAAGAACTTTTTCTTGGTGTGTTTGCGAATGATATCCACGGTGCAGTCGCTTTTAAAGTTAGGGACCCATCTCCAAATAATCCGTTGCGCGGCACCCCAAGTCTCTGATAGCCTCGCAGTTTGTGCATTGGTAAGATCAGTTCCAAAGAGTAGACGAACATACAAATCATTGTTTGTTATAGTACATCTCCATTCCTTATCCGGATTCTTAGTGATGTCAATAAAAACTTTAAGATATATTTTTGGTAAAATCTGAGATAAAAGAGCGAGACCTCCTCCAATTTGTTTTTTAGGTCTTTTTAGTGTTGGAAGATAACGTCGATGGAAAAGTTTGAGGAGCCAAACATCTTCCTCCACCAAAGCCTTTTCTGCGATTATAGGAGAGATGGAAGCCTTATACAACACGGCAGGAACGATTTGAGAATTGTAGAGGTCAATTCTCTTTTGGAGATTAAACCGTCTAAAACTTAAGATCCAGTTATTGATGAGGCAGGACAATTTATTCCAATTGTTCTCGAGAATGCCCTCGGAACCCCAGTCAATTCCTAAGATCGAAACCTTCTTTTTCACGAAGCAATTATGGACCATCTTACCCTCCAAAGGATCCCATAAACCTATAGGGAGGACGAAAGTTTTAGAACGGTTCAATTCCAATCCAGACCTTACTTTGAACTTATCGAAAGTTTTAAGAATAATTTCAACTCTTTTTATTAATTGCGCCTCAGAGTTGGCTTCTAATGTTAGAGTAATATCATCCGCGTAAAGGTCTATAAGATGTTTTGATTCATGAAATTGGACACCGAATCCGCTATATTTTCGCTTTAGCTCAACTACAAGTTCTTCAATAGCGGCTATGAAGAGAAGAGGTGCAGACGGACATCCCTGTCTACAGCTTGACCTTAGTAAGATTGGCTTACTTTCAAGGCCTCCTAAGGTTATCACTGACGATCCATTTAGCAGAAGAGCACGAACAGGGTTGAAAAATTCCTTTGGCAGCAATTTCCTCACCGACCGAAGTATCTGTTGGTGGGAGATAGAATCAAAGGCTTTTTTGAAATCTATTCCCACCAGAGCTCCATATTTTCCTCTAGACCTGACAGAGTCTATCACTGTTTGGATATTTCGGGAAACGTCGGAAATTTTGCGATTCCTTAAGAAACCTTTCTGGCTATTCCCAATTTTTTTATTGAGCTCTTTTTCCATATCTTGCGCTAAGATTCCGGATAAAATCCTATAGGACTGATTAAGGACTGTGATGGGTCTCCAATGATTGATTTCGGTCCCGTTACCCTTTTTAGGAATCAGAACGATCCTGCCTTTTGTCATAGATTTCGGTAGCCTTCCTTTTCTTTCCATTGATTCTGCAATGCGAAGAAGGAAAGGAGCAGTTTCTTCAGGAAATAATGTATAAATTTCCCCGATTATACCATCCACACCAGATGCCTTCTTCCCGTTGAATTTTTTCTTGATGTACGATTTAATTTTTTCCAAGGTATAAATTTTGCACGCTCTAATTTTCCTTTGTCTTGGATAGTTGGTAAAGTTGGAATGAACAACTTTCTGGAATTGCGAGTAAAAGCAATTAAGAATGTCATTAGGACGAGTGAATACAGAATCATTGTGAATAATTTTTGATATGGATTTTGCAGAATATTTTCCCTGAATCAACGGATTTTTCAACCTTGATAAAGGGTCACTTTCTGCTTCCACTTTTTTTGCCATCTCCGACTCTGCCACTTCCGCAATTCTATATGAATTAAAAACTTCCGCTGTGAAAGTCTGGAGAAAAGATGAACTGTCACTGAGTATGCTGTCAATCTTCTTTTGTCTTTCCCTCTCCTGTTTCCTGTGTTTATGTAAGAAGTTCAAGGTAGAGAAACGAATCACTCTATTGAAGACAGAGACTGTTTGATGCGAAGACATAGATGGACTGAAGCTTCCTTCCAAGTTTGTTCTTAATTTTTCTCTAAATTTGGGTTCTTTTAGAATCCACTTAGGAACCTTGAAGGACGTTTTACCAGGGAAAAATCCATCTCGACCTCTAAAATGAAGTGATCTGAGAATGGCTCAGGCTTATAATTTGTCCATTTAATTTGTCTGAACACGGATGGTGAGACCAAGACGTGGTCAATTCGCGAAGATAAAGATCCACTCTTCCATGAAATGCATGGTAGGGGATTATTTCTTTTTGTGCCGTCAATCAAATTTAATTTAGCCATTAAGATGTTGAGCAGATGAACGTTAGGGTAATTCCCATTATTTTTGTCTAAGTCAACATTGAGATCGCCTATGATGATCAAAGGAAGAATTTTGAAGGGCTCGGAATCCATCATAGATTGGAAAAACTTAGGAGAATGTTCATTTGGTCCGTAGGCGTTAATGATACAAAAGTTCATGTTGCTTGTCGAAACGTATAGTTTGTGCCAATCACTTTCCAAAGAATAATCTTCAACACATTCAACCGTTTTTATCTTTTTCGTTATGAAGGTGAGCACTCCCCTTCTTGAATTTTTGCCTGTGAAAAACACATGATAGCGCCCGGGCTTACAAATCAAACATTCAATGGGACAAGACGAAGAAATCTCCTCTTTTATGTCCTGGAGGCAAACTATATCAGGATTAAGTGAGAAAACAGACTTTAAAAGAGCGTGGCGTCGTTTTCTGTCCAAACCTCCTCTTGTGTTGAGAGAAATAATCTTCTTGAGACCCATATTCGATTTTATTTCATTGGATATGCTATCCGAAGAAAAATCGGTGATTTTTGTTTGAAAATAATTATGCTGAAATGAGTTCATAGATATTTTAATGAGAAATTTGCATTAAACAATAGTATCTCAAACAAATCTTGTCTTTGGATCGATTTTTCATTGATGATGACTGAATTTAATTCTTATGAATTTTCTTGGGATTAATATCTTTGTTCGGCGATTTGTCCCTCACTTCCCTGTTTCTTTTAGATGATTGGGATCGAGTCCTTTCATTCAGAATGGCTTCGGAATTCAAATGTGCGGGTTGGAGTTTTTTTGGTTTCTCGCGACCTCTTGAATCAAACTTCCTCCTTTCTGGGGATTGTTCATCCGTAAGAGGTGCCACTGAAATCGGAATATTGTTATTCGTAACTATAACGAAGTTTTGAGAGGCAGGAACGTCCCTTTCTTTCTCAGACTCCACTACTATAACGCTTTCATCTCCAACATTGTTTGGTGTAGATACAGTTGAATTAGTGGTATTGACTTCATCCTTTTCTAAATCTCTCTCTTTTGAAGGCTCCTCCAAGGTATCATCGACAGGAGTAACTTCAGATAACGAATTGGAGGTAACAGATGTACCAACTACGACGGTTTCTTCTGTTCTTGAGTTGCCCGATGATTCAGAAATATTCGTTGCTTCGATTTCCACTCTTTCCTGCTCCACTCTCTCGCCCATGCCTTTTTTAAGGGCCTTCTCGTATTCAAAGGTCTTTATTCTTTTTTGTGTGCAATTATGCTTCATGTGGCCGAAATTAAAACATCTCTGGCATTGAAGCTTCACCCCAACAAATCTTAACTTAATTAAGAATCCCTGAAAGAAATGGGGGGGATGGAAAATGGGCTGCTATTGATATTTTGTTTATTGTTTTACCTCTTGTTTACATTTTATTATAAACTATAATGTTTATTTTTATTATAAATTATTTTTTTAATAATTTATATAACATCTAAACAATAAAGGAGAAAAGAAAAAAAACCCTAATCTCCTAAAATCTTTTTTCTCTCCCAATCCTCCTCACCAAAATATATATAATAACATTATTTTTTATTCGGTATATATTTTTTCCATCTCTTTTTGTGGGTCTTTATTAACCCATGCAACTATTAAAATTTAGATATAGGGGGATAAAAAATATAATAATAACTTAATTATTTGCAGTGGATATTTTGAATAGCTGATTGGTCTATAAAGTTGTCCTTAGATATTTGTGACAAATTGAGAATTGAATTTTAATATATGTGAGTATCTGTGTAGTAATGAATGTCATGAGTAAGAATGCTTTTGGTATTTCAACACACATATAAAGTAACGTCTCTCTTTCAATTGGTAAGGCTTAGTTCTTGTTTTTCCTCTCCATATTGTCCGATATTATTATTAGATTGAGTCATAAACAATGAGCTGACCCAGTAAATTTTCATCAAAATCATAAAAGTACTTCTAAATCAGTAAACATAATCCCCTCCAACATCAATGACGTCGTGGCAGTGGTCCCGGAGGTTTTCGACCGATACCAGGGGTTCGGAGAACTGGTGAAACAGTCACCTACTCACCCGACCTGAACCTGGTGACAGGTTCCTGTTCTGGAAGTTGAAGCACTGCTCTGGGGGGGAACGATTTGGGGGCCACGAGGAGGCTACCCTCGCCGTTCAGCGGGCGATGACGAGGGTCAGTGAAGACGAGCTCTTCGCCAACTCAGGAAGCTCCGGGGACACCTGCCACGGACGTCATTGCAGTCGGAGGGGATTATGTGTTATGGTTGATAAGTTTTTTGTTGATCTGCATGAAAATTTTGAGTCTTAATGGTCGACTTAATATTTAGGAACAACCTAATACGATACCTTGTCTTGAATTGCTCTTTATAAACCAACTTCAGAAGCATCAATTCATATCAAAGGTTATATACGCCTACTATTTATCTATATTATAAGACTATCACGTGGCAGAACTATTTTAATTAATAAATGCACATATATTACCTATTGAACTGAAAATATACATTTCTTTATTGACTTAAATTTTTTTGAGCAAATAAAGATTTTGATATTTAATCATCTTCCCTTGAGATGTCTTGAGAACCAAAACAGTAATAAGAAAACATAAAATTTGGTTTCCTGACAGCTCCGATAATAGATCTTAGTGTTCACAATTGTGAGACCTTCAATATATTCTTCTTAAAAGTTCCCTTAATTTATTCAAACCATAACCATCTAGAACATTCCTTGCTACTAATCTTCACTAAGGTGTTAAAGAAGCATAAAGGAGAAAAAAACCTCTCCTTAATAAAAAGAGTCTCTTCATCATTTTTTGCGTATGCATATCTTTCACAAATTATCCTAAAAGATGTCTCTATAAAAGAATACCAAGATAATTTTGTTCCTTTTAAAAGTTTATATTAAGTAGGTCCCCACTTCATTTTTTGTCTTTTCCTTCTTGGAGCCGCACTTGAAAAGACATTAGCATTCTCTGAATTTTTATACTCCCTCGTCTTTTAACACACTCAATAAGGAAGGAGAATTTATGGAAGCGCTAAGCACACCAGAGTACCACTACAATCACACACCAATCCTTCCCAAAAAATTCTTACTTTTCTTACTACATAATAATCCTTATGAAGTGGAAAATTGAGTGTGTAATATTTTAAGACCAAACAATAAAACGCTTTTTCTTTTTCTATGTGAAAAAAGTTACGTAGGGGGCGAAAAGAAAACGGATCTGATATGCTGACTCTGGAGAATATGATCATACATAGGATCATATAATACTTAAAGTAGTAGTTTATCTACCAATATAAAAAAGTTGTTGTTAATATGAAAATCAGGAAGAGGATCTGAATAAAGGGGTTCATCATTCAAAAGATATGCCTGCATGGAAAGCTAGTGGGGAGGTTTGATGGAAAAATTGGACACTCAATTTCACTTCAAACCCCGGGATGAAGAAGTGTTGCGCATAACATTGCTTCATTGTTTGTTATGTTTTGCTTCCGTCAGAGTATAGGAAGGAGTTATAACCATAGAGATAAAAATATATAAAGAGCTTATTCCCTTCATCTGTACTTTGGTGTCCAATATAAACAAAGTAATTTGTTCTACGTCTCGTAAGCTGATATAGAGATAGAATCTATCTCTATGCTCAGCTCTCTATATCTTTATATCTCTATGGTTATAGCCCACAATAATCAATGTTATTACGCAACGCCTCTCAATCCAGGGCTCTTTGAAGAAATAAATGAAGTGGTAAATATGAGCGTCCAATTTTCCCACCAAACCCTCCACTAACCTTCCATACAGGCACATCTTTTGGAAGAGCCCGCAGAAGTAAGTTATCTGAGTGGAACACAGAGAAGATTAAAGACCGAATAGTAAGCATTTACTAAGTTCATGAATTAAGTCCTTACTTAATTACTTGATTACATATTTTAATAATTGACAGATACGCAAGGATAAAATACGAGATGGATTGTATTAGTTAAACTCATAATGAATGAAAAGGGATATGAGATAAAACATACCTTCTTGTTGCCGTTGAGACAGGGACATCAACTCAGTGATAAGAATTCATCATCCCTTGAGAATACAAAATTATTTTCTTAAATGTTTCGACTTAATTCATGAACTAGTAAATGTTTCCAACGAATCCAGTAGAACCAGGACTCGTCCTTGACTAAAAGATAGACCCCAGAAGTCCTCCCCGTTTGTCCTGGAACAGCTTCAGGAGGTCCTGACAGCACTTCACTCGCTACGTATTGTTGGCTTCAGAGAGTTGGTGAGGGACGAGCACGCTGAGGAGGTTTTGGAGCCCTAATCCTCCGTCAGAAGCCTGAAAACAGTTTGTAGGGTATGGACACCTCTGCAGCAACTTGTTGAGTGGGTCATCCGGGGGTATCCTCGACCAGGCGCTTCACATGAGCCACATTCTCCTCTGTCCTCGGCTCCCGGGGACGTCCAGGACGGGTCTTCTTCTCCAGGGCAAAACTCCCTTATCGAACTCAGGGTGCCATCTCTGGAGGGTGGAAGGCCAGGGCAGGAGTCAGGGAAGTAGAAAAGGTCCCCGGGATCTCATGGACTGTCCTGGCGTGCTTGATCCGGATAAAAAAGAGGAGCGAAAGTGGGGTTCTCCATTTCAGTGGCGAGTAGAATGAATGATAAAATGACGCGAT
>CP045895.1:24618880-24633987 GCA_013387185.1 Caligus rogercresseyi
TCATAAAATATAATTCAATTATAACGAAAAAAACATCAATAAACCTTTTCCAGATGACTTCCGCCGATTCGATGTTGAATACATTTCTCCCACCTCTCAACCCATTCCTGAAGGCCTCACGGAACCTGTCGTTCCGGGACGGGGCCCATCCCGACCCGGGTCCACTCCTTCTGGACGCTCTTGGCGACGATCTCCTCACCCTCGAGCATCTTCTTCATGACCGGGAAGTAGAAGAAGTCTGAGGGGCAAGGTCAGGAGAGCGTAGGGTGATGATCGATGACCTTGATCCCTTCTTGGCTAAGAA
This sequence comes from Caligus rogercresseyi, assembly GCA_013387185.1. Lineage (NCBI taxonomy): Eukaryota > Metazoa > Arthropoda > Copepoda > Siphonostomatoida > Caligidae > Caligus > Caligus rogercresseyi. Next base: position 24,619,185 of record CP045895.1, read on the forward strand.
CTCCTTCGTGCTATATTGTGAGGCATGGAGCATTGTCGAAGTGGAAGTACAGTCTCTTTTGGCCATTTCAGGTCGCTTCTCCTGAATTTCTTTAAAAAACAGTGTCATGACATCCTTGAACACGGCAGCGGTGACGACGGTGTCCTCATCGGGAGATAGTGCTGGAAGATCACGCCGCAGTTGTCGAAGAAGCTGAGAACCATCTGTTTCTTCCTTGATTCTTGACGCTTGAACTTCAGGGGGAGGGTTGGAGCCCTCGGGAGCCATTGAGATGACCCTCGTTTGGACTAAGGAGTGAAGAAAGACACAGAGGTTTCATTTCATCGTCAAAATCTTGTCAAAAAAAAAAAAAACAATCCGAGCTCAAAATTGAGTTTCAAGAAGGCTTGTGAACACCCTCACTCTCTCATTTTGTGATCCTCTGTGAGATCTTGGGGATCCATCTTGCTGACTTGATTGAGAGCTCAAGATCGTCATGAAGGAAGGGAAAATGGTGTTGATCGACGTATCGAACTTGATAGCAGTTCCTCCATTGTCACCCGACGGTCGGCCTCCACGTACACTCTCACAGCCAATAAAGTCGTCGGTACGGACCTTCCTCCTCCCGTTCGTGCTCTTCTTATCTGAAGAGTCCTTCCAGCCTTAACTAATGCTGAAATGCAGTAATTTGGCTTGGGAGATGCTGTTGACCCAAAGGCCGTGTCGACCATGGTCTTGATCTCCTTGGGAGTCTTCCTGGCCTTGGCGAGGTCCTCGACGAACTTGTGGATGCGCAACATTTCTCTTTTTGAGAAATTTGACCCAATGTTACGAAATAACAAAAACAAAAGCTGATTTTCTTAAAAAACAAGTTGTAAATCGGTTTTGATACATAAGAAAGATAGCAATCCAATTTGTCTGAGCTAAATTTAAGCCTATGATTTAGAAGATTGATGCAATATTTTGCAAGATATAAACTGATTCGTATCATATCCGAAACAACCTCGTATATCAGATAAAAGAAATAACCCAATGCTTTCACTAAATTATAAATAGATTTTATAAGAATTAAATGTCAGAGAATTATATTATTATAAATATATACAAGATTCAAATAAATTACAATTCGTGAAATATGTATTTGCAAATCCATTCTTTTATATCTACATACTCTCTGTAAAGAAACGGGTGTTGCGATCAAATACATTCCATTTCCTTGAGTACTAACATATAATGATTCTGCCAGTAATGAATGGTATACTTCAATTAAAACAAAGATATTGACCTCCAGGATTCAAAATAGACATTTAATGTCATTGAGAATAAAGTAATACTCTATAAATACCTTTAAAAAGAGGTTAAACTATAAATAATTACTAAAAATATATATTCAATCTCATAATATATATAAATGCATTATGTATTTCGTTGTAAAAAATGTTTTGCAATTAATTTATGTCACTGTATTTTATAGGGAATTCATTTAGTTGAACAATCTGAAAAAACATAAACAGAGTTAATTGCTTTCGGTAAACTAATCATTTTATGTATGATTTGACAGTAAACATTATCAAGTAATTGACGCATAATTATAGGGATTAAAAAAATTGTTAATAGAGTTTACAGATAGTTTTTTATATAAAAACTTGTGAAATGCAAAAATCATACAATTCAAAGTTGACAATTATGAGAAGATTTAAAAAAAAATAGTTCAAAAGCTCATAAAATTATACAGGAGTGCAATAGGCCAGTAGTTTAAGGCGTGTTCAACTTTAAATGTTGGGGGGCGCAGGTTCGAATACTCCCGAGGGGGGAAAGTTAATTTAGTTTAACCTTATTGAAGAGATTCTAGGTTCGATAGATTAATTTTAATGCTATAATGCATATCCACAAGATGTGATTCTATTTAACCAAATGGTAATAAAAAAATAAGTTACAAAATACTTTAGTTATGCAGAAAAAAATGAGATTGAATTAGATAATAATTAATGTCCCAAAAAACCCTGAGCTTTTAAATAACTTATTAGCGGGGCAGCATAGCTAAGGTATTGTGCATTTGTGATACAAGCAACAAATTGGCACAAATGTACATTGACATATAGCGAACATTTTCAGATATTGAGCCACTCGGAATTCTCTCGTCATGTCTGCCATATGGAATTCAAAATGGCCGCCATTTAAAATCTACATGTGCGCTTATCTGTGGATCTAAATTGCTATTGACTCTATTCTGGTGCCAAAATGTATGTTATGGGGGACAAAGAATCTAATGGTAACAATATGCATTGCATATTTTTTACCACTGAGCCGCCATCTTGGATTTCAATATGGTTTGAATGTAGTAGGGTCAAAGACGTGACGCTTACTTTTATGTCCGAAGTATCTTTTTACCTAATATTAAACATCAAAATGAATAAAAAATATAACATGTATGTCTAATACGTTCCTTCTACATGTGCCCACTCTATTTTATTTAAACATGTGGTTATTGGTCATTTTTTGTCATCTGAAGTGTGAAAACATCATGTGGGGTGACCGTCCGGCCTTGACTTCTGTTTGGACAACTGGTTTAAATCACATTAAAACAATTAAAAATAATGCCAGGATCCCTCCAATTGGAAAGACGTTGATGATGGCCATGGCATTGAAGCTACCATGGTTGCACTTGGGGCACAATATCACCATACGTGCAAGCTCCAGTACAACAGCACCAAACTACAGAGAGCACAGAAGAAAGCACTCAGAAAGAAGGTCAGAGCGATGAGGAACAATCTTTATGCAAACGCACCAGGGCGCATTCAAGTTTGAGTAAAGAGAAAGTTCCAGAAACTTGTTTCTTCTGCGGACAACCTTCAGGAACTAATAGTCTTCAGAAGGCTGCAACATTTGAAATTGACAGACGGGTCCGTGCCTGTGCAAACCCTCTTGGTGATACAGAACTGCTTGGCCGTCTCCGTGGTGGTGACATGGTCGCGTTGGACGCCCAGTATCACCTGCAGTGCTTGATAGGACTTTACAACCGCGCAAGATCTCACCAATCAACAGGACCACAGGACTCAGACCAAGAGAGATCAATGTCGGTAGTAGTCTTCGCTGAACTCGTCCTCTCCATTGAAGAAACAAGACAAGATGAGGAGACAGCACCAGTATTTAGATTAGCCCATCTTGTCCACCTATATCAGTCGAGAATGGAGCAGCTGGAATGCAGCTCGATACAGAGTCCACTCCACACGACTAAAACAGAGACTGCTATCTCAGTTTCCTGACATGCGAGCACACACCAAGGGGAGAGACATATTGATGGCATTTGAAGAAGATCTGGGTGCTGCTCTTTACAAAGCTTGCGAACTGGAAAGTGATAGTGATGCAGTCCATCTTGCACGTGCTGCACACATTGTTCGCCGTCATATATCGGAGAAGCCAAGCCCTTACAGGATTCCCTAAGGGTGTCTAGAAGAATCTGTTCCACTGATGCTGCTTGCACTAGTCAACATGATTCTCGAGGGACCCAGCATCAAGGACCAGACGAAAGACACTAACCCTTCAGCAATTACTGCTGCCCAGATACTGAAGTTCAACAGCGTCAAACACAAGCGAACTCGTGGCACGACATCGTCCACCTGTGTCAGACACAGTGTTTCACAAGAGAACCCCACTTCCAACATACATAGGGATGATGTTGCATGCACATACACGCAAGAAAAAATTAGTCGACAGACTTTCACACCTTGGCTTAAGTATCTCGTATGACAGAGTGCTCCAGCTCTCAGCACAGATGGGCAACCGTGTCTGCAAACAGTTTTACAGAGAACAAGTGGTCTGCTCTCTAAATTTGCGTGGCGGAGTGTTTACAACTGCCACTATAGACAACATAGACCATAACCCCAGTGCAACAATATCAAAAGACTCCTTCCATGGTACCGGTATTTCTTTAATACAACATCCTTCTTACACTGGTGAAGGAGTGAATCGGAGCATCGTCGTTGCCGGAGAATCTGGAGATGCACGGTCCAAGACTGTCGCCCCCTTGCCGCCCTATTATACTGACGTACCCCCCGTCACTAGCAGCATCAAGGGGTCGCCTGTCACAGCAGCTAGAGTAGAGTCATTGGCCAAAGGAAACTTCCAACAGCAGACTCATGAAGAATACCAATCGCTAAGCAATGTAAAAAAGGTCCTAGAAGATAAAACTGGTACAGTAGACAATGAAAACACATCTTTGGCTGCATTTCACGCTAGCCAACAGCAACCAAATGCTGGATGCATCTGCCCCACATCACTGCTCCCATTCTTCATGGAGTGTGCTCACACTGTAGCCATGATCCGCCATTCAATGGACGTTGTGAAGAATGCTGTAGAACACATGAATCCTGGACAGACACAAGTGATCACCTTTGATCAGCCACTGTTTGCTTTGGCCAAGCAGATACAGTGGAAGTGGCCAGATAGTTATGGTGAGGACCACATAGTGGTGATGTTTGGTGGTCTCCACATCGAGATGGCGGCACTGAAGACACTTGGGGACTGGCTGAAAGGAAGTGGTTGGGTGCAAGCTGGTGCAAGCTGAGATTGTGACAGCAGGGACAGCAGACTCATTCTGCGAGCATCTCATGTCTTGCACACTAGAAGAGCACATCAAGTGACTGCAGCAGAACTGTACATCCTACAGCACCATGCCTACAACCGCTTCTGTTTGGAAAAAACCAAAGAAGCAGAGGACCTTCCCGCGGTTGGAGACTGGTGTCACCAGAGACGAGACAACATCCCCCAGTTTCGTTACTGGGCAACTGTGCTGGAACTAGAATTGTCGGTTCAAGTAAATGTGCGTTCTCTCAGGCAGGGATCGTTTGTGATGTACATAGATGCTTTGACAGATTTGGTCCCTGGTTTCACGCACTAGATCATACCACTATGCTAGGTGGATACCAGTGCACCTGAAGGAGCTAACTACCAAACACCCAAACGTAGCCAGCAAATTCAGCGAAGGTCACTTCACGGTAAAAATGCAGAGGGTGTTCTCTTCAATCCCAACAGACCAAGCACATGAGCAGAATAATGCCTGTATCAAAGGAGACGGTGGCGCAGTTGGGCTTACTGACAACCCTAGTGCCTTCGTCGCTGGATGGGCAGGACCAGAAGTTGCTAGGGTGATCGAAGAATTCCAAGACGGGAACCAATACTGTAGACGGCAAACAGCAGCCACACGCCATCATGATCAGACTCCAAGTGTACAGGCCTCATTTGTGAGAGATGTCTCATCTCTTGTTGGTGTAATAGAGGAGATGGGGAACCCATTCGAGGAGGAGAGCCAGGATCTACTCATACTGGATTCAAAGGACATTGCAGGTCCTGCTGCCGTGGAGACCGTGATGAATGCCAATAAGATTGGCCAAGAGCAGTTCGAGGCTTTCACCAGAGAGTGTCTGTTGGACAGAACAAAGGCAGTGGATGACCCGATACCTCGTAACAAGCTGAAGGTGTTCAGCACTTCAACTCCAACAAGCAAGAGCAAAGGTCAGCAACAGCTCATCTCCGTCAAGAATGACCATGACCTCTTCGCACGAATGTACATTGGCTGCCAAACAAGGGATGGAAATCTTGAGGATTTTTTTCGTCATGAGAACCAGGCATGTCCTCCTGCACTCTCCGATGGGGGAAACTTATTCACTGGTACCAAAAGTGATCTGATCATTAGTGATGGAAAGGCAGTGCTCAGCAAGCCCCTACTACCAGATCTAACTTCACTCGACCCATGCAACCATGAAGAGGCTGACAGTCGGATGTTGCTGCATGCATCTCACGCAGCTAAGCCATTCAATAGTAATCCGGACTGTAGACACCGATGTTGTGGTGCTGGCAGTGTCCGTGGTACAGAAATTGCAACCAGAAGACAAACTATGGCTGGCATTAAGAGCAGGCCAAAGTTTCCGATACCTAGCAACACATGAAATGGCAGCTGGACTGGGTCCACAGAAGGCTCGTGCATTGCCAATGTTCCATGCTCTAACTGGATGGGATACTGAGTCAAGCTTTGCTAGACATGGCAAGAAGACAGCATGGGCAGTCTGGACAGTACTACCAGAATTAACTGAGGCGCTGATTCAGCTTTCTTCCGCACCAAGTGACATACCAAATGATGCCATGTGCATCATCGAGAGGTTTGTGATCCTGTTGTATGACCGAACCAGCAAATGCACGGATATTGACAAGGCCAGGCGGAAACTCTTCGCAAGGAAGAACAATGTGCAGCTGATCCCTCCGACGAAGGCAGCTTTAAAGAACATGTCAAAAGGGCAGTATATCAAGGTGGACATATGAGGGGTCAGATACTGCTGCCAGCACCAGAACTCCCACCACCAACCAACTGGGGTTGGTCAATGACTGGAGGACAATACACACCATTCTGGACCAGGCTACCTGAGGCAGCTCACACCTGCATCGAGCTGGTTTCTTGCAAGTGCCAGAAAGGGTGTGTGAGACGCTGCAAGTGCAAGAAGGCTGCCCTTAAGTGCACAGCCCTCTGTGTGTGTGAAGGGGATTGCACATGAAGAGGAGTCCCAACATTCATTTACTTGTGGCAGTACTGAACTGGTTAACATGACACTGTTTATGTCCAAATACAAAGTATGATGATGAATGTTCATCTCTCATGACTTAAGTGAAGTACTGTAATAAAGATGTCATTTTGAAAATGGATATTGTCATGTATTGTTACCATTATATTCCTTGCCCCCCAAACATACATTTAGACACCAGAATCGAGTCAATAGCAGTATTAGACCCAAAGATAATCGAAAATGTAAATTTCAATCAACGGCCATTTTGAAATCCAATATGGCGGTTCATTGTTACAAAATATGCGATGCAGATTGTTTCCATTAGATTTCTTGCCCCCAAAAACATACATTTAGACACAAGAATCGAGTCAATAGCAGCATTAGACCCAAAGATAATTGAAAATATAGATTTCAGATGGCGGCCATTTTAATTCCAATATGGCGGACATGAAGGGAGAATTCCGAGTGGCTCAATATCCGAAAATGTTTGCCATATATCAATGTACATTTGTGCCAAATTTTGCTTGTATCACAAATGCACAATCCTTTTGAAATTTTGAGCTAAACCGCCCCACTATATTAATCATGTAAGATTTATAATTTTTTGAAATAATCCATGAAGTTATTCAAAAAATCTTCTATATATTTCAAAAAATTCAATTTTTCCTTGGTTACGTTCCGGATTCCTTACTCATAAAATATGTCTTCACACCCACATCATATGAGAGGACATTAAAGTCCTTGGTAAACGTTACTCTTTCATGAATGTCTTAAGATACCTTAATCGGACAAACTACTCGATTTTTCAAATTATTGAAGGTCACTTACATTTATATTTAAGTAATAGTGTCCATTGCGGTTGAAGTTATCATATCCTCAGAAAAAGTAAGTTACACATTAAACAATAGTTTCCTAATTGGCTGGCTGATCCAATCAATCATTGAAATCAAATTCAGCATTTCACTTTTTAGCCTGCTTTCCATAAGATAAAATCAAGTTACCTTGAAGCCAGTTGACGGAGAAGACATCTCCTAGGTAGGTGTCATATTTTGGCTGTAGAAGCATGCGTAGGAAGACTGCTTCTCATTGGAGGCTGTCATGGCGTAGACCCCACCATGCTTGCTCAAAATCCCATCAAACATGGATCCCGACTCACATGCTTCAATATAAAATACCAACTTCTTGAAACGTCTGTTTCTCTTCATTTGGTAGATTGTCTACAAATAACAGAATATAAGTATTCTGTTAGTTAGGACTAAAGATATAAAATTATTTAAAATCATAACATCAACTTATTTTGTACTTCTGTCCTAATATACATTTTCTGCATTTGACAATCCAATATCAGCAGTGTTATTGACTTGTTTATGCTTCGACTTTTTTGATGTACCAATAGAATCTAAATGATAACAATTGGCACTTAAAATATAAATGAATAAATATCTCACTTTTAAACAATTTTTCATTTTGAATCCATTTTTCGAAAAACTTTAAATACGGATTTAAGTTATATATGTAAGTTATATTAAATATTTATATATATATATATATATATAATATTAATAATAAATCTGAGACTAAGTACTCCTTGTTGTTACAAGAGGTTATAACCAGAGCTGTAGGAATCTGATGACTAATTTTTTTAGTGCATAAAACAACGTTTTAAACATATAACGCATAAATGACCTTTTTTCGCAAATGTATAGAATATCATTAACAAATTTGGAGATGGTTGCGACTTCTTTTCTAAGGAAAAGTAGTCTCCGGAAGAGCAACTTTTTGTGGATTAAAAACAACAACGCCTTGTCACTTTATCCAGAATGACATTAACAAACATTTATTAAGCTTCTTTTAATTAAAGAAACCGTCGTCACATTATGCCAAGAATGCATATTGCATATATTTGTTACAATATTAAGCTTTTTGGATTATTCTTCTGGCATTTGAGTTAATTTTTTTCTGCATATTAGGGGACACATAATGAGATTACTTTGCTTACAAATTCCTTTGGCCCTGATTATAACAAATATAACTATTTATTCTAGTTCTCTACAAATACCCAAGTAATTGTGTTAAATACATAGATAGATATAACCTAAAATTAATTATAACTGGAATAAGTAAATAAAAACTATTAAATTATAAATATAAATTGTAAATTCGAAATAAATTAATGAATAATATTTCCATGAAATATATACCTATTTCATTATTTATAAGCTAGATCCGGTTATATCAATAATGTTGTAGTAGTCATTACAATTTTTCCAATATATGAAATTACAAGAAGCCTGAGAAGAGAAGATACACTAGAGTAAAAGTATTGAATGTACTCATAGAGAGATATTTATTCTCTATATTTATATTAACATAAAATAAATAAGATTTTGCAATATCAAATTGAATCATTGTTTGTGTATTTAGCAAAATGCTATATCCATAATTCGTATGACTAGCTGGGAATAAACTGTATCATTTTATAATATAACGGAGATCCATTTGAGAGAGGCAACCTTACTTCTTTCTCTACATTTAATATCGTTTATCCAACTCATCAATTTATTTGCTGCTGAGCTGAAGTTATAAGCAATTGCTTCCATTTAAATATCACTCTAATTTTTGTTAGTTAATATCAAGAAGCGAGAAAATAAATATTTTCCTTTAATTATTTCCTTTAAAGAATCCCAGTTACAAAGTGAGTATTTCTAAGGATCTTAGTATATTTTGGCCATTCGATATATTGACAAAGTATGAATATTATTGGTTAAAAAAACGTGATATAATAATTTAAAGAATTAGTGAATGGATCCTACATGGAAGATGTTCCATCGGGTAAAACAAATGACCTTTAATAGTAATTAAACCAATCTTCCTGAAACTATTATTCTTAGAAGAAAACTAATAGTTACAAAAATATGAGTAAATACAATATTCATTAATATATCAAACCCCCAAATAGGTTGTGATAAAATCTCATCGATAAACATTTGATAAAATATTTTTGATTATGAGCGACTCTGCCACATAACAAAGCTTTTTTACCGCTTTTGTTCGATGATTTGCTGTTTGTTTAAGGGATCCACAGCAGCTCCCTTCATTTCATCGATATTCCATAACGATAACGACCAAAATACAACGCAATATCTATGTACTCTCCATTTAAAAAGGCTCTCTTCACATACGAAGAGTACGATAATAATTAAACAACAACCGCACTAGAAAACCCATTATTGCTTTCCTTTTTTGGCACTTTTTAATTACATTAATATTAAAAAAACATTTAATTTATCAAAAATGTGTGCTTTGCAAAGAAAGCCCTTGCCTTAGAGACATAAATTCCTCAGGGTAGACAAGGCCTCCTGATTCCAAGCACATGCATGCAAAAAAAACAACAACATTGCATATCTCTCAAAAGAATGAAAAATGCACTTAGGCTTAAAATCCTTATGCTATTTGATATTGCACTTTCCATATTAAAAATTGAAATATAATATATTTTCACAATAAATATCATAGAAAAAACCCATAATAAAGAACAATATTTCTAACTTGAATATAAATTATAAGTTAATGCAATAAATGCATTAAATCATCTTACTTTTTTGTTGCTTCTTTTTTTATATTTCTTCCTAGTAGAAGCCACAACCTCCCAAATAAATCAATTAATATCATGGACTAGGATGGATATGTCTAAATTGGAATATTTATTCGTTTTTAAATATTCAATTACAAAAGTTTTGTGATATTTGTTTAAGTTGAGGCCTTAGTGTAAGGTGCATGTTTCTGGGATTAGGTAATTCTTTTTGAAAGTAATTAAGTCGCGTTATAAATAGAAATATATTTTCGGCAATAGGATTGATTAATCAAATTCTACTTAATTTTATACTAAATAGGAAGAAAGCTAAAATTTATATATAAAAAAATCGAACTGGCCGATAAGAAGATTTGTATAAAAGAGTGCATTTGCTCAGTGTGTAAAAGCGTGTTCAATTATCAATTTCGGCGCACAGCTTCGTCTCTTCCCGAGAGAGGAAGGTCGATTTTGGTTCACCTCATTGTTATGAGTATCCTAGGTTCGAATGAGTAGTTTGAATAATCGTATGTTTATTTATATCTCATACTCATTCAATCAAAAGATAATGTATGTAGTTATAAGTTATGAGCTTTAATCTATAGACATTTGAGTATATAGTATGCTACACTATAGCCTTCCTATAGTTTCATTGATTAAAAGGACCTATGATTATATATTTTTTCTCTAATTTGCTTTATGAATGCAGTTGTTTTTTGTCAAAAAATTCAACAATGAACTTCAAAATAATCAATGAAGTTCATTGTTGATTTTTTGACAAAATACTGCATTAATAAAGTCAATTTAAGAAAACATATCTAATCATGGGTCCTTTGAAAAGAGGAGGTCTGTTGCAGCACATCATATTCAATATTTGGAAAACCCTAAATTTATTGGACGATGATTACATAAGAGTGCTGGAGGAACCCTTTATTTTTTCGTAGACCATGAAATGAGTGTAAGGAAGTAAGGAGCTGCGTCTACCGAATGTAAATCGGTACTACCGATTTAATTCGGTAAATCCGATTTTAAATACATATAGCGATTAAACAGTATTCGGTAGAAACTACCAGCTACCGATCGGTACGGTAGCTTTGTAAGGTATGACTTGTATCACATTCAATGTATGTAGCTATGTAGTCGACTGGGATTACAAGTGTCCCAAATTAACCAAAATCATCATTCTTTATAAGATAAATGTAAGAAGGCTGTTATGATTGATCATGCATTTAATTTAGGACAACTTATAGTATTATAGAGCAGATACATAAATATATATATTCAATGTATGCACATGCCATGCATTGAATACTGAGTACCTGAAAGCGCATTTAATATTGGACAATCTCTAACAAAAGACAGTTTAGGATATGACGTGCTATTGCCTGCCATTTCCTATAAAATCCGAATGCAGTACATGATTTATATGTATGTATTAAATTTCAAATATCCTCTAATAAAAAACAGTAGCAAATTATGTACTTAATTGTCTTTTGTTATAAATTGTCCGATATCAAAGGCATATTAAGAAGTCACACAGCAGATGAAAAAATACATTTCTCTCTCTTCTTATCTACTGCACTGAATACCGATCGGTACGGTAGATTCATTATAAAATCTACAGAATACCGTTACCGAACGGTGGAAGGTATTTTTCTATCGAATCCCAGCTATGATATATATATATAATTTTATAGCAAATGCTAAACAGATACATTTCAAATATACAAAAAGTATTAAGTATCAATTGCTGTCAAGAATTAAAAAATAGTTTTTTTAATAGAATGATTGCAATAAAAAAGGCATATATTCAGTTCGGAGGTTTCTCACAGGTATGCTTACGTTTTTGTTGTCCCAACCACTTAAATGGCCTAGTCAGATGTTCATAAATTGATGACTATTGCACAATAGATTTTGGATGTCACTATAACTTTTATAATATACCCCTTGTTAAAAAGATATTCACAATAATGACTCCATAAGCAACTTCCTCAGTTACTATTTACTATTGATTTGCTTTAAATGATTAATAGTATGAATGAGAATGCAACAGCCTTGCATATTCAAAAATAATATGCAACATCGAATGGCATAAGCACCGAATACATAATTATGTTTTAACAAATGAAGCAAGCATACTCCATATATAATAAGTTATTATTATTATTACTATTATCATAATCGCTGAGAGCCTTGCACATTTACTGTACCTTTTATACTTTGTAGAGTGGCCTGGCTATAACGTGTTTTGTTATAAGACATAATTTATGTACGTATTTGAATTTTTTTGAAAAATATATAACTCTTTACAATGTGTGAACTAAAAGTATGCCAAGAGATTATCTCTTAGATATACCGTGACTGACGAAGAATTGATACTTAAGTGACTTATTTTAATGATTATAATGAATACTCTTATCCATCTTAATTATAAAAAGTGAACCTCATGAACTCTACCAAAATATTGAGACAATGCTACGCATTTGGTGGATACAGTGAAGTTCATTCCTTTATAACAAAAGCTGGACTGAAGATAAACACGCAACGAGTATCTCAAACCTCGAATATATCTAAGTAATATATGTACATTATATTTTAAAGAGCACCAAATCGAGATTTCATTACTATTATTTTTAACTATTTGATCACAAATAGTATTAAATTAAATATTAAATAGTATCACACATATAACTTTCTAAACATTAAAGATGCATTAAGTCAAAAGTTAAGGGAGATTTCAAGAAATAGCTCAATATGCTATTTCAACCCCGATATAAACTCAGCTCGAGAATGTCATTCTTAGATACTTAGGGTCCTGTGGATCTAATTGGAAGGTGACAACCAACTCTGGGGCTAAAGCTTGCAAAGTGTCGTTCCTTGCTTCATTAAATGAGCCTCCAAGCTTGAACTAGTCGTAACAAAGTTACTGGGAGTTGTGCCAAGAGGGTTAACTTAAGTCTGTTGGGGATTTTTTTCATTCAAAAATATAGATTGAGGATCTGCTTCTATGTTCGCGATGGCAACATGTCGCCAGCTTCCTCATGGGCGAAGCATGTCTCTTGAACAATCATAGAAAATTGCCGCATTTTTATACATAAAATGCATCATACTTGATATAACATTGCCGTTGATATAATATGCCGTTGATGCAATCGGCAGCACCTGAGACCCCGTTGGTGATGGTTATGAAGCCCTTAATATACGATTGATGTGATCGGCAAAACCCAAGGGACCATTGGTAGTAACTTTGGAAACATTAATATGCTGTGTGGTCATGAATTATAAGATACTCTTAGGATCTTATAAGTCAATAGGATCATCCAAATCCCTTATCCATAGTTTCTTTGCATATATATATATATATCAGGAAACGACCGGGACACCTTTTTTGCCGGGACCCGGGCATCGCCGGGACTTCAATTTTCAAGCCGGGCTGGGACTTAATATACATTTTTGTTCCTTCGACATTCTGAAGTGACAACGTTTTTTAGAAAATAATTTCAAAAAAAGAGTGAGGACGTTTTTTTAGAAAATAATTCCAAAAAAAATTCTCAGTAAAAAGTTATACTTTTTTTAAAAGAAATAATATTTCGAAAATTCCTTTCTAAAAAAAGTCCTCACTTTTAATTGGAAACTATTCCCAAAAAAAAAAAAAATTTATGTATGACAAAACAAAGAAAATATTCCTGCCCGGTCCCTGCCCGGTGCCTTAAAAACCAGGACACCAGGCTGGGACGCTCAAAAAACAGCCAGGTACCCGGTCGTTTCCTGATATATATATATATATATATATATATATAGTATATATATATATACTACATACATACATAATTAAAAAAACAATTCTCACCAAGACCTTAAATGGCGCAGTCAGCAGTTCTTTATAAACAATAATGTCAGTGAGTTATTCCGTGCCAGAATATGGTGGACTAAAAATCGCCGTGACACAGAATATCAAAGTCTGAAAAATTCGGAGCCCAAGAAGTAAAAATCTTGTTAAGGTGTAAGAGGGAATATTTTTATATTTCAGTCAAAAAATGAACTAATCAGTTACTACATTAGAAAGTACATACAGTCTTATGGACATATGGACCGAAGAGGAGTCAATGAAGGAAACTTTCATTTTGGAGGAATTTGAAAAAGCCCACGAAAAAGCGGGAGATCGTACTACCTTGGAACGGACCGAAGAGACTTCAAGAGGAATCGGAGATTTATTCGATAGACCGTCAAATAATAACCTTGATATGACTTTGCTTACGCATCTCACTGCTATTTATGTTATTATGTTTATATCATTTGTTTATGTTTTATATTAAATTAAATACGTGTGTGGTCATAACTTATAAGATACTTATATATCAACCAAATCATCCAAGTCCCCTCTCCTAAGTTCTTTGAATATATATATTATATATATATATATATTAGGGGGTATTATAGAAACCTAATATTAAGATATCAAAATGTATCCCCCCGCGAAAGTTGCGTCATAAGAACTAAATGATCGTAGAAAAATGGATTTTGGTTTGACCCCCCCTTACCCCCCCCCCCAAATTGCGTTCAAAGGTTTCGTTATTAAGCAAAACTTTTTTGTTATTACTTATTTTGAAAAATTAGTTTTACAAATTTAGCTATGATCAATTTATGATTTTGTTATTTGTTGCAAATTTTTGTCGAATAATATTTAGAGCCAACA
>CP045895.1:24634087-24656952 GCA_013387185.1 Caligus rogercresseyi
GGTTATAATAGCTATTAAGCATTTTGTTATATGGAAATGATTCTGATGAGGGACCTTGCATGACGTGTCGAAGATGCAGAAAAATATCTCGTTAAGCAGATTCATAGTTCGAAGTGGGATTGTTGCTATTGGACTGCTTGGTTTCACACACTTGAAACACGCCACCTTTTTCCAAAATAATTCAATGATTTTGGTACTAGCAAAATTTGACACGTTTGAGAGCCAACACATTCTTTTTTTATTAATAATTAAATTTATTTCATTCTTCTAGGATATGTCAACTATCTTACATAAAATCACTTTTGTAATCTCATACAGATAATAAAAACACTAAAGGAACACGTTAATAATGCAAAAAAAATTAGATTAATGAGAATAAGAATGAAATAAAACTTAAAAGATCTGGTTGATAAAATAGTGACACTTGTTCCTCTCGGTCCACATGAAGGGGAAATAGTATTGTTTAGATTCGTATTTTTTCTTGCTGTCGTTTGACGCAACGGAGATTGAACGAAGAGTTTCCATATGTCTGTAGAACTTTTTTGTTCTTGTTATCGAAAGCAAGAGAATTAACATTACAGTAAACCCTCGATATAACGAACTATGGGGTGGAGGGCAGGGTCGTTAAATCCGAAATTCGGTAAAGGGGGGCTCTGGAGTGTAAGGTATCCTGCAGTGAGTGACGACGAACTGCCGCTGGCACATTTGGCAGATTAGTAGAGGAGGTCGAAGTCACAGACACACTGCTGGTCTCAGACTCTGTCGTAGACCTCTTCTCGGTGGGGAGGGGCCAGCCTTGAAGAAGTCAGAGATCTTCGTCTGCGTCTTCCTTTGCTGCACCTCACGCAATGAGTTCAAACCGTATGATCCGCAACAGCTCATAATTCTTGACCATGCACAGAACACCATGATCAGCCAGAGCCAGCAGTGTGTCAGTTGCCTCTATCCCAGCCGAAATAGAGGGCCCAGGTGCTGCTGCCTCTGCCTCCTCGTCGTCATCTTCGTCCGCAGTGGCTCTGGTGGGGGGAGCTCCTCTGCAATCTCCTCCTCCGTCAGGTGGTCGATACCCAGGCAGGCCTATCCTCAGAAACCCATCTTCCATCCTCCTCTTCTATGCACCCTGCCCAGCTTCGGCCAGCAAGTTAGCTGTGCCTCTTGCTCTACAAAACCTTTAAAGTTGTAGGCAGGGGTGGAGTCTTGGGGGTCTTGAGAATCTTGCACCAGGCGTTGCGGAGGGTGGAGAGGGGACCTTCTTCAGGCAAACTCTGCCCAGTTGTAGATGGCGTCCTTGTGCTGTAGGTCTTGAAACTTTGGAGAGTCTTCTTGCCCCTGGTGTCTTCATAGCCCCTCTTCACCCATCCCGTCCGTCCTCCGTCACCACCAGGCACAGCTGAAGAAAAAGGTTCCTGTAGTGCCTTTTGCAGCTTTCAATAATCCCCGGGTCCATGGGTTGACTCAAGGATGTTGTATTAGGTGGCAGGAACATGGCCTTAATTTTTACATCTCGGCTGCAGAGCTTTGCTGTTGAGGGGGTGAGCATGGGAGTTGTCGAGGAGTAACACAGCCTTCACATTCCTCTTGGTAAGCCCATACACGTTCATCTGGTGTTTTCGGACTTCTGGTCAACAACACACGTTGTGGAACAAGTCCGACACAATATCCTGCTTGAACCAGCTGAGGGTTGTTGTGGTACTCACAGGCAGCTTATGCATGTAGTCCTCAGTGCCTGGGCTTTTTACTCTTCCCCACAACAACAGATCTTAGTCTATGCCACCCCTCAGCATTGGTGCACACCATGATGGACACACCTCTCCTCCTTCAAAATCTTCCTGCCAGGGTGCTCCTGAGGTCCTTATTGGCCTGTGTATTACGGGGGCAGAGACTTCCAAAAACAGGCCAGTCTCGTCCCCGTTGTAGATTTGGTAATGTTGCAGGCCCTCATCTTCCTTGTGCTCCCGAAACTGTCGATGAAGGGCTCGACAGCATCGACATCTGCTGAGGCTTGTCCGGTCATGAACACAAAAGGTTCGGTAGCCTCAGATATAACGAACTTAAGTTCGTTATATCTGAGGCTTGTTTGGCCTTCTCCAGGAGGTTCGTTGTATCCGAAGTTCGTTATACAGAGGGTCTTATATCGGTGGTTTACTGTATATGTTACCAATGAAGACATAGGTCAGTTTTGAGTTGATTTGTGGAATTTTGTATATATTTTTCAATACTATTCTTGAACAATGACTTTGTTGGAAATTTCCTCTTTTTCTTTTTTGATTCATTACTTTTCAAGGAGAGTTTAGGATTTCTGTTACCGAACGACACTTCGTATTAAATGAAGTAGCTCCTAGGGGATCATGTTAGAGCTTTCTTCTGGGGTGTCTGTTTCAGTGTGATCAAAATGGAGTTGTTATGTGTCGTCGATCCATCTGGCGATTTACTTCTCTTTATTTTCTTCTCAGACTATTTGTAAAGGTTTTACAATCCCCGTCATCGGCTACCATAGAAGCCTTTTTTTCAACATGGGATTTTTTTTCCTCGTCACAAGTTTTCGGGATGTTTGAGAGGTCCACAGGGTTTTAAGAAGTTGAGCATCCGTGTTGGGTATATTTAGCGACTCTTCAATATTTATATCAGGTTGATGCCTGAGTGTTCTGTATTTAAAGTCAAGTTGGAGAGGCATTCAGTAGGGCTTGGTATATCTCCAGTATGGAGAGTGCTGGTGGCTGGGCTGGGAGGATCTAAGTTTATCTAGTCGAAGGAGTGTCTGGAGAAAGTGTTATCCGGTATATCTTTGAGAGATTTTCTTCTTGCCGAACCACATACCTCCCTTTTTTAAGTTGAGTAAGTAGATAATCTCTATAGCCTTTATTTTTACCTTATCAGATGTGCATTGTTTCAACGAGTGTTAAACTGAAACAGTTTGAACATTACTTTTTGGCCCTATCATAGCTGAGTTTGATTATTTGTCCACGGAAAGGCAACAGAGGTGGCAGGCCGGATGAATACTTTACGTCGAATTCGATGGTGCCAGATCCAACAAAGACTTCAAGGCCCTTAAGGGCTAGGTGTTCAGCTAAGCTGCTTTTTTAGAAACGGAAATAACCCACTTTTTTAACATCCTCTGCAAAAAGCTTCATTGAATTGACAAGGTACTCTTCGGAAACTCTTCCAACATATCGCATTGCCTGTACCTGGAACGTTTTTGCATTAAGACACTTAATGGAGTTTTTAAGACCAATAATATCTACAGTGATTGATTTTTTGAAGATTTTTAAATTTATTCAAATGGGAGTTCGATGTCCTTAAATTTTTCATTAGTTCATTCGGCTTCTTGACACCTATGAGTGCACGGCCAGGACCCATTTCCGACGTGATGTGAGATAGTTCATAAGCTGTAATTCCCAATATATGAATGGTGATTTCAACCACATCAAAATATACAAACTCAGATTCGGTAGGGAAAGAGTGTCTTCTTTTTTATATAATTCGGAAAAATTCTAGAACCCAATCTAGATGACCCATTTACAGAGTTTTCTTGTATTTCAGAACCGTCATAAGTGACATCACGGTAACAACCGAGTTTTTGACACTGCGGACCATTGGGAGTCTTCTTGTTGTTGAGGGATCGATTGAGGAGTACTGACCTTCGTGGATGAGTTCGGTCGAGTGTTTCTCTTGACAGTTTGGAGGCACGAAGGCTCTTCATGGGAGTGAGAACCGTCGTGGGAGGGGGAGACGAGCTCCCCGCAGGGCTGGACATCCAAAAGGCAGGAGGGGTGTCCTCCAACACTATGATCAATTTTCTGGAGATAACTGCTGATAATTAGCACTTAATTAAATAAAACGAATAAATTAAATATCCTCTCTAAAAACGCACGTCCTTGTTTACATACGTCAGAGGAAAAAAAGCTAACACATTCTTCAAAATGGCACTAACCGAGCCTTTGATATATCAATCTCATCAGAAGGGTCTTTAATGGTTTAAACGACAGTTTCCAATGCAAAATCTTTAATTTTTGGACGTGAGCTGATGGTCGACTGGAACGCTCCTCGTCTTCAACACCTTCTCCACATTCAGGGAAGCTTTGTACCACTTGTAAACATTTTTTGACATAAACTTATCGCCAAGCCCTTTCTGCATCAAAAATTCGATTCTACAAACCAATTTAATGCAAATTCAAAAATGTAGTCATGGCAAAAAACGAAAAAAGCACTCTAGCAGCTCAGAAACAAATGTATATCTCAAAAACTAACGTATATTATGACGTGTTGCTTCTCTTGGATTTCAAAGACATATCAATCTAAAAAATATACTTCCAATTCTGTTTGCGCGGGAGATTTAAAATGCAATGTCACCTTACTTTTTGGATACAGTACATAGTATACTATATACATTCTGTTAAGACCGATGTATTTTATTTCATCTTGTTTGTTTATTATTGTATTTTTTTAATTAAATATGTATGTTATTTTTATGGGTAAAATTATTAAGACTGCCTCTAAAGAGTTGACTGGCTGTAGTTTTAAATAACACTACTTATATTTAGTGACACATAAATGCATTTTATAGTTCATTATAACTCTGGAAATTAAAATACATATTTGTTAAACAGTAGTTGGAAATTATAAGTGTATATATTTTCTTATTTATTCATGAAGCGGCTTTCTCTTTTTGCTATTATTTGTTGTATGTTTATTTCATCGGTTAACTTAATTATTACTTGATTTATAAGAGCTTTGGTCTTACGTTTGTTATTGATAATATTGTACTGAGTTAACTTAAAACCAAGTTGGAATATAGAAGGGGGACAGTTGTATCTCCCAAAAAACTTAGATACAGTCCACAATATTGAGGCCCATCCCTGCCTTTAAAGGGGAGGATTTTATAAGGAGCTTTTCATAATAATAATTCGACATATATTATTATTACTTTTTCTCATCAGCAAGGTTTTTAATATTATAACGTACATGAATAGATATTAAAGGAAAATTGTAGTTGATGACTTCGAAGCATGATTCCAGGCGAGCTTTGTACCATTTGGATCCTCAAGGAAAATGCCGCGTACCATGATTAACCGGAGACCTCTTCCATTGATGGTTTCCCCTCCCATCAGCTTTTTATATCTTTTTGGGGTTGAAAAGTAACTTTAGAAGAATATACAATTTTTTGTCAGATAAAAAAAGTTTGAGCATAATAAATAGTTCATTTAGTTCTTATTCTGAGTAAATTCACCTCCCCAAACACCTACAACTATGATTGATCCTTGAAAATATCTTGACATTACAAACTCTAGACATATGTTTTTTGAGAGGGCGTTTACATACTTAAAACCGCTGGTATATAAACTTTCATGTGAACCCATATGAGAGAATATCTATTCCTCATGTAAATTATTTTTTAATATAAGGCCCTTAGTGAAAATATGTCTAAAGGAAAATTGCCTTTATTAAACTACCCTATAAAAATAATACGAGTTTTTTTTACTATTATTTTAAGTTTAAAAAATGTGTAGTCGTGGCATAAAATATGGTTCAAAGGGCGTTAGGAAACTATTTAGAAATTCATCCTTCATTTTATCATTGTTATTAGCCAAGAAGAAGTTCAAATTGAAACGCTTGAGAATGCTATTATTTCGTTTTCATGTTGTTGGCGTTGGATTTTTAATAATACATAATCAACTTATTATGGGAGGCTACAAATTACATTTATTAACCATTTAACATATAAGGGGGAAAGGGGACTCGGTTTTGAATATTAACATTTCAAGTAATGCCCAGGAAATGTATGGAATAGAAAATAAATTAACATATTCGGATGTGTTCTTTTCTTCATGAAGTACAACGACAAATATGTAACTTATTACATAGAAACAATTATTCTTTAAAAATTGTCGTTCCAGAAAAGTGTTTACTATTCCATTGTTAATAAAGAATATTCAAACATATTATAAATAAAGGGACCATTTTAGAGGTTTGAATAAGTTTTATTTATAAAAGATATTACTCTGGTAAACAAGCTTTGTTTGTTCAAATGTGAGCCCTCTAAGTGTTACAACGTTGCAATTTAGGTTTCTTATATTATATGCGTACTTAAAAACATGTATTCTTTGCAGGAAACGACCGGGACACTTTTTTTCGCCGGGATCCGGGCCGGGACTTAATTTTTCAAGCCGGGCGGGACTTCAGTATATTTTTGTTCCTTCGTCCTTCTGAAAGTGACGACGTTTTTTTTTTTAGAGATTCCCGAAAAGTGACGATGTTTTTTTTTCGATTATAAATTCCCCAATGTCCCGGCACGGTGATTTTCAGACACCGGGCCGGGCCGTTCAAAAAACAGCGGGACCCGGGCCGGGTACCCTGTCGTTTCCTGATTCTTTGATATTCTATTTGTTCATCATAAGTAAGAAGTTTCTTTGAAGGGCCGTGTAAAATTATTATTGGATGATATTCTTAGCAGAAGTAAAGATTGAGGTTCTTCTACGATTTAAAAAATAACTTTAAACATAGTGTTTTCTTTTAAAATTAATCAAAAAGAGTGATATTTTTTTCGCCTATTTGGTTCAGTAGAATTATATTCATGTGTAATTTGATGAATTGAACATCTGATTTTTAAAGCTAAGGTGATCAATTAGGAGGAGTCGAAGCTGCGGATTGGAAGTGAATCACTTTTTATATTGTTAATAACTCAATTTAGGTGAAAGGGCTTAGACTTATATTCACTGGACACTAAAATAGGACTTCGAATAATCGATTTACTCTATCAAATCCCTTCATTAACGAAAATATATTCCATCTCGAATCAGAATCTCTTATAGCTGTTTTTGACAAAAGTATCATTTAAGTTGGCTCAGGCATCTGTGATTGTCTTGAAATTGTTGCCACTGAGCATGGACTTCAAGCGCCCCAAGATGGCATAGTCCATTGGAGCAGCATTGTGTGAGAGCTGGGGTCAACAGTTCTTTGAGAAGACGCCAGGTGTCTCGTTTTTTACCATTTCTTGGGTAATTCTTGATGTCTGATACTTTCATCTTGGAGCCATCAAGCCTTCCCATCCGTTTTCCTGGCCCAAGGAAAGATGATATCGCGCGGATACTTGATTTATATGACAGAATTCAGCCTTTCATTGGTATCGAGAAAGATGAGGTCGCACTTCTTCCCATCGGAGCCAACCACAGCTATCACCTGCAAGTTGGCCCTTCTTTCCCAAAGTGGACAGGGGGTCGGCAGTATCTCCAGAGGCCTTAGTAAGATAGAATCTGGTCTCATTGGTCACCATTTCACCAATCCAGAATGTTGTTTCATCAAGGTACAAAATGACAACTCATGGAGGCTTTTTCTTTAAGCGGTTAAACATGTATTTTCAGCAATAAGCCTCTTCTGCTGATCCCTAGGCTTCAGGGATAGTTTCAGGATAGGTTTGAAGGACATGCCAAAATATCATAGCCTTGTCTTTTCTCTCCTCAACGGTCTTATTAAGTACCTCCACGGTTACTGGCAATCTCACAAGCCTTGTCCTGACTCTTTTGGTAATCTTGGGGTCTCTCTGGTCAGTGCCTAATAGACAGTGTCGCAACCCAAACCCAAATTCTGCCAATTAACGTAGGAAAATTCTCATAAGTAGAAAATGCTAAAATTGGAACTCTTTTTTCTCGTTGAGACGTGTTTTTTTTGTTAACGCTGCAGCTGTTGCTGATCGAGTGATTGTTTTGTTGATGTTTTCGTTTTGTTGTGATATAGAGGGATTGGTTTAAGCTGCAACAAAAAAAAACCTTATCAAAACCTCCCAAGTGAAAATTTAAAAATGTCCTTTCTTAAGTGGTCATATCTGTATGTGTATTATTTTTTTGTTATAATTTTTAAATATCTTTCATTCTTCCTTTTTCAAATGATAAATTCAAGTCCAAAAAGTAATTAGTTTCTTATTTTTTTTGTGCGTTAAACTTTAGATTTACATTTTTTATATTGATGATATTGCATGTCCTATTTTACCCTTAAAGAAAAGTTTCATTCTTATTTTGAATTCCTTTTTTTTGTCTCCACCGTTAATCATTAATAAACATTGGAATATGAGACCCTTGCACCACTTATTTTACCTAAACAAACAAAATTGAAACAAACTTATTCAAGACAAATAATCCTCTTATTATATATTTTGGTTTCATGGCCTCATAATCAAATTATAAAATTTAAAAAACCCGTTTATAATCGTTATTACTTATTGATTTTCTCTGTTAAAGGTGAAAGTACTCGTATATAAGTGATCACAGGTAAAATATACGTCCAACTTTATTTTGCTTTTGTACAAAAATTTATATTAAAAGATAAACACCAATCGGATGAAAATGTGAACGTCTCAAAACATGGATTATGGACAAAAATGTACTAAAATTATTTGTATTTCCTTTACGTTGCATTTCGACTTTTCCAAATTATGCATATTTAAGATGGATGAAATAATATCCAAAAATAAGCATGTGATTTAGAAAGTTTTAAAGTTGACTTTAGTACGTTTGAAAGGATTAAGTAACCTTCAAATACGTGAACAAAAATATAATCTTGCTGGACGCAAACGCGATCATCACATAATAATCAAAAGTCTGGAAGAACCGGTGTAGGAGCAACGTCCTAGGAAAAATGGCTAAGGCAAGCACTATGGAAGCGTGAAAACTCTCAATGCTGAGGGTGCATGTTCGATTCACGAGAGGGGAAGGCCATATTGATTAACATTATTTCAAAAAAACGGCAAAAATTGTCCATAAAGAAAAGGAAAATCATAAAATACAGAAAAATGGGGGAAATACATAAAAGCTAAAACATTTGAATGCATAAATTAAGTCTATTTAACATTATTTAATTTATGTGAGTAATAATATTTGCAGAATATATAGATGACTCGTCAGGCGCATGTAACGTTTTTCCCGTATTTTATTTTTTTCCACACATTAACCATTATTTCTTAGGACATTTTTTCATTCACTACTCTTTTCGGTGCTAAAAATGAACTTAACTACATTGAAAATGTAATAATAATTAAAATGTCCATCAAAGGGACTTTCTTTAATCATATGATTTCACTCTATCAGTAATTAAATACATATGTTGTTCAAAGAGAAGCGAGGAGATTTTTATGCCATACTATAAAAACAACAGCAGTCTAATCCAGCATTATTTTATTATATTTAATCATAAAAATAGTTCCTAAGAATATGCATCCCTTTATTATTCTTGACTAAAAAAAACCTCTTCTTGAGTAAAGAAGCAAATGATCTAACTTTAACAAAGAACTAATTGGATTTACATTTAATTAATAATGTTTCAGCTCCGTTCTTTAATACATGAATTAAAAACAAACCGTATGCAAAAGGGGCATTAGCATATTGTAATAATTATTGTTCTTTATTTACATAAAGGATAAATAATGCTCCTAAATACTTTTTGATTACTTGGATTACCTGAATGTTATCAATTAATTATTGAAATATATTAAGTAATTTTAAAATCATTTATTATCTTTTTTCGGTGAATATTTGTATAAGAATCGAACAAAAACTTGTTCAATTCGACTAAATTAATGAAAGTCACTGCGGACAAAATGTGGTTTGCGTTAGATATAGCAATGAGCAATATATGGCCTTAAAATATTTCGGGACATTTATGTAACTCTGATGATAGAAATCAGCTCAAAAAAACATTTGGTATTGAAATTCTTCTCTCGTTCTTTACTAGGACACAAATACAGACTGGCACAGACTGTTTTAGACGGACTACCCTACGTCCATTGGGTTACTCGTCGTCCCCAAATAGCTTCATTTCAATTCGTAGTTGCCGGGTTCCTTATACATTCTTTGCATTGAATGAAGGAGAAATGATGTTTTGTTTTAAGTAATTGGTCACCACTGAATCAACAAACAATAAAGTGAGACAATGGCGAAATATTCTTTGCAAAATAGGCCTATGCATATAATACCCGAGTGATTCATTTGGTTATGTATGGGCAACAACCGTCCCGTTTCTTGGCGAAGTAGCAATCACTGAAGAAGACTCTAGCTTTTTTTTTCACAAGTCATATGTATATACCCGCTTTGACACGTCCTAACAAAATTGCTGTAGGGGATC
The DNA here is from genome assembly GCA_013387185.1 of Caligus rogercresseyi. NCBI lineage: Eukaryota > Metazoa > Arthropoda > Copepoda > Siphonostomatoida > Caligidae > Caligus > Caligus rogercresseyi. The sequence goes on from CP045895.1 coordinate 24,644,198, forward strand.
TTGTGAATTAGGTTCCATTTTACCGTAATACTATCATTGAAATGTAGAGGCAGTGGACGGGAGAATATTTTATACTGAATTTTATTACGGGTTCTTCTTTGCACGAACTCAGAATTAGAATAATTTCCCCCCATTTTAACTTCTTTTAACCCAGTTATTCCTATCTTTTTAACATTATTATTATTATTACTTGGTCACATTGACAGGTTTAAAAAAATAACCTTTAATAACTAGTTATAATAATTTCCATTGTTCGTACTTTTATATGTCGTGGAATTACTCGGTGGAGCAGCAAAATAATGATTCATCAATATATGTTATTTAACTACTAATAGTGACCTGTTTTCGTGAGAAGTTGCAATAACGCTTGAAAATTCTAATATTATCAATTAAAAAAACAATATTTTTTCTAAATTATAAATCGTCTCTTTTTACGCAGAATACTATCACTTTTAACCTTATCGTCAGTTGTTATAAGTACTATGATCAGGGTCGGAGTGGCCAGCGGGAGTACCAGGACTATTCCCGGTGGGCCGCTGGCCTCAAGAAACATAAACGGCCGTTGACAGCCTCCCAATGGCATATTGGGGCCTGTATAAGGCCGGTGAGGGCATAATTGTCCCGGTGGATAAATTCTTCCCACTCTGTTCCTGACTATGATCATTCATAAAATAATTCATGCTCTCTCAATATATATAATCCCCTTGGTTGTCATGAGATAGAAAGTGTTAACTAAATAAACTGTCGTTTTGCGGAGGGTAATTTGGCTAATAATTCTTTTTCTTCTTATTTATTATGATATCATGTCAGTGTTTTTGATAAAGACTATATAACTGATTCGATTTAAGATTTTGTTATAGGTAAAAAGTCACTGGTTTTTCCCACAAATATATTTTGAAAAATAATTTCCCCTTATTCCTATATGCAGGACTGAAAAATGAACTTGTATTTTTAATGAAAATCTGTTCAATCTCTCAACCAACGACTAAGAAACAATTTCATTTCAGATAAATATTGATATATATTTAGCTAAATTCTTCACAATAAACTTTCATAGAGTTATTCATACAAATCTTTAATATAATATATATATAGATATAATTATTCATATAAATTTTGATACATAATAACTTAAAATAATACAGCAAAGCCTCATAGAAAATTTTCCTTGAGACCCTTGCCCTAACATTTATGGTGAAGAAAAAAAAAACCATACTGATCTGCTTGTTATTATGGTATTTGCATTGTTCAATTGCACACCACTATCCCCATTTAAATTGCATAATTGGACACTTTGAATGGAGTCAGTGGATTAACTCTTTTTATGATGCATTAATGAAATAGTTTGAGGGCTGTTCCTATGCAATCAGAACTTTGAATCAAAAAGGATGCAGCATAGCTTGTTAGAGATGGATGTGTTTTGTGAGCATATATGATGAGGGGTTTTGATTATATAATTACATGAAAAAATGCAATAAAGAACACATATATTCAATATACATACACACATCATTATTAGTATAGAAAAAATATAGGAATAATAATATTATAAATATATACATAGGTTTCAAGTTAACGGTGACACTTTCATACACTATGTTTGCATTGATAATATATTAATATTAGTGTTGTTATTATTATTATACTCGCTGGCGTTGTCCGTTTCAATATCATTGATTTCATGACTGTCCACTTTTTCTTTACCCTTGCTGCAACTTTTTGGGCCTATTGGGGCCCAAGGAAGAATGGGTATTTGTGATAAGGGAGTTTGAGAGTGTCTGTATAAGGTTTCCCTTCAGTCGTATCACGAGATTGCTAGGAGAGCAGAAGGAACTATGAGGGAAATGATAGCAGATGAAAGAAGATGGAGCGATGCTGGAAAGAGGCCTCCTGGGGCACCATCGCTTACCCATGGCTTGACTTCGGAGCCTGTAAATAAAGATATATGTATATATAAAAGGGATATGAATACTAATGGTGATATTTTAATATATTACACTCATATTCTTTTCAAATTATATATGTCACATCTGTTTTAGCGGTCATTTGTCTATAGGGATCACGTGTCCGTAGCGACCTTCTGCATTTTCCCTGGAGAAATTAATACTAAAACCTTCTGTTTAAAGCGGTCACCTTTTTGGATTGCGTGGCTGCTAAGGGCACGTTTGACGGTATTTGGGCTTGATTCAAAATATGTATCTCTTTATTCAAAATACCTTTGAAAAACAGGAAGTTTCCCCCATTGTCTCTTCCGGCGGGCGAGTCCCAAAATGGCTACTGACGTCTATGTCCGGGCATCAGCCTTGGCGTTTATTTGCCATAAATATTGACAACAAACAACCGTATTTAATCTTTTATACTGGCAGCCTACATACTATGTTTAAAAAAATTCAAAATAGTCAAGGAGGAAGATTTAGTTTATTGGTTATATGTACATTTATCCAGTTGAAAATGTTCGATTAAACAAACATTATCTCCGTTTATATATATAAACACCTCAGGTTACATAATACTTAATTGATCTCTGAGCAAATGTTCATACCTCAATTTCTACTAGTGAAGAAATAACTTCTTACATGAAGCCAGCAGCTGTTTTGCTCAATATTCTCACTCTTATTATTATATCAACTAATCACGTCAAAGACCATTGTCTTGCAATGCTATCCTTTGAGAAATAAAGTTAGTATTAATCTTCCAATCCCAAAAAAGTTGAAGGATCTCCCCCCAATGAATTCTGTTTTGAGGGGATGCCCTTACTTTATTTTGAAATATCACAGAAATATCTTCACAGTACACTTTGAACAATTCCATATAAAAGAGCCTTATAAAGCATTATAAAAATATTTAAACAAAACTTTTTTTCCAGCAACACACGTAACCTTCTAGGATATCAAACAACATTTTTCTTATATCCATAAAAGCCTTGGAAAATAAGAAAGAAAAACCACGCTTCCCCAAGCCACAAAGACTTATTTTCTTCCTAAATACTTATATACATTTTAAGAGAAAAAAAATAATACATAAATTCATCTAAAGCCTATTTTGAAAACCAAACTTGTAAGTATCAAGATATTAGGGTTTCCCCCAACCCTTTTTTTCCCTAATAAATTATATGTAGTGGCAAGAAAAAAACTCTTACTCCTAAATATATATATTCGACTTTTCCTCTTTCCATTTAAATCATTTCCATATAAAACTTGTGAAAAGTGATTGACCAATAAGGGAATGGATTGACTTCCTACAGCACTCCTTCTTTCTCTTTCCCTCTTTCTTGAGCCCATTTAACTTTCCTCTTAATTTAATTTCCTAACCCAATTTACCAGTGGAAATGTATATGTACATGATATGTGACTCCCGGCGACTATAGCATGATGCTGCGTATGTATATTGCGACATAGAGAACTTTAATTTAGTGTAAAAGGGGGCTGTTTCCAGATTGGGCTGCTTTTATTGACCAAATGAGTTGTTGTTCTTACATGCATGGTCTTTTTGAATAAAAAACATCATTAAACTAAATAGAAATGGGGACATTAAGAGCTATTATTTTATTGCTGTTGTTGTTAAATTTCATTCTGCCTCGTAAAGTGTTTGTCTGTTCTTCTCTAAAGCACGTCAAACATATTTTTTTATAAGTGTAGTAAGGCATTATTTATCAGTGGGATGGACACGAAATGTCTTGTAAGTCCCAAATTTTTATAATCACCCCAAAAGGATTTATAATTAGGCGGTTATAACATTATTATTGTATAGGTCTAAGGATTCACCAAATTTTTATATTTTTTTCTTTTTCTAAATAGCAGTAAAAAAACAGAAATGAAAAACTCGTTTATCCTTCAGTTTGTAATTATTTTTGCTGCCGCTCCAACTGCCGCCCTCAAGATCCCCTCGGATAATGGGGATTCATGGATCAATGCGGGAAACGTCAAAAGTTTTATATTTCAAAATTAATTCTTTTAAAAAGAAGGCCTTCCTTTCAGAATGACGAAGGAACGAAAATATATTAAAATCCCAGCCCGCTTGAAAAAATTCAGTCCCGGCCCGGGTCCCGGCGAAAAAAAGTGTCCCGGTCGTTTCCTGATCTATATATATATATCTATCTATCTATCTATCTATCTATCTATCTATCTATCTATCTATATCTATCTATCTATCTATCTATCTATATCTATCTATCTATCTATCTATCTATTATCTATCTATGATATATATATATCGTGAATGTGTAGAGTAGTCAATATTCGAAGTCTTAATTTTGAGGGATGTTTTGGCAAAAGTAAATATTTTTCAAACTCATATGTTTCTTATTTTTAAATAATATGCTTTAGTTGAGTTATAGTTAAGTGTACACAGATTATTCAAGCTCAATGAAAGTACTATATTAATTCAGGTACAAAAATTGTTAATTTATGAATTTGTTTTTTATAACTATAATTTTTATCATCTCAAGTGAAGATATTTTCTACAAAAAATATAAATGCCAAAATAATGTATTTTTTACTTTTTGTGGCCTATTTGGATCGATGAAATTGCATCCGACTAGATATAAATAAGCATTTCAAATTATTCCCTCGAACATAAGAGGCACAAATGTATATATTTTTTCCTATGAATAATCATTGAAGCATTCAAAATACATAATCGAACCAAGGATGCTCAATCCAACCTTGTTTTTTTGTATATATGATTGGATTGTAGTAGTATCTGTGTGATTATAAATATGCATTTTATCATTAAGCTTACTCTTTCTGCTTAAGTCATCAAAAATGTTAAGGGAGGTCGATATCCATGTGCGTTAAGGTGTGTCCAACTCTCAATGTTGGGGGCGCAGGTTCGAACCCCGAGAGGGGTTGGTCATTTTTGGCCTACCTCATTGATAAGGTCCTAGGTTCGAGAACCCTTTTAAAGAGGATTACCAAATTAACCCTCTCTGTTCTCGGACGTCGAACCTGCACCCTCGAAATTCAAAGTCGAGCACTCAGTGAGCTATTACACTTTTTTAATATAAATTATGACCACCTTAAAGCTTGCAAATAACATCAATTTATTTCATAAGCTGTGTTTTTCCAAAAATCTTCAAAAATAAACCTAATTTTTTTTCAAAATATTCTTCTTACAATAGTTTTCCTTGATATGTGACATTTATCTGACTACTCTAGGAGAAAATAAATGTACTCAATTTGTTATCAACAACGACGTGAAGTGTAAATGGTATCCATTACACTCAAAACATTTCCTGGAATGATAAAAATACCAGACAAGCAGCAAGTATTTATCAAGCCTAAATACAAGTATTTTACATAAACATGTATATATGTGTACACAAGACGTTATTTAATCTAAATGGGTATAATTAAGAACACCCTATTATTTTTTCTTGCTGCCTAGTCATCTTACGACTAAGCCCTTCCTTCATATCTTGTTTTATTACTACATAGAAGAAGAAGAAAATAACACAAGAAGCTGAAGTAAAATTCTAAGGAGTAGTTCCTTTTATATTTGTTAGTTTCATAACATTTTGCTGAATGTATATAAGCAAGTGTTTCATGTTTTCATTAATACGTCATATCAAAAATACATTGTGACAATTTATTTTTCATGACGTAAGGAGGAACAATATCATTTTAAAATGACATTCTTCTACCTTACAGTGTGACGCCAATAAAAATTGCTGGCAAGTGAAGAGTCAACTTTCTTAGCAAATGGACAGTCCTTTTTTGTTAATAAGCTTAATTTTCCTTTTCATGCCCTCTCTCATGATTTTAAATGAATTCTCGAAAGTGTCTGTTTAGAATACTATGAAAAAAATATATATGTGAATTATATCTAAAAAAACATAATGTAATTATGTAAAAATAACATTTGTCTATGGTTGGTTACAAGAATCATAAATCTGAATGTTAAGAGCTTTTTTTATGTTAAAGAAATAAATGCAAACCCATAACAATAGACCCTTTCTATTTTTAGAATACTTTTCCCCCACGTGATAAGTATCATTTTCAGCTTTATACAATAAAAATATAATAACTATCTAACTCCCAGACGTCTACTTACTGAAAGAAAAAAAATGCAGATATATGAGCTTTGAGTTTTAATCGGATTATTAAAGTTTCCCCCCATAAGTTACTGAAAGGGAGGCCTCTCCCTTTATTCTTTCATTTGTTCATACCGTCACCATTTTTTGGGGTTTGTATAAAATACACTGTCGATCAATCATTCAACAAATGTCTATATAAATTTATCTTTTAATGTCATGGAATATATACAGATATGTGAAAAAACTAAATGATTAGAGTGATATATTTGAAAGGTAGATGACTTGTTATTTTACATAAGGCTTTAGTCATGTTTTAGTTATTTGAACACCCCTTATTTTGATACGTAAAAAAATTACTCTGGAGCACGAAGGCAATATGAAAGCTTTCATTTTCACAGTACAAAAAACCATTTTTTTTTGTTAACAACAATACTTTGCTAAAAATATTGACATGTAATGTTCTACTACATTTACATAAGCCGTCATGTGACTCTTTCAGCTGTTGAATGTGAATGATTGATGGAGTTTGTTGTATTTTCAAAGAATGATAGCTGATCACTTAAAAGCTCTCCCAAAAATATAGACATATAATTATGTATATTTTGTGAAATGGGTTCATGTGCTCTCTCATACTTTTAAAAAACCTAAATAAACATATTATTATACATGCCATATAATTTATAACATGTCATCCATTTTGAACTCATTCTTATTAAAACCAAGTTAAGGACATGTTTAATGACAAAGAAGAGGCCCTCCTTTGTAGCATGGAATGTGGTATTTTGACGTATAGTTTTGAATTTCTCGATTCCAGAAAGGAGAATGATGGGATCTTGATATTCCACCTGGAGTCACGATTGAGTTTGTATACTTTTAATGAACTGTTAGAGAAGTTAGACAACTCGTTTTATATGAGCACAAATGCTGGTATGGTTAGTTTCAAACTCTGTTAGTATTCATTTTCTTTCTTAATATGAAATAAAATACGTAACCAAACGAAAAGCTCGCAAAAAGGTATACTTGTATTTTATCTAAAAAAGTATCGTGGTTTGCTGTTTTTTAATATTATTTATTTGACATATAAATAATACTTATTCTTAAATTAGTGAAGAGAAATGGTTCTGAGTCTGAAGTTTATATATTATCAAACCCAAGTTTAAAGGCTTTTGCAGGATTCTACCTGTCATATCACGCGTATCAGCATGTTCTCAAATTTTTCTAATAAGAGTATCATTTAGTGTATTACAAAGATCATATTTAATTATCGGTGCAATTTTTGTAGAGATAAATGTGGTCAGGAACTCGTGTAATTGTTTTATATTTTTCCTATTATATATGTCCAACGTTCTTTATTAAAAAAATATAAACTTATACATTCTTACACTTCTCGCATATCATGGACATAATTTATTTTATAAAAATATATAGTAAGATGTATCATTAACATGTAAAGTTGAACAAGGAAACCCCCTCGCAATATTACGATAGATTACAAATCGTAGGCTTGTATCGTGTTCAGATTCCCTTTATTGTATTAATAATTTAGTGTATATAGACCCTGGTTAGATATGTGCGTCCGACTAAGCTTTATTACTGGGTGCACCACAGAAAATAATCAGCAACTGAGATGAGCCGTCTAATGTCTCTTTCATAGCGAAATATTTACTCTTTAAGTGGATGAAACAAAGAAAAGAAGGATTTTTTAATTGTATTATTACCTCTGAGCCGTCAAAATCTAAATACCAAGTTGAAAGGAATATAAAAAGGGATAAAAGTGACCCCCAATGACGTCATTACAAGGGATTTCCTTTTTTAGAAACATAACATAGGTTGACGACATCATTTATTGAAGGATTTTCCTTAATTTTATTCTCATGACAAAAAAAAATGCTCTCGTAATTTTTTAAAGTTCTGTAATCTGCGAAAGACAGGAAACAGATTAAATTTATTCAAGGTAATTGTAAGGATAGAGATAATAACGTTTTAGTTCACATTTAGGAACTAATTCTTTCACCAATACGCCCATCGTCCTAGTCGACATCTCTTTTCTTCTCTGTCGATGACCTCTTAAGGGACAACTACTATAAGATCCCATGATTGCAGTACAAACATAGCGTGCTTTGGCCCTCCACATTTCCCCCTTCTCTTTAGGCCTTCTTTCCCCTCCCTATTTTTTGCGTCATTTATTATTTATGAACTTTATTTCCCTGCTAGTTTTTTTTCCTTTTATTTCTGCTTCTTAGAAAGTGATGAATCAAAAACTTTTTCCATTTAGTATTCATCATTTAACACACACACATACTTCTTGCCTGCTTCTTATTTTACTGCAAGCTACAAGACTCACTCCTACATCCTGACTAACATTTTATAACATACTACATTTTAAAATACTTTCGCATGTAAGACATGTTAATAGGCCTGTGTGTAGTTGAGAAACAACATGTCTCTAGGGTTGATATTTCAACTCTATTATGAAAGGCGGGAAATGCAATTCATTGGGGGATACTCTGTGCCAATCAGATTACTCTCCTTGGTAAAATGTGGTACGATGAGATTCGAAAAGGGAAATCATGACTTAATATCTCTGTTATGATCTAACGAGCCATGCTAATATTTTCCATTGGGACTAGGCTGTCAAAATTGCTCAAAAATGACATTCGAATATTCGTTTGAAAAAAAAGCACAAATTCGAACTATTCGAATATGTGGTTGCCCATATTACGCATTTGCCGTGTATCCCATATACGGCAATAATGCGGCAAAAACATAGTTAAAATCAGATCATTAAATCATCATATATAGCCTATATAATATTACAATTAAATAACGCACACATATAATCATGAAAAAGCTTATTTCCGATCACTGTTACAGCAGAGACGGTATGAGCTTAAAGCGAGAGACATTGCGAACAGTCAGAGGCTCATTCACAAAACAGATGGAGGCGCTTGTACCGCGGGAGTGTTTTTTAACATTCGAATATTAATTTTCACGTTCGAATTTGCTTTTTGGGATACTATTCGAACTCAAATTCGAACTTCAAATATTCGTTGACAGCCTTAATTGGGACGGAATGATGCCTAATTTAACCCTTTACTTTCTTTATTTTTATATTTATTTATAAAATTTGTAAAACAGTTTTTTAATTCTTTTATTCTTCTACGGATCCTTCACTAAAAGTCAATAATTCACACTAAATATCATTAAAAATGTTATCCTGAATTATCTTTGGTTGTAAATTAACTCAAAAATTATATTTTTGTTACGTCCTTCATATTTATCATGTTAATTTACTGATTAATAGTTGTTGTTGATGAATTGTTATTAGTGTGCAATTCAAGAGCATGCCATATTTGTTTTAAGTTATGGTCTATATTGTTCTAAGTTTACTTTTTTTTCATTTTGATTTGAGATCTAATTGTGGCTTAAAGTATATATATATATATACTTTCTCTAAATCAGTAGAGTTTCTCTCAAAAAAATTATATATATATTTATATATGAGGCTAACAAATCCAATTTTATAAACTTGTGATAAGTATATCATAATCATTTTTTGAATTTTGTCAAAAAAGGAAGAAAATGCTAGTCATGCAGGGATATTCCATGCCGAATCGTCAGTTCACATTGGTAATATTTTTGTATTTCATAATTTTTATATGAGCAAAGTTATAATAAGCCATAGCGAATCCCTCCGCTAATGAATCATATATAAACAAATTATGAACACAAAAAGTATATGATCAATAAAAATTATATATCAAATTTTAGTGTTTATTTATGATGAATATATATCAACTAGCTTAAGTACCCGGCATTTGCCCGGGTGACCAGTGACGTCATTTTTGAGGTCATTTTGGCTATGTTTTATGGGGTGTTTTATGTGTCTCTCGCAGACACAAATCTGGTCTGATCAGAATCTAACCTAGCCCAGAACCATCACAGTGTCAAGATGCATCTGTGTGCCATTTTCATCTAAAACGGTCCAGTAGTTTGGCCGTAGATAGCGGACAAACAACACACACACAGTCTTTTATATATATAGATAACCCCCTTGGTAATATATAGTTTTTAATTTATTGCGGGCCAGCACCTACTTTACCATATAATCTTTAATAAATTTTAATAAATTTTGTACGCATCTTCTTTTAAAGATAAAAAAATAGGCGTACGTTTAATTAACTAAAATATCAGGATGTCTTTAAGGCATATATTAGGGTTAGGAATTCACGGGATTGAAAAATAGTGATCTGTAATGTGTTTTAGATTATCCAAAAAGGTGCCTTTCTTCCGTTTGGAGTTTTCAATTCCATTGTTCAAGAACAGAGATGTAATCTTTGAAATAATGTTCTCACACAACTATTGATAACAGGTTTGGCCATTTCCATTCCATTCATGTGTATATAAGTGTGTTGAAGGAGGAAGTGCTCATTTCAATTGATTCCCTAAGTGGAGTCTCATCATGTATATGCTGAGTGACTAACAATCATTTTTTTTTTTGGGGGGGGGGGACTGTTTTTTTAATGATAAAATTATATAGAGTGCCGTTTTGAGCAGTGACACCACCCATTGAGGCCAATAAAAAAAAAAAAAAGAGGACAGCATTTTCTGCCTAACTTCATGAATGCACTAGTAAAGATCAGGCATTAAGATTGATTTAGCTGACTAACACCAATAAGAAAAAGATAAAATCCAACAAACAAGTCCACTACTAACATATTTTCATTTCATGACATAATTGGCTAAATATTACATATATATAAAATTGAGCAAATGCCTTACCCCTATGAATGATCAATATAGATATATTAAAACCAAATATTAGATTAAGATCTTGAAAAGTAAGCAGTTAAATTTCATGTTAGATGGTTAGAATTGAAAATATAAAATTGTGGGCGTTATATATTTATATATATCATCTATACATAACTATAAATATAACTATATATTGGGGTGATTCTTATTTCCCGTATTTCAAATTCGTATTTAGGAGAGCCCATCCCCCTAGGAATTACCTTACTGCAAAGAGATCATCTTGTGAAAGTTTGAACAAAATCGAATAATGGAAAGTGTTTTCTCAACGGACCTAAAGTTATGTAGTAAACTTATGTTGTATTTTTTTCACCATTCGATCGCCTCTAATGTCCTCATTATAAATGCTATTTTCAATCAATTTGATGCCAAATATAAGTATGATTGCAAGGTTTTAAATTAATTTTAAGTTGTATGTAAATCCAAAATTAAACAAGATATTAAAGTTTTAAATAGTCGTTTTTATGGAAATACTCCCAAGGACTATTTCAAAACATTAATATCTCCTTCAATTTGGGATGTATATAAAAACTAAAAACTAATTTAGGATTGCAAGGAATCCTTGCAATCATACATACATTTTACACTGAATTGTTTGTAAATAGCATTTATATTGATGGCATTAGAGGCGATCGAATGGTGAAAGAAAATACTACATAACCCTTAACCTGCGCCTTCAATATTAAGAGTTGAACACGCCTTAAAACTCTACCTAAAATGCATTTACACTCTAACTTGTATAAGGCTTAACTTTTAAAAATTTATAATATAAGTCAATAGTAATTCGCCTCCTATGTGACGACATAAAATAAAATTTAGAGTCAGGCAATAATTTTGAATTCTATAAATGCACAATGAGAAATTGTGAGGCCAAATATTTCGTTCTTATGTCCTGTAATATTTTTCTTTTAAAAGACATACAAAACCTATCAGATTTGTTTGATCATTGCAATGAGAGTATATATTAAATTGTACATCAGACCAATAATGGGCCAATGCTATTCAATGGTTTATGACATCCCTTATTTTGCGTACGTCTTGTTCGTTTACGTCGATCTATTTTAAGTGTCATTATTGACTCAACGAGTAGGGAAATCTCAATAAACATTTTTGGAGTCCAAATCACTGACATATATAATACTGGATGCCCTTTATATCAAGAGAACAAAGATAATCAACTCAGACACTGATGGAAGCAATCTTTTGTCGCTTTTATGAAGAAATATATATTATTATGAAACATCGAAGAGAAGAAATGAACTATGTTTTGCTCCTTAAGTAGTAATAAGCTAAATATCACGTTTTAAAAGGTGTAAAAGTAAAAATTGCTATTAATGAAAAATAACATCATTGGACATTTATGGCATAATTTATTTTATATCCCCAAGATTAAATTGTTTTACACAGAAAGGTAGCCATTTAAAGTAGCCAGTCATGCCATTAAAGAGATTAATTAAATGAATGATTTTCTGTCGAGATTCCAGTTATTATATATTGGTCTGCGGTCTGAATTCTTTACGAACAAAAAGACTCACTTAAGAAGTTATTCAAATAATTTTATAATCCGTCATTTCTTAAAAAGATCAATTTAATTTTAAGAATATATAACTGTAAATATTTCAATATATTTCATTAAATTATTACCCCTTTCAAGCGACTTATTTAAAATCATTTATGTAATCTTATAAATGTGTTTGCTTTTCATAATTAATTTAAATTGTAATTTTAATTTAGACTTCACTTGTTGCCTCAATGGCTTCAAAAAGTTGATTCCATTCAAATAAAGTAAGTATTCTAGTGTCCCAATGAGTTACATTTAGTAAATAACCTTCCTTTGTTTTTTTTTGATCCTGCGTCCCCAACATAGGAGTTGAAACACACGCATCCTCTAAGCCAACGGGCTGCTTTT
>CP045895.1:24657052-24673486 GCA_013387185.1 Caligus rogercresseyi
AAACAATGGGGTATTGGGGTTTCAAACCCATCGCAAATTGTAAAAATACGAGTAAGGACCCCTCAAATGCCATTTTGTGCACCTTGGGCCTCGGGTTCCGCCAGCCGTAACAATGGGGGTTTGGGGTTTCAAACCCATCGCAAATTGTAAAAATACGAGTAAGGAACCCCTCAAATGCCATTTTGTGCACTTGGGCCTTCGGGTCCGCCAGCCGTAACAATGGGGTGTTGGGGTTTCAAACCATCGCAACTTGAAAATACGAGTAAGGAAACCCTCAATTGCCATTTTGCACACCTTAGTTTCGGGTCCCGCCAGCCGGAACAATGGGGTATTGGGGTTTCAAACCCATCGCAAATTGTAAAAATACGAGTAAGGAAACCCTCAAATGCCATTTTGTGCACCTTGGGCCTTCGGGTTCCGCCAGCCTACAATCGGTGGTTGGGGTTTCAAACCCATCGCAAATTGTAAAAATACGAGTAAGGAACCCCTCAAATGCCATTTTGTGCACCTTGGGCCCTCGGGTTCCGCCAGCCTTAACAATGGGGTATTGGGGTTTCAAACCCTCGCCACTTGTAAAAATACGAGTAAGGAACCCCTCAAATGCCATTTTATGCACCTTGGGTCCTCGGGTTCCGCCAGCCACAACAATGGGGTGTTGGGGTTTCAAACCCATCGCAAATTGTAAAAATACGAGTAAGGAACCCCTCAAATTCTATTTTGAGTACCTTGGTCCTCGGGTCCCGCCGGCCACAACAATTGTGTATTGGGGTTTCAAACCCATCGTAAATTTTAAAAATACGAGTAAGGAACCCCTCAAATGCCATTTTGCACACCTTAAGTTCTCGGGTCCCGCCAGCCGCAACAATGTGGTATTGGGGTTTCAAACCCATTGCAAATTGTAAAAATACGAGTAAGGAACCCTCAAATGCCATTTTGCACACCTAAGTTCTTGGTCCCACCAGCCGCAAAAATGGGTATGGGGTTTTAAACCCTTCGCCAATTTATGGTCGCTCACCTCTATTAAATACTTTTTTGTGAACAATGTGCGTGCTTTTTACATAATTTGCAAAAAGATTTTTTTCTTGACTTATTAATAAAGTTAAACTGCATTATATTTATATCTACATAAAGTAATCACATTTTCTTTTATTGAGGATTTTTGCACTTTTTGTGGGTTTAGATTTAAGTCCATGTTTAAAATCACACAAAAATATTTTGAAGTTTTTTAAACAAAAATAAATAACAAATAAATATTTTGAACTCGCCACTTGCAAAACATTCTATGGTTTAAGAGATGAAAATGAACAGAGTGGTAAGATCTAATGTGGCGGTTTTGCAGGACACCCTGCAATTAGGATGACGTCCTCCGATCCGCACAGCTGATTTTTAGCAGACAGCCAACATATAAGAAATTATTTCAGTTGAATTTTATCATCGTCATGGTCGCATATGGAAATCTACAACCTGTAATCTGGAACGAGCAAGAACGCAGGTGTGCCGTTATCCAGATTGACTGGATTATTATCAAGACTCTCTAATTGACTTTTTTATGCCAAACAAGATTTAGTTACTTTTCCTTTCATGTTAATTCAATCCAACTTCCTCCTTTTGCAATAACAGGCTCCACACGATGCTATAGCTTCTCAATGGCATTACTTTTCTAAACCAAAGGTTCCCAAACTAAAAAAAAAAAATTGACAACTGAGTAAGTCATTTGAGATAATCACGTCGCGACCCCCTCCCTCAATGTTTCAAAATCCCCATTTGGGAAGGTATACCCCCACTTGGATCCGGTTCTAATATGAGTTTTAGTTACTTAATACTTTTAAGTCTTTTGATAAGATTATCTTATCAACCAAGAAACTCGGCTTTAAAAAGTCATTGACGTTATATATAATGATCAAATACTTATAATAACAATGGAAATTGAACCAACTCCTAGTACCCCTGGCGTGAAGAGCTTGAACTTATCAAAATAAACAAACAGCTCGGGAGCCCCATTGTTGGTGGATTTTAAACCAACCCGGTTTCCAAGGTTGCAGTTGGCATTTGAGGAGTTCCTTATTTGTATTTTTACAATAGGCGGAAGATTTGAAACCTGCAATACCCCATTTGTGTGGCTGGCAGGACCCGAGAACTTAAGGTGCTCAAAATAGCATTTGAGGGGTTCCTTACTCGTATTTTTACAATTTGCGATGGGTTTGAAACCCAATACCACATTGTTGCGGCTGGCGGAACCGAGAACCAAGGTGATGCAAAATGGCATTTGAGGGGTTCCTTACTCGTATTTTTACAATTGGCGAAGGGTTTGAAACCCCAATACCACATTGTTCGGCTGGCGGGACCCGAGGACCAAGGTGTACAAAATGCATTTGAGGGGTTCCTTACTCGTATTTTTACAATTTGCGAGGGTTTGAAAACCCAACACCCATTGTTGTGGCTGGCGGAACCCGAGGACCCAAGGTGCAAAATGGCATTTGAGGGGTTCCTTACTCGTATTTTTACAAGTGGCGAAGGTTTGAAACCCCAACACCCCATTGTTACGGCTGGCGGAACCCGAGGACCCAAGGGGCACAAAATGGCATTTGAGGGTTCCACTCGTATTTTTACAAGTGGCGAAAGGTTTGAAACCCCAATACCCCATTGTTACGGCTGGCGGGACCCGAGGACCAAGGGCACAAATGGTATTTGAGGGGTTCCTTACTCGTATTTTACAATTGGCGAAAGGTTTGAAACCCCAATACCCCATTGTTGCGGCTGGCGGGACCCGAGGACCCAATGGCACAAAATGACATTTGAGGGGTTTCTTACTCGTATTGTTACAATTTGCGATGGGTTTGAAACCCCAATACCCCATGTTGCGGCTGGCGGGACCCGAGGACCCAATGGGCACAAAATGGCATTTGAGGGTTTCTTTACTCGTAATTTTACCAATGTAGGTGTGTTTGAAACCCCAATACCATACTGTACTCTGCAGACAATTATCTTGTTCCAGGTTTGACCAATTGTACTGCTACAGAAAACAGATTTTCTTTGAAAAAGGGTCTGATTTTTTTAAAATCAAAGTCATTGAGGCTGGTGCTGAATCGGCCGTCGCTGAATGGGCTGTGCTGAATTGGCTGGCGCTGAATCAGCCGGCGCTGAATTGGCTGGCGCTGAATCGGCCGTCGCTGAATTGGCTGGCGCTGAATCGGCGGTGCTGAATCGGCGGCGCTGAGTCGGACGGCGCTGAATTGTCCCATTCCCTGAGTAGTCTTCTGATTAAAGACGGCTAAAATTGGATGTCTAGCAAGATTTTTACTCTTCTATGTAGCTTTTAAATGCTCGATTTCTGAGTCAAAAGTTGATTTTTTATTTGTTATGACCAAAACTGTCCATTCATCCCTTTGAGAATCTTTGAGCTCTAGTTATTCTGAGTTCTTGCCATCAATTTTATCTTATTATTTCTTTTTCTAACAATATGTAATAAATTTGTAAAGTCTTATGTTTGTTTGCGTTTAATATTCAAAAACGCGGATTGACTCAAAAGAACATTTTATTCCTTTGTTTAATTAACTAAAAATTATACTCTACATTCATCATAAATAAACCTATGAAAATATATAATCAATCGTGTTCGCTTTATCACTTTCCAATCTTATAAGTTTTGTTGACAATACTTATCTTTGTGCTCTAATTTGAAAAAGTACTCATAAAAACCTGAAGTTTAATGACTTAGTTTTTTATTCTACGATTTTACTTTTTTTTTTGTTTGCCTAATTGCTTTTTGCTTTAATCATATTATTTTCTATGATTATTTAATCTACAATATGTTTAGCAACATCCTTTCTGGATTTGTATATTTAGAAAATTTGGAATATAATTTACTTTTATTTCTAATAGCCTAAGCTTCCTATATTTCAAATTTTATTATTAAGTTACATTTAATGTATCATAATTTTTTGGGGGTTGGGTAATTTTTTATTATTTATCACTTCAATTATCACTTTTACTCATTGGTCTGAATTATGAGTTTGTTATATTACGTTTAATCTTTTGTGTTGAGCCAATTTTGATATTACATTATATATGTCTTATTCAATTATGAAGACTGCTTTTTGTAATGAAGCCTCTACAACATATTTTTAAAGATGAAATAAATGTATCAGATATATGCAAGTCAAAGCCATTTTAAACACTCTGCAGCAACTGGTACTCAGCCTATTCAATTACGATTTATGATATAAATGTTCTTCTTGGGTGTATACAGGCGACTAAATCAGCTCCTAAGAGTATTTTATTTTTAATCACTTCATAAAAGTATACTCGAAGTAAAAAAAAAAATATTATAAATTACCAATTCTGTAAAAGTAATATATCCTAAAAATTTAATTTATGTTATTATTATTCTTATTTAAACTAGGTTATCGCTTTTATTTGAATATAACTATTTAAAAAAATAACTTCAACAAATATTTTCACAGTTTTAAATAATATGCTCTGTTTTCATTAACGATTAAATTTACATTAGTGATCTACTTTTAACTACAACTGTTATATGATATATATAAATGGTTTCTCAGAATAATTAAAGCTAATGAAAACAAAAACTCTAAATATTTTTTTCAGTTAACGCCGTGCACGAATTATTAGGCTTTGATTTTAAATTAACTTGTTAAAATATATTGAATATTTTGGTTTACGTGTAATGTCCAAATACTAAAACATCTTACAATTTTTACTCCAAAACTCTTGACTTTAAGATAAAGAATATTAAAATAATATAGACTAACTTATTACACTTACTGGGGAGGTGCCGTAGCTTTCTCAATGATACAGACTAGGGAGAGACTAGACCCTCGCTCGATATGGTATTCCTCATCTCTAGGATAAATGCCTCTGAGTTACGACTTTTAGTTCCACTTTCGAGACTTGATGCCTTCCTCCGTATGACCTACAAAAAGAATAACAAATTAATTATTGAGCTACCCTAAAACAATAAGAGATTAAAGAAAAACTGTTATATACTTTTTTTTATTCTTACTCCTATTTATTATATTGTTTGACATTACCTTAATAGAAATTGCAGAATAACCACTTTTACTCTAGTTAACAATAACATAGCAAGTTCTTATATATGGCTTCTATGAGATAAATTCAAGATGTAATAGCTCTATAAATTTGCAAGTATTTTTGTAACTACTTGGAGTAGTTACCACTGCTACATTATTTGAGTATTTGTAAAGAAATAATACATAATCATGAACAATCAAATTACTTAATATTTTCTCCTGTTCACCTTGTGCATGCTTAACGAAAACAGCACTCCAGATTATTAAAAATAATAAGTATTTTACGACTGCCGTCTGAGTTATTATTTTTAAATTGAATTAAAATAAATAAGAAATATTTTTTTGGAGAAATATCAATTTGAAAAAATCATTTGAAGAAATTTAATGTCTTTGTTTTCTGCTATATTATATAACTATATTTTATCGGCTAAATCGAACTCTTGGCACTCCCAAAATAAAGAAAGTAAAAAAAAAATAAACTCAGTATAAAATCACATTTTTAAAAGGTCATCAATTTCAAAGTGAATAGTGGTTCTTCAAAACCTGGTAAGCATCATCTATATATATATTTGATGAGCAAGGTAAATCCATTGATCGTATTTTTTCATCTAAAATAATCTTCTCAATTCCACAAAAAGTAGACTACATAGTATATATATATATCATATATATATATAAAGGAAAATAGATTATTCCCAAGTTCAAACAACAATGAAATACTACGAAGAAGAGGGATTTTGATTATGTCATGGATTCTTCATATTTTGCTGTCTCAGCCCAATCATGGAGAGAAGCCTAATAAATTTTTAAACGGATATACAACCCACTTTGAACGAAATTTCAACTTCAAAAGAATAATTTTTCATAGGAAATCAAATTAGAAAAACAAATCATGAATTAATTTTACTACTCAATATCTGAAGATCATTGTCGGAGTTCAAGCTCAAGACATCAAAACAACGCATTGCCCTTTGGCTCAGCGTAAAGGCGTTTTCAAATGTTCTTAATGTTAAGTGCGCAGGTTCGCATCCTAGAGGGGGAAGCTCAATTTTGGGCACTCTCAATGAAAAAGAAAGACTGATTTGCAATTCTATGAACCCAACTGACTAAAAAATGAGTCTTTGAAAAGGACTTACAGATATAGACTTTTGAGATCACCAAATTGTAATATTTTTATTGTATTAAAGAAAATAAAAAACTAGTTTTTATTATTAGTACTTAAAACATCCCTAAAATAATGACCTGTAGAAGCTTTGTTCAATTACTTGGTTACTAAAGGATGTTTTAATCTAAAGTGAAATATATAAAAATGAAATGATTGGACTTTTCTTTATCTACATAAATATAATGACTAATTAGCCAATAACGAAGCTTTTGGTCTTAATATTTCATATATCTACGATCAGTTTCCATTACTAAGATGAAACTTACTGATAATTGTAGTGTTTCAGTATACGTCATATAAATCATTTAATTACAGTATGCGTTTTCTATTAAACAGATATATTTATCTACAATAATTAAGTAAGAATTCCGTTCCTCTGTTCGTTCGTTTTATGTATCCTCAACGATTAGTTAGATCTTGACAAATTTTCAGGGAATAAATTGAGGACTCAGGGACGTTTTAGTAGGGGAACACTCCAGGAAAAATTATTTTTACCAAGTTTACTTTGTTCACCAAACCGTTAAATGCGATATCTTAAAATTGACAAATTGGATTTTTTCTGTGGGTGGCATTTAGGTATTTTTTTTTTAAATATGGTTATTCCAGGAAAAATTGATTTTCCATAGTTTATTGTTCGTTTTCTACGATTTCTTGATAATGGTGCGTTAAATTTGGGGGGGGGGGGGTATATACGGAGGATTTTAGGTGTCTTAAGAATATTTTTTGTGCGTGTTGTTCCCGGAAAATATATATACTAATAAAAAATCGATCTGTCTATTTATTTGTTACGTCCTTGATATCTCCTAAAAGCTTAATTATATATTGATCAGCATTTCTATAGATAAGGTTGAGGTGCAAAGGAAATATTTAGTCAATTTGGCATTCTCGGTAAATCCCGGGAAACGCGGGTAGTATTCACCAGTTATCTTATAGATACAAAAAATCAATTTTTTAAAAGCAAACAGATCGGATAGTCACGTTAATATTAACTGTAGTCAGTGAATAAGCAATGCCCTCTCAACTATTTTAAAACCCAGTGTAAGTGTAATAGACAAATTTAAAAAAAATCATCACATGTTCAAAAATAGTCCCCAACGCTGATACATATTTGGTATTCTAAAATATATTATTTGTTGGATGAAGAACCAATATTATCTATTTTTTATTGTTCTTACGAATCAAAAGTTTAGACAGGAATGTTTTTATGTTACTTTTAATACAATAGTAAAAGTTTTTCCAATATAAGGGTAAAAATTAATAAATGTCAAGTGAAATACTAAGAACTAATATGTTAATATACTTCCAACGTATCCAATTGAGAGGAAGAACAGGGGTTCAATTAGTTTGCAATTGCTTTAACGTCAATATGACATATTTAATGTAGGTATTTTATTTGAGCTTCTTTTCAGTGGGGATAAGAATCATTTCTAAGTACGTGTGTATTTACGGTGTTTGTTTCTCAAAACTTGAGGACTACGTCGTGAATAAATTATGTTAAATAGATTATTACCTTTTTGACTTAATGTGGTTGAGGGCATGGGGGAAAAGTATTTTCTTGATGTCTAAGATGTATATTTGCATTTATTTCAAAAGTAAGGATTTTTTCATAAGGAATTTATAGCTGAAAACGCTTAAACAATGTTGTTGTGAGATGTTTTATCAATGTATGTTTGGCATTGACTGAATATACATATTTAGCCTACAATTTAAAATGGAGAACTTTTGAGTGGATAGTCTTGAATCTTGGTGACACTAATTTGTCTATTTTTTATAGGAGAGTTTTTTTAGCTGGAAAAACGCTTACATTCAATGATATCCTCTTTGTTCGTACAGTTCTCATATATTAAATTGTTTTTGAGAAATTTAAGAACTTTTTAAAGCTTTTCAAAAAAAAATTGTGAACGGGACTTTTACATTTTTATCAATGGCACTCTCCCCATGGAATCAAAATATGTTTGCTTATTATGTTCGATGAAATTGTACTAAATTGTGGATTTGAATTAATATGAGGACAATCAACTAAATTTTGAAAATATAATTTAAACCAAATAAATTCTAACAATAATCAATTACAAATAATCAAAAATTAGAAAATATGAAAAAAACGACAATGTCTTAAAAATCATAAGTAATTCAGTTGTGTTTGACAATATTATAATTTCTGCATGTTTGTTGAGGAAAGGTAAGATGTCAGAGAGAAAACGGAGAGTAAGTCAATTAAACCAAAAAAAAATGTTTTGATTGAATAACATCAGCAAGGCTTTATTATCTAAGTGAAGTATACTTTAAATATTAATTGCTTTTTACAATAAAACATTACATTCTTTGATTACTTTTTGATTAATTTTGACGGGTTTTTAACTTACCTGGCATTCATAGATACCAGAGTCCCTTGCAACGACAAACTTAATCATGAGTACCCAATCATCGTTTTGTTTAATGACTTGGAATCGATCATCGGATGTAAAGGTGACTGTTCCGTGGGTCAGTATGTGCCAATCCTTATGTCGCCACCAGGATACCTACATATAAACATATATTTTTAGTGGATTCCTCATTGAAATACTTATGAAACATAAGTTGTATGTTATTTTCTTACTTCATTATATTACTTTGCGTATAAATTCTTATATTGATACTACATATTTAAAAAGATCGATGCCAGAATAAAACCACTATCAATAATGAAAGCAATATGATATACTTTCAAACCAATTAAGATTCTAAATCCTTTTTATCTTAACTTTATTATTGAAATATTTATTAAAAGGTGCAATTCTAAAACAAAAAATAATAGAATATCCTGAACAAATGAAAGGAATTTGATAGACCGTATTTCTTGCAATATGCATCCTTACAACTTTGATTGGAGTTTATTATAATATATAATATAACATATAATACATATCAGGAAACGACCAGGTACCCGGCCCGGGTCCCAGCTATTTTTTAATGTCCCGGCCCGGTGTCTAAAAATCACCGGGCCGGGACTTTAATATTTCGGTCGTTCTTCAATCTGAAAGTGTCGACGTTTTTCTAAATAAATTCTCCCAATTTTTTTTAAAGTAAATATTTTCTTAAAAACGTCACTTTTATAGAAAATTCTTTAAAAAAACCGTCGTCACTTTGAGAATGACAAAGGAACGAAAATATATTAAAGTCCTGGCCCGGCTTGAAAAATTTAAGTTCCGGCGAACAAAAGTGTCCCCGTCGTTATATATATATATATATATAATATATATATATATATATGTATTATATATGTATATATAAATTGATTATGAAAATATCAATTAATACCTTCCATTAGTAATTTAATATTATAAACATCCTTTTTAATTTATATATTATTATGATCGAAAAGTAAAAAGTAAATAATAGCCAATAGAAAAAATGATTTTGGTTATTTGTATCTTTAAAGGATGTGAAGAATAGATTTATGGTTATATTAGAAAAAAATAGGACCTTTTGATATAAGGTCTTCTAGGTACATTTAAAAACTCTATTTTTATATCAATCCATTTTTATGTAAGCGAGAAATTAAAAATAGGACTAAATAAAGTGTATTATTTTGTTTGATCTAACAAACAAAATGTTTGATGCATAGATATATAAGATATAAAGAGCTGATTCCCCAATTGCAGAGAAAACAGGGGTCTGTTGTTTCTGTATGTTCAAAATAAACAAAGTAATTTGACCCACGTCATCGTAAGCTGATCATAGAGATAGATTCTATCTCTATGATCAGCTTAGGATGACGTAGATCAAATTACTTTGTTTATTATGAACACACAAAATACAGCTGAACGTTGTTTCTCTGTTATTGAAGGGAATCAGCTCTCTATATCTTTATATCTCTATGGTTCGTTGCTATATACGTTTTATTATTGGAAGAAAAAAATTGTAAAAATATTATTAGAAACTTTAGTCTGACTGAAAGTTCATCAGCCTTGCAGTGCTTAATAGATACAAATTCATCAATGTAAACGTATGTAAAATATATGTATTCTTCAAAAGAATATATTTTCATTTATTTCTAAGCTTTAATTTCAATTTTATTAATCTTATAAAAATTTACCGAAAGCTAATTTAAGCTTTTCAAATATAAAATTGTTTAATGAACACAAAGTTAAAAAACAGAAGAGTAAAGGAAAAAAAGGATTATAAATATATCTACTTAATTTTCTCTTTTAATCTGAACAATATCTTTTGATAAGAAAGTTATATTAGGCTTGAAATTTTATCAATCTGAAAACGGTCTTTAAACTCCTCTTTTTAAACTTAAAGTTCTGTTTTTGTACTAATAAAAGTTAATGGTGGTCTATGAATAATATTTGTATTGTTTATATCCATTGCGCAAAGAAAAAATGTGAAAATCTATATGTACCTACAAAACCGAAGTCTTCTGGTGGTTTTAAATAAACTTTTCGTTTTTTCATGAACAGACGAGACAGCCGCCCTGATAAAAAGTGGCAACCTAAAATATTCTCTCATAATATTCTGCTCTTTTTATTTACAGGGTTCCAGAGTCAAAATAGACATTTTTAAAATGTCAACTATTTTTTTAATGTAGATTTATTATATAATTATTGTGTCTGGCATATTCCAAATTTGCTTTCCTTTCAACATAAGCAAATATAAATAATATTTCTAAGCTTTTTCAACATTGTTGAGTACATATTAAAAAAGGCGAGCATCTCATATCTTCAAAGTGTCAAAATTGAAGTATCGTATTATGAGCAGCATTGTAAGTTGGTCAAAATGAATATGATAGAAGTTACCTTACAAGGTAACAGATAAGTTTATTTTTCCTCTTACACAAGGACCTTAATCCACCCGTCAACAGACACTCTAAATCACCAGAGACTGTAGACAGATTGAACGTATCTTATGACAAATTGGTTACAAGTAATAAAAAACTTAAAAAAGTTAACCACCGTTGACAAGGTCTACTACTTTTGAAACAGCCTTTCACTAAGCAAGTGTGTCTTCTATATAAACATACGGCCAAAACAAGGTTGTGGGCGTCATGACGCCTATTTTTCTTTTTCTTAGGCTGAGAAGTATTAAAAGAAGCCTAGCTCATCTTATTACCATGGCTCAAGGCAAACTACCTAGAAAACAAATCCATATGGACTAAAGTTGATCACATAAACATCGACAAAAAATTCCAGATGTTCTACACCGAACGTATTTCTGATTTTCAACCCAAATATTACCCTTTCGCCACATTATGATCCATTGGCATTTGCTATGTATAGGATATTGTGAAAGGAATCTAATCGGACATCATTCAATCCAATGTGGAGTTCCTGAAGGCTGCGGCCATCGTGTTTAAATGGAGCAACTTCTCCTTAAAGTTAATCATAAACCATTGTAAGGATTCAGCCACTGTTCACCATGAAGAAGACCTAATTATGATTTTTTTTGGAAAAAAATATATAATAATTTATCAAAATGTGTATTTTTCTAAAATCATCATTGAGGTTTCGTTAGAAAACCTTGTAATATATTTTTTGATAGGAGATGCATTAATCTTCCATTCTTAGTTGCTAAGCGTATTGTGAAATAATAAAGGCTGTCATGATAAGGCACACCTTTATATGATCACCTAAATCATCATGCTTTTTTAAATAAGCGAACTGTCATAGATAGTTATTATATATAGCAAAATATACATTTATAAATGTGTAGATGTGATATACACCATCTGCTTAATTTTATTATGTATAGTTTGGAATAATAATTTAATAAGACTGTTATAAGACATCAGAGTATCTCAGGTTACATTGAATAAATACAGCATACAAAATTATTTTTAAGTAATAAAGAAACTTACTTACACATAGTCAAATCAACATTTTAGCTTCAAATAAAATCACTAAAATAAATGTAAAAAAACCCACTGAACAGTATTAAACCTGCTTAAAACAAAAAGACATGCTCTTATAATATACATTAAAAATAAGTAATCAATCACACTATAAATCGACCAATTAACATGATAAATATAACAGACATGAAAATAAATAGTTTGGGAGTATATTTACAGCATAGATCAAAATATATTCCGGATAAATCCCTACTTAATTTTAGTTTGCAATCACTCTTTTTTATCTTCTGAGGTTTCGAACACAAACAACAGAGGGGTTTGCTATTATTTGACTTTATATAAAGAATTATTTTTAAATTCATGGAAATTTGAATGAGGTTTGAAGGGTTGAAACGAGTGAGAAAAATTATTTCCTTCAATAACATTGACATACTATGAAAATCAATCAGCTGTCCATAAAGGTCCATAAAAAAATATCAACTTTAAACCGATAGGTTCTGTGATTTACGTTGCTGTGTTTGATTCCGAATTATTTATCCAAGTAAATAGAAATTCAGGGAGTGCGATAGCCGTGTGCGTTAAGGCGTGTTCAACTCTCAATGTTGGGGGCGCAGGTTCGACTCCGAAAGGGGATGGTCATTTTTGGTCTACCTCATTGATAGGATCCTAGGTTCGAGTAAATAATTTTAATGCTATAATGCTTATTTATATCCTGTCGGATACAATTCTATCGAACCAAATAGGCAAATAAAAATCCTCCTTGTTTTGGGTCTTCATCCTAACAGCTGACAAACTCAGGCATTTCTCTGAATAAATTATGGTGTTTGGTTCTCTCTATGGTTGTAAAGTTGAACTAGCAATGTTTGATTATAAGCAATTTTTTGCCAATATTGTTTGCTTACATTACACCTGTTGGGAAACAAATAAGCATAATATAATTAAATATCTCTATCGAACAATGTCTGTTTTCAATTAGGCTAATCAATATTCTATTGAGTATTTTTTTTCTTTGTATTCCATTTCTTATAAGGGTTAAAATTAATTACATAAATAGACATTATAATCAAAAATTTGCACTCCAACATAAGAATACTAAAGGATAAATTCAAACTTTATAATCGTTCTTGGGGAGAGAAATCTCCCTTTTTGCATTTCTTTTGTATGTATGCATCCATTTGTAGGGATAACACGGTTAAGGGGATCGGGGTGTTTCATGGACGTCTTAAAGATGTCCTTTTGAGAGAACCGTTCGGAACCGGTCTGCCGGTAGGAGATGATGGGGTTGATATTCATTATCTAGAACTTTTTTTTGAAATTGTGCATCGCACATCTAAAAATAAGTGTATAAATAAATCTAAAAAAATATTATGAAAACCTTAGGTATCATCTAAATATAAAAAATAAAATTTAAACAAAACATTAAAACATAAATAAAACTAGAGGATATCTACACTCAGAGAGTGCAAACCTCCGCCGTCACGGGGTCCTTATGAACCTTCCGAGGTGGATTTTTCACGACTGGGGCAGCGAGAGGGCGGGGGAGGGTCCCCTCGACGGAAATTTGAAAGGAAGACGCTCCCGGCACCCGATTGTACAGCATAGCGACATCTATTGGCAGAGTAGGCTAACTTGAATATTTATTAGATTTAGCTCGTTGTGCATCTTAATCTGCACTCAGAGATGCCAAAATTATCACTTGTTACTTTGACATTTCCAAACAACTCACCAAGTTCATCCAAAATATCCATAACTTTGTGAGTTACCTGCTGACAAACCAACAAACCAACGTCAGTGAAAACAATACATCCTTCGGCGGAGGTAACTAGAGGCATGTATACACTCGAGAGTGCAAACTCCGCCGATCCCCACAAAGGAATAGTGAATCTTTTGAATCAGTTAACGGAATTATAATCCAATCATATATGTCTACATAAGTAGGGTGTGTTGGTGAATAAGATGTGAGGAAGATCATCCTAAAAAACATCCATTGAAGTCATATTGGTATTGGTCATTCAGAAA
Organism: Caligus rogercresseyi; assembly: GCA_013387185.1. Classification (NCBI taxonomy): domain Eukaryota; kingdom Metazoa; phylum Arthropoda; class Copepoda; order Siphonostomatoida; family Caligidae; genus Caligus; species Caligus rogercresseyi. The sequence continues at coordinate 24,671,121 of CP045895.1, forward strand.
ACGTCACTGGATGTTAAACTCCTTTCTTTCTCCATCATGATCTATATTCGCGTTATTATAGTATGTTATGTTATTATGGGAAAAACGGGTAGAGGAAGAGGTTAAGTACGCTTCACTGGGTTGACATAGTCCTGAGCTGATAAATGAACAATAATACGTCAATGAACATTTTTGAGCGTTTGGTCTTTCCTACTCCCTGAATAGAGACCCCATTTCATTAAATTATTATTAGTAGTATTTTGCTCTTTTGTATATTTAAAAAAGCACTTAGAGATGCCAAAATTTAATCACTGTTCCTTTTGGCATTTCCAACAACTCTACCAGTTTCTTTGAATCCGTTCAGTACTTTTGAGTTATCCTGCTGACACAACCAACAAACAAACCACCCACAAACCAACGCCAGTGAAAACAATACCTCCTTCGGCGGAGGTTACAATTCCATGAATAGACATGTCTAATAAATCAATAATAGTCTAATAAAACTTTAACATCCTCTTCAAAATTTTAAAATGGCTGTAACACTTTGTTGGGAAATACTTAATTTCTTTTGATACAAAGTCCAAGAGTCGTTAATAGGAGAAGGAATTTTTAAAGAAAGAGCTCCATATCTGGCGGCAGCTGCTAAAATGACTGCAAGAAGATCTTCGGAACTTAAAAAGTCGCCATGGTCAGTTTGTTTGCTATTAGGCTTTTGCACTTAATTTAGCATACTCAATTGCTTTCAGATAACGGATTGGTTGGCTTTCGTTTTGTATAGTCTAACAACACAACTGCTTTAATTATATTTCCCTGGACCTTGCCATTCCTTTTACGTACAAAACCATGAATCGTTTAAGAAAGGAGAAAAAAGGACAGTCTACAAAGGCCTGTAGCGTGTAGTAATTCTTTTTGTAAATGGTCATAAATTATTAAACTAAATGTACCTAAATACAAATATATTTATGTTAAATTTCAATCTTCATTAACTTTAATAAATTAAATATTTTCAATATTTTTTCTTCCATAATAATTTTAAAATATTTTATTATAACATGAAATTATTTATAAAGTATTATTTTGTATATTAGACAAGAAACATTATATATAAAAATGTCTTCATTAAGAAAATGTGTCTACCTAATTGAGAATGGATTAGCCTCAGATTGAAAATATATATTATTTAGGCTCAATTACGTAATTTAAATGCTAAAATCCTTATTCATATCATCAAGGATACAAGTCAATCAAACGATATTTTGTTTATTAACTTCAAAGAGACGCTTTGATTACAGATAAAATGAAAATATATCCGAATAATAGTGTATATTGTACAGTAAACATATTATTGAAATATTGTCCATAAATATTCTAATTGAAACAAAGAGCATATAAAAACTCACCCTTTGTCTACTCCAATCTGCATAATGGCAATGATTCACCCTTTTCAAGTCAATATGTCAAATCCGACTACGGATTATAAAAAGGCTCTGTAAGTAGGTTGTAATTACATAATCTCCACCCCTTTTTTAATTATAAGAAGGGCTCCATTACATACTCATAAAAATATATATACATTACATCCTTGCTTAATGTAAGCAGTAAGAAAAAAAAAAGTAAGGAAAACAGGGGTGAGAGGGTGTAAGTAGGATATACAGTGTATAACTAAAAATACAAATTTTTTCTTGTGAAAAGTCATTCAGTCTATGATTTATACCTATTACACATTGGAGTATGTGTATATGTGTACTATATGATTGGGCTAAAGCCCTGATCTATAAGAAATAACGAGGGTATATGAAGAAAATGAAGGAGGTGTCCCTCTTTCTTCACACAATAAATTGAAAAATGTAATAAATCCTCCCAGATTATAATCCCAGTGACGAAAGATCGGCTTACCTCCTACTTCTTCACCCCCAGATTCCCCAATTTCTTTCTAACACTGCAGATTATTTATCATTATTTCTTGCCCTTTCCCTCAGGAAACTATATTATTAAAAAAGATAGAGTATATCAGGTCAGCCTCGTTCATTTATATGAAAAGCTCCTAAAAATGAAACCTCCTCCCTCTCAAATGATGAATGGACACTTGATCATAAGTCTAAGCCACCCATTCCCCCTCCCCCTTAAGCTGCTGAGATTCCCAGAGCTAGAAAACTTGTTATATACCGCAGATCATTGAATAAATGTTTAGGAGGAAAGACCATTGGCAACCATTTTGATGAAAATATTATTAATGTTAAAATAGATAGCGTTGTATGACTGTAGAGATATTGACTTTCTTTTACTATAAATGGACGTGTTTCCTTTTCCTAAAATACTTTTATGGTGCTTCGAGCTTTAAACGCTTGCATCTCTCATTGTGTGTCATGGGCACCTTTTTTTAAAAT
>CP045895.1:24673586-24693904 GCA_013387185.1 Caligus rogercresseyi
GTAACAAATCACAATTAGATCAATTTAGCTGAACAAGTATTGATCAAATTATATAAATAATACATCATGAGGTTGCGTTACCTATAATTGTGATTTGTCGAAGAAAAAAAAACATGTTTGCCTTTTATTTGCTACAGTTCCTAAATAATTTGAATATTTGGAGAGTTACTGTGATTTGGAAAATGGATTAGTTATTTAAGAAACTCTAAAGAATTCCATTAAGGAACTTGCAAATAAAAGGCAAACATGTTTTTTTTTCTTCGTAACAAATCACAATTATAGGTAACGCAACCTCATGATTTGTTATTTATATAATTTGATCAATACTTGTTCAGACTAAATTGATCTTTTCTTTACTTTCATGCCAGATATCGAAATTATAAAAACTGTTCTGAAATGTATTGACATATACAAAAAATATTTATATATTATTATAGTCAATAAACTTGAAACAAAAAAATATTGCCGCTTAAATAGAACACTAAAAAATGATCAACTTTTTGAATATGAAGCCTATTTTTTCGAATAGTACGGAAGATATTGAATTATAAAAACTGATTTGAAATGCATTGACATACTAGAAAAATAAATAGTATTGACATTTGTGGTTATTCGTACTTTGCACGAAGATAACTGGGCCTGAACTATTAGAAATGATGAAAATTGTAAATTTCACAAAATCCTTATCCTGGACACAAAAGCAAAATTAGAAATGATAAAAGTATTTTTTCATGTTTTCTGGACATAGGCAAATAGGAAATAACAGTTTAACTCAAGGATAAACAAAGACCTTAATTTTTTTACATAGTGTTATCATTTATTTTTTAATTTTGTTATATAATAACCCAAATTAAAAAACTATTACGGCTCTATAATGAAAAAGTTCCTCGAGACTTACCTGGAATAAAAAACCACAGGCTCTACCAACTACTTTCTCTATGAGTCAAGTGATATATTGACTAATAACACAATAGTATTATTATGGTTACGACTATTAAAAAATAATCATTCCCTCTACAATGAGAAAGGCAAACATATTGCCTTGATAGTATTTATATTTATTTTATTACTGTAAAAAGATATAAGCTATATGAGATTTTTGAATTAGCAAAGAAAAAAGGGAGCTCGATAGCCCTTGCGTGTTAAGGCGTGTTCAACTCTCATTTTTGGGGCGCAGTTCGAATCCCGAGAGGGGATGGTCATTTTTGGTCTACCTCATTGATAAGATCCTAGGTTCGATAGACTAATTTAATGCTATAATGCTCATTTATATCCTGTCGGAAGCTGCAATTCTATCGAACTATATAGGCAAAATTCTCTGAGAATCCCAAAACCGCAAAGTTTGCTCTGGAACCACGCAGCCGAAGTTGTGAATATTCTCCATCCTTGTCACCAAAATATGCGAAATCGCTCAAAATATTGTTAAACAGAATAAAAGTTCATGAGAATGTATGAAAATTGATTATGTTTTTATTGTTCATCATTTATACTGTATGGAATTTTATTTTTAATCTTATGTATTTTAACATGTATGTATATCTCCTGTTTATGAGAATTGTGGTCTTTAAAAGGAAATAATTTTTAACTAGAATGTTTATTTATGTTTTTATGAAACACAATTTTCCTTTTTATTATTTGTTATTTATTTATATATATTTATGTATTGTATACATATTTTAAAAAGAATATAAACCTTGCTGATGAAAAAAAACCGCCTGAGTAGAACAGTTAAATGAATGAATAAATCGTTAAATTAACAATATGTATGTTTATTATATATTTTTACTGGCAATGGGAAAGGAAATATTCTTTTTATTAACGAATACATAGTTTAGAAATCAACTAAAATTATAGCATGGTGGTGTTTTTGATGGTGAGTGAGTATCATCATTTATTTCATTCTAATTATTTGTATAATATAGCTAATCAGCTAGGATTAGGTGGTTTAAAAACATTTGATATAAAATAATGATAAAACAATAAATATAAAAAACTATAAAGCACAACTAGTTTGAATACAAATGCCTAAATACGTTATGGAGGAATTGTCCCAAAGATTTTTTTAACTCTTGGTCATATCGGTTGTACTATTTTGTACTATTCAACTTGAGATCCATCTCTGCGTCAGTAGCACTCCTTTGTGTGTTCGTGCTCAATTGCTTTCTAGTTGTGTATATTGCTATTTAATGTAAAAATCGTTGTATTATTATTTTGATGTGTATGTATGTATAGTGGTAAACAGCAAAAATTATTTCATACAAAATAGAAAAGGATGATAGGGATGAGAATTTGTTTTTGTGATATGTGTTACAGCTGTTTATTTTATTATTGATGTGAAATGATTTTTTGAGTAATCACTTAAAACAAATTTTTCTTAAATATGGACTTATATGCAATTACACAATATATCAATAAAGACAAAAAACAGTATACAATACGGCATCACCGACACAAGATAAAAAAATATAATTTCATATTCACTGAAATACGAGAGTAATTAACGTTTTTAATTAGTCATTTTGGAAATAGTCATATATATATATATATATATAGTATATATATATATATATATATCTCAGAAACGACCAGGACACTTTTTTTGCCAGGACCCGGGCCAGGACTTAAATTTTCAAGCTTGGACGGGCCATAACCGGGCTGGGACTTTAATATTTTCGTTCCTTTGTAATTATGAAATTGACGACGTTCTATATATATATATATATATATAATATTTATATATATATATAATATATATAGATATACCTACAGATATATAAATAATGGGTGTAGTACAAAGAATTCCATTATTTTCCAATAGGTAGCTATAGTAATAGGAATCTCGCATTGTATAAGTGTGACCGGGTTACACTAGATGGCATTTGAAAAATAATATTTCGTAATAAAAAAAAACTTCACTAACAGTTTTATGATTGCTTGATTCAGTATTGTTTGAGCACGCGTCAAAGATGGACATCAGCAAAAAGAAAATACGCCATATTTTAAGTTTTTCTTCGATAAAGGCAAATATGCAAGCCAGGCGGCTGATAATGGTGAATAGGGTTGACGCGCAATTTTGGTGTCGTTGATTCCGTTCTGGTAATTTTGATGTCCAAGCTCTGGATGGCCAATGGTCGATAAAATATGGAAATCGTCGAGTCCGACCGTCATGTTAGCACTGTTTTGATTGCCCAGTAGCTATGCATTACACAAAAACACGTTTGGAATCACTTAAATAAGGCTGGATACAAAAAGAAGCTCGATGTATGGGTACCACACGAGTTAACACAAAAACCCTCATAGACCGAATTTCCATCTGCGAATCACTGTTGAATCCCAACAAAATCGATCCATTTCTGAAGCCGATAGTTACTTGTGATGAAAATTGGGTCACTTACGACAACGTCAAGCGAAAACAGCCATAGTCGAATCCCGGTGACCTGGATCAAACCAGGCTTGATCAGGAAGGTTTTGCTGTGTGTGTTTGGTGGGATGGGCAGGGAATCATCTACTATGAACTACTACCCTACAGTCAAACTCTTAATTCAGACCTGTACTGTCAACAATTGGACCCTCTGAATCGCCCAGAAGCGGCCAGCTTTGGTCAATAGGAGAAGAATATTGTCCATCAGGACAACGCCACATTGTTAGTGATACGCACAAACTCCGGGAGCTTGGTTGGAAGGTTCTTAGGACCTGGCACCAAGTGATTATACCTGTTCCTGTCTATGGCGAATAATTTTGCTGGTGAAAAAATTGCGCCAAGAAGAGTTTGTGAAAATGGATTGTCCCACTTTTGCCAAGAGGGACGATAATTTCTATGAGAGAGGCATTATGAAATTACCTTCAAAAGGGCAACAAGTTATCGAACAAAACGGTGCATATTTGACCTAAATAGGATCATTTTACTAACTATGCTAAATAAAACCTTCAATTAAATACAAAAATAATGGATTTCTTTTCACTACACCTATATATATATATATATATATACCATATATACTCTTCAACATAAAATCTAATTCAATTATTAAGAGTATACATAACGAAATTGCAAATAATGTAAAGATTATGCAATGACATTATGTGGGACTTTATATTTAATTTTTTTTGGTTTTAGTAAATTAAGTCATGAAATATAAAAAGGTGAACGAATAAAATTCAGGCTTCGGGGGCTTGTCTTTCCAAGCATTCGGTGGTGGATGTGATGTAGACGCCGAAGATATCTTAAACATTTATTTTTGAATTGATTTGACCAACTTTTGTTAGCCAGGAGAAGTTAGTATATTTTGTTAAGTGGAAATAAAACCTAACTAACAAATAACATTAATCATAGGTAGGTAGTGCTTGTTAGTTGTCAATTCATATTTCATATTGTCTGATTTCAATGAAAAAAGACAGCGTAAGTAGATTTTCTGATAGTTAAGCCAACAGTATTGTATGAAAAAAACAATATGTGATATTTTCGTAGGTCTAGTCGCTGCATCCTCGTTGCCTGAGGTCGAAAGGGCGATAGAGAATTTATCCCGTAGTGTCACAGAATACTCCAAGAGGACTGAACCCTCTCTAAACGCCGACAAGACACAGAAGATGCTACTTGGGTACTCTACCTGTGCGACTCCCGACAGAGTTAGGACTGACCCCTTAGTGGAGCACAAGACTCTCTTAACTATCTCGCCCATATCCTTCTAGGCGTCCGGAGGTCTGATAGAATGGGAACGGCTGATCTCCTCGGCAGAGTTGGAATCCAACAATAAACAAAGATTGTTGTTCGGCAGTCAGGGATGTCTGCTGGGAAGGCGGTCTACCTTCCAAATTCCCCCCTCATTGATGTCCTCTGCACCTCGAACTCCAGGACAATTAGTGGAACGAGCGATCTCAGGAGATTAATTCTATCGGCTGCACTTCTGCGATCACCACGACAAAAACATGGAATTCGTCTCCAGAGCTGAGAAAGGCACCCACTCTTCTAGAAGCAAGGGGAGCGGCAACAAGGCTTGCAAGAATCTCAAGATATCTCTAAATTATAATAAATAAAGTTTTGATTTTCTAGTAGTTTATTTATATGATATATTTATAAATTAATTGTATCACTTTTAGTAGCCCTAAAGCTAGTGTCATATTGACACCAAATATATTTCATCAACAAACATACACAACTAACTTCTTCATGCGCACTACGCCAAGACATGGCCTGTGTGTGTGTAGTCGCACATAGGCAACAGCCCCTATTGTTGTAATTTTGCCTAATGGCTAAAATATTCAAAACCTGTTATCCGTGTTTCCCTTTTGTTGAAGGGATATGAAAGGAAGTCATATTTTAGACATTGTACCAACAACATACCAGGTAGAATATATATACAAAAAAAGGTATGTATGTAAAATGTGTTTTTTTTCTATCATGGAAAGCCTCAGGAATATTGAAAATATTTGCTGTATATGTACATGTGCCTATATTAAAGTAGAATGAGGTTTTGTTTGTTTTTATATCCTTTGTTGAATAAACGAAATAGAAAGGGAAAAAACCTCTTACAGTGATTAGAAGTGATGCATATATAGTAAACTACCCAGGGCATCAGACAGACCCTCATTAATGAATGCCCATGAGGAGAGGAGGAATTGAATTAAAATTAAACAAAAAATGACATTTTTTAACCAACTGGATCAGTTTTATTTTTTAAACAATATAACTGGTTATTGCTATACAAACAAGAGATTTATCATTGAAGCATAGAGATACATCATTATTATTTCTTGCCACAAGTATCCTCTAAGACCTTCATGTTTACCCCCTCAAAAAAATGGTGCCACTATTATTAAGTATACTCATACAAAGAAAGATATTATTGAGGCGATCAAAATGTCATCTTATTATGTTGTGCTGTAATTTAACTTTACTATCATAAGTATATACGTAAAAATAAACGATTAGTACTTATTTTGTTAATACACATACTATAACTAGATTAATTAAGTCATGTCTCTTGTTTTTAATCACTCATAAACCTTCCAATACAGTAAACCAATAAAGACTAGATTTTTCATAAAACAGAGGATTACATTACTATGATAATAATAATACCCTATTGAGTTAACGGACATCTTTACAAATATATGATGGAGCGATCGTTAGGCATCCCATGTCTATAGATAAGTTTTTCGGATCATTAATTATTGTGCCATCTCTTTTTTATCTTGTCTTTTTGATAGATGTACAATTCTACTGCTGTTACCATTACTGATAGATATTTGGCTAGAGATATAGTTGATTATGTATGTATATACACATAAAACATTAATAAACGGCGACATAATATTTCTAGACATTCATCCTCAACATGTCTTTGGTAATGAGACCCAATTGTGAAAGCAAAGAATTATGGTATGCCCTTGAAAGAAAAAGCTCTACTCTAATGGTCTATAATATTTCCATAAACGTGGAAAAGAACCTCAGAGCTCTGCATGTTAAATGGCTCCGAACTACAGTTACTAAATCAAGTTTGTTCAATAGGTGAACTTCAACATTTTTAATTCAACGATATTAAAATAATCAAAAAATAAAGTTACAAAATTAATTTAAGTAGAAATAAGCTACAGTACTTTATCATATTATACAAGAACTGGTCTCTCTTTCTCTTCTCTCTCTCTCCTCTATATTATATATATATATATATATATATATATATATACATTAGGGTTGTTCTTATTTTTCAAAAGTTTGAAATGTTAGCAACATTGTGGATTTTCTGTTTCTTGGTGATAAAAGAAGACGACATATACAAAGTTTGAACAAAATCGGTCAACATTACAAGGTTGCGCAACGAGGTCAAAGTTTTAAAATTTAGTGAAAATATAGTTTTTCGCAAATTTCTTCAAAATAGTGGACGTTACAGACTTCAATAATAATGATTAATTTAAAGGAATTATAAATACGTTAGAGACAAAGTAAAATTTTGAGAAGATACCTTGACGCAAATCTAAGAAACACATTATTTTTATTTTTTTCATAATCGATTTCTTATAGGTCAATACAGGCTCTGAATCATATGATGTAAACTCAGATTGTACTGAATTCTGAATTGATAGAATGCAACCAGGTCATTTTTGGATTTATCATCTAAAGTTATACTAAACTTAAAAGTACTATTTTACTCTGAAGCGAACAAGTCATCTTCTTAAGGCGAGTGAAGTTAATTGATACAAAAAAGCTATGAAATAAGCTAACAATATACACTCCATTTTTTTCTTTGTTTTTACTGAAAACTTTGTTTTATTAAAAAACGTCATACATACGTCTGGTAGTAAATTAGATTTCCTTTAAATTAATCATTATTATTGAAGTCTGTAACGTACACCATTTTGAAGAAATTTGCGAAAACTATATTTTTACTAAATTTTTAAAACTTTGACCTCGTTGTGCGACCTCGTAATGTTGACCGATTTTGTTCAAACTTTCTATGTCGTCTTTTTTATCACCAAGAAACAGAAAATCCACAATGTTGCTAACATTTCAAACATTTGAAAAATAAGAACAACCCTAATATACATACATATATAAATTATAAGAAATCGATCATTACCGACATTATAATTTTCGTTGGAAGTACATTACATTACAACAAGATACAGTAAAACGATAACTCTTTCTTCTGGCATGATCTGTATAAATACATTAAATATTGAAATAACTATTCCTTCTAGTCATTGTATCTAACGAGACTATTCCAGCATTGTCGTCTATGAGTATTTAGTTAATGATATGACGCCTAAGCACCCAATCACTTCTCCTTCACTCAAAAGTGTTGTCTTGGGTAACCTGAGCTCCCAATACTACGGTGTTGCTAATACTTTGTTTCCTTTTATATTTTAAGTTGGACCTTTTTTCATTCCTGTATAATGAAAACAATAAAGATAAAACTTACTCTTTTTTATATACTGCAATGGCCCTTGAATTTTTGTATATACAGGGTGTACAAGTGAAACCTTTACACTTAGCAGGTCAAACTTTATTGAGATCTAGTACAGCAGTAGGAAGAATCACGTGAAAACCAATTTTACAATATGAAAGAACAGGTATTTTAAACTTTTTCATTCGATGTACCCCCTGTTGGCGGCCACGATGGCCATGAGGCGCTTCCTGAAAGCTTGGCAGACCTTGGCCACAAAGTCCTCGTCCATTCCGGCCGACTCTTGGTTGACGGCGGCTTTCAGGGCGGCGATGTTTGGGTGGCGAAGCTTGCAGGCCTTGAACTCCATGTGCGGCCAGAAAGCGTAGTCCAAGGGGTTGGCGTTGGGGCTCTGGGGGGCCACAAGTCCTTGGCCAAGAGCTCTTGAGGTTGTTGATGAGAGCTTGGCAGCATTGGAGATGCTTTTCCTTCATTGCAGGGGTTAGCAACGGCCTCTCCAACCTCACCAAACTCTTCCCACCCGAATTCTTGACAGCCAAGGCCAACGTGGAATGCGGAACGCCCATGTTAGCCGTGGGCCCTGATCGACTTCAAAGGGTCCGCCATGAGGATTTACATGAGACTGCTTAGCACCCGACCCGACCTCCCAATCAATGCCAGTTGCCTTGACCTTGTACTCGGTGGGCCTGCTGATGCCCAACTGCCTCGAAATCTCCGTCGGTGTTTCCCAGGTTTCCAAAAGCGCGTGGATCCGAATGCGGATATTACATTCCAGAGACATCTTCTTCGGAGTCGATTGACCGATTTTTGTTTACTTTTTTTTGTTTGAAAGATGAGAAGCAAAGGTTTTTTTCTTATCTTGTAGGAACGAAGCTGAGAAGAACATGAAACTTAGCATTTAACTAAATACGAGTGTAAAAGTTTCACTTGTACACCCGGTATTTAAAAAAAACTGACATTTAAACTGAGAACCAATCGCAACGTTTAAAAATAAAGTTTCGTTGATATTTTAAAAAGACGATTGTGATTTCTGTGATGAGATATATAGTATATGACTCTTCGATTTAAAAAAGTAAACTTATTCATAAAAGAAGCTTTAAGTAATTGATTTACATATCAAACTTTTGACCGAATCCATGAATAACTTAATAGTAATAAGAAACTCTTCAAAAATTATAATTTATCAAGGTTTAATTTCTTTTCTAATGAAAAGATATTATTTCAATTACCAATATTTATTTACGGCATCTTTCTTCTTGGCCCAGTGAGCATATATATTTCGACAAATTAAACCAAAGATATACAAAAAGGTTTGTGCAGATACGTTGTAAATAAATTATCAATAAATAACAATAATTTAAACGAAACAAACATTTAAATAATATGGAAACAATCATTTTATTAAAGTCACCAAAAGTATAAAAAATCATTTCTTTAATAAATTTTGTGAATATAAAACAAAAATTGGAATGATAAAGAAAGGTCGTCGTTTTAACTGTTTGCATTTTGTATAATGTGTTGTGTACTTTGTTTAGGACGGCGTCACATTTGGAATTCCTTGTGAACGCCAGAAAATATTCCTCAGAAGTTTTGATTTTGAAAAGATCTTTGACGGAGGTTTGGAGGGCCTGGCAAGTCTCTGTTAATGTGGGGCAGTTCCAAAGGAGATGATGATCTGTTGTGTCTTGAGTGTATTTTACAGACTTGTACAGTATTTTATTACCCTTCAGGATCAAGATCTCCATTTATCCATATTATTTGCGGCATTGATTTAATATGTTTTGTTCATTTTTTTGTATGTATATATATTTGTATAAACTATCTATTGAAACATATATGTATTTGTAACAGCATTACAACGTAGACAAGACAAATTATAATCATTCTTTTATTCATAATCTATACACAGTCTTTGTATTTATTGACTTTATATTATTGATAAGCCGTCTTAACTCCATGAAAATATAAAAATAAATTATACGGATATCCAAAATATAATCAATATTATTGAATTGTGAATACTTTCATTTTTACTCCATCCCTCAAAAAGCAGGTATGAGCATATTGATACATATTAATGGACAGTATGTAAATGTTTTTACATACAGCTAACTTATATACTTCTAGAATTCACAATGTGCGATGTAAATTTTTATAACACAATAGTATCAAAGAAAAGAAAAAGTGGAGCACATTTTAATTATACAACAACAAAAAGAGTATGACGATGTATAACAAAAACAATTAACAAACTAGAGGCATATATACACTCAGAGAGTGCAAACCTCCGCCGTCGCGGGGTCCTTATGAGCCTTCCGAGGCGGATTTTTCACGACTGGGGCGGCGTAGAGGGACGGGGGAGGGTTCCCCTCGACGGAAATTCCGAGAGGAAGACGCTCCCGGCACCCGATTTCACAGCACAGCGACATCTATTGGCAGAGTAGGCTAACTTGAAAAATTTATTAGTATTTAGCTCATTTTGCATCTTAATTTTGCACTCAGAGATGCCAAAATTTAATCACTTGTTACTTTTGCCATTTCCAACAACTCCACAAAGTTTTATTCGAATCTGTTCTGTACTTTTTGAGTTATCCTGCTGACAAACAAAACCAACCAACCAACAAACCAACGCCAGTGAAAACAATACCTCCTTCGGCGGAGGTAATAACCTGTATGGTGCTTCATGGACAGAAAAATAAAATGTTTTTGTAAATTATTATCATTCTCCCATAAATAATTCAATGACCTAATTTCTGAACACAAATTCTCGTGATAACATGTGAATAAATAAAATATATTTATTAGGATAGCATATTATTTGTTGCTCTTAATTTGTGGAATTAGCTTATTTGATTTTGTTCGGAGTACCACGATAGACTTATTTAAGCCTTTGAAAGCTTAAAAAATCAAGTTGTAAAAAAAACAATATGAGAAAATATCTACTATTTAATACTTAACATAAAAAATATAAATGTATTACAATTTATTATAAAAATATGTGATATATTTTATGGTGATCATGCTATATAATGATATTAGTTATTTAATATTACGTTCAGGACCTTGACGTACCTTTATCCATAATTTTTTAAGTCCCAATACTTCATGGCGAGTCATAAATCAACCATAAATGAACATATATTTAAAAAAGCTGTTGGAAGTAGTTTAAGTACTTTTTTATTGTCCTCCTCTCCAGATTGCAATGAATCCTTTAAAATAGCATTATCATTTATTATTCTGCATGAGAAAGGAGAGAAAACGTTATAATACCTATTGCAGTGGTGATGATATCTAAATGGAATTTGAAAGTTTCTCATAAAGTTGCATTACTCACTAAAGAGCTTTATTTTTCTACATTTCAAGGTTATGGAGATCACTTTTTACCCTTTTCATTTGGACAAGCGGAGACCAACGTTACGATTCAGGTCGGAAGCAGCGCGTATCTTCATTGCCCTGTTGTTAACCTAGGAGAAAGAGAGGTAAGTCACTAAATCTTAAACATTTATGATTATAAGTTTATGTGTTGATATACCTATTTAACGTTTAAAAGGTTTCACTTATTATTTATAATGTTTTTGTTATTTAAGGTTATTTATACATCTTTAAAAAGACCAAAAAACTATCAAAAATAATAAAACTCTATTAGAAATCCATGTTAAAATGCCTAAATAATAGAAATCCACCTATATAAGATAAAAAGGAAGTTTGAAGGTCTAAATATACAGCTTTTTTAATGATAAATGACAAGTTTTAAGACGATCATTATCTTTCTGTATAACTTTTCCCCCATCAAAAATTCAGTTTTGCCCATCACATCATTTATTTTCAACTATAATTTTACAATTCTTAAAAAAACATCGACTTCTTCTTACAAATCCATTTATGAAATAAAAAATTAGATCATGAATTAAAACAGTATGCAATGTTACGTAAAAAAAATTAATATGTACTTTATAAGTAAAAATGTTGATAACATCAGGATGTTAATCATAAATATAAACAAATAATAGTATACAAAATCATGATTTTTTATGTAGAGTCAAAATGTTTAAAAACCTAAAAAATTGTAAACGATAACTGATTCTAGTTATTAAATTATCTAGATGAATGCGTGTAAGACTATTGATATTGAGGCTATAAGTTCGACTCATGAGATGAAAGGTCAATAATGATTAACTTATCCGAAAAGATTGTAAATGCAGTCGACTAATTTTAATACTAAGGTTCTTATTAATATCAACTCAGATTTAATTTTGAAGTTGTACGTCAATACTGTTTTTGTATATATATATATATATATATATATATATATATATATCAGATTATAGCGTTTATAAATACAATACATGTGTGTTCTTCCTTCTTTTTCTTCATCGGAACCTTTTTGACATCATATTTGCTTCAAATTCCATCGAAACAAATATCGAAAATAGTAATCTCTTTGAATATTTGACATTCACCCCATTGCTCCTGACTCAATTTGCTGATTAATTGACAAAAATATTATATAAATAAATTACTTTTCCAAAAACTATTTGTTAGTTCTTCTCCTTTTTTTTTTCTTTCATGTAATGATGAATATTATCTAGTTTTCAAAGAAAACCCCCCTTTTTCCTCCCACGCAAGTTTCAAAACTTTTACCATTATACCATGTAGGTAGGTAGGCATGGCTTAGCATGATGCTCTTGTCTTTCAAGAATGTCTTGATATAAAAATATATACTATGTACAGCTCGTATGCATTTCGAAACGAGTTCTTTATTACTTAGACTTTTACTACACATATACAAGCATAAGAAATAAGAAAAATAGCCTTAGGGAATGTGCAAATCTTAAAGTCGTGAAGTTTGTTGGCGCTATTATAATGGCATTAGTGAAATTAGCTCCTTTTATGTCCGTAGGTGTCTTTTATAAAATAACATTAGGGAAATATTAAGACTATTTAACGGTATTATAAGCCTATAAAAAAATTATGTACTATCAAAAGCAACCAATCTGTGGATTAGGATTTTTACATAACATTTATATGGTCCTTTATTCATTGTATTAAGAAAGTATTTTTTGATTGCAAAATAATTCATCTAGAGAAAATATAAGAAAACTTTTTCATAAATAAATTTGATGCAGTCTTTTTGATGTTACTAACTAATGGCGATGTATGTAAAATACACCATATTATGTTTGCACAAGTATGTTTAACTAGTGTTTAAGGCCATTGAGGGAACATAAGTTTGTTCAACATTCTGAGTTTGGATAAATATTTTTTGCTTAGTTGCAATAATCGATTTGCATTCGTGATAATATAAATAACAAGTATTGGATTACAATTATTTTATTCATGCCAAGTTTATTTTGTTGAAGATAATTAGTTTTGACTCTCTTACTCTCTTGATAACATGCTTCCTCAGCATTGAAAATTAAACATGTTTACAATTTGAATCAGCGAGCTCCTTTCTAAATATTCCTTATTTTACAAAATAATAACAAAACTATAAATATATCATTCAAAACAATAAAGATTAAAGTTTTTATGCTCAAACAACACTTTTAAAAGCTTTTTTTTACCCTTTAATCTCTTTACCTATAGAGTTGATGAAATGAATGTTCACGATTATTTAGAGTTATTGCCATTCATCCTGGTGGTTGTCATTCTATTATATTTAGTCGGCTGATTACTCTAAGCTAAAACGACCCACTTATCATTTGAGGAGGGAGTGGCCCCCATAGGAATAATTCAAGAAAGAGAATATATATATATATATATATATATCTTTGCAGAAGATGCATATGAACTAATAAACAAGGCAAAAATATATATATATATATGGGGTAGTTTTTGCAGGAATGTATAATGAAGCAAACTCTGCATATACATATAATGTTTATATTAATAGAGGAATTATGTATTCTTTGTTTTAATATATCATGCTGAATAAACAACAAAAAATTCTACCCACAGGAAGAGATGCACTATAAAGCATTGATTCTTGCAATTTAAAAAACCCTGTATTATAGCAGGCACTCAAAGAGACCCAAATAAGTAGTTGTTAGAAATAGGGGACATTTTGGTACACAGAAGGTACTATAGTACTAAATTTTTCTTCACGGGGGAAATTGGGCGACCCCTAAAAAAGATGTGCCAATAAAATGAATAAGTATATGAACGTAGTATTTTTTTCCCTTTCTTTATTAAAATATATTATGTACATCAAAACAGAAAAGCATTCATAAGCATACCGCATAAGGAAACCGGAGTAGTACATAAAAGAAAATACATGAAATAAACATTAAGGTTTTTAATTAATATTCCGGGAAGGAATAAAGGCTCACAATTAAATTAACATTCATACTAAAACAAACAATTCACATCTCATAAAAGTATCTATAAGAAACTACAAAATTCTTTAAATCTTATGCAAATGTTTTTTCTGATTTAAAGATTCTCCAGGGGTGCTTCACGATTTGAATTCACCATAGGAACTACTTAAACATATGGAGCTAAATACCTAGCTGATGCAGCTAGTATAATGGCTCTCAGATAATCTTCTTTGGAGGCTGGTATAGAGTTAGCTTTTGAGCTATAAAAGCTTTAAAGTTCAAAAATGCAAAGTTTTTGGTGAGGCACTAATTTTGTCCCTCGAAACTCCAATAAAATCAGTCCTTTAAAGTAGCCTTCATTTCCTCTTTCAAGACCTGGCAGATTTATTTTCAAGAAATATTTTAGTATGACACTGCATGGCAGTCCACAAACGCATGAAGGGTGTTGTTGTACAATATTCCACAGTCCTTGCAAGGCCTGTAAAATTTTATGCAATCGGTTGAAATTTGCAGTTGAACTGTAAATTTCCTATGGTCGAAGATACCTCGTAAAGAAGATACAACCTTTTTCTTTCACTTGAAAGGGAGATTTAATCGGACACGGTGTATGTTCCAAATATTGATCTACCTTTTCCTCATAGCTTATTTCAACCATCTTGATATGCCACGGGATGGGCATGAGAAAATTATTTGATGTACGCGCTAAGGATCACAGCTTCACATTTCCCCCTCATCTGAACAGATTCAATGGAAGATTGTATGTTTCTTGACATATCTGAAATCTTACGACTTTTTACCCTTTCTGTTCAACACCAATTCTTTCATTTAGGATTGGTATCATTTGCTTGGCTACCACACCTGAGAGAATTCTAAAAAAACTCATTGAGCATTGTTATAGGACGCCAGTGACTAAAGTCAGAACCGTTCCCTTTTTTGGGGATGAGAGCTATTCGTCCTTTAGTGATAGATTTTGGAAGTATACCTTGTTTTTCCAAGTATCTTCCGATTTTTTGTAAGTAAGGTACTGCTTCTTTTGTGGAATGTGTGAATATTTTTCTACTGATCCCATCAGGACAGTAAACTTTATTATCTCTGTAGTTCTTAGAAATGTAGTTTGATATTTATTTTTTCGGTGAATAAATAGTTATTAGCTTTAGACGATATTTTAATTTTTCTTGGAAACTTGTATACATTAAGATTAACCGTCTCTTGGAAGCGTTTTATGGAAGTAATTTAAAATAGCCTGAGGCTTTGTTAGCACTGTTCCATTATCGTTGATCTTCTGAATTCCTGAGGCAGATATTTTTTCACCGATCTTTGCTTTTGGATTTTTTTTGTATGGACAGCTTTCCAAATTGTATTTTGCTCTCCTTTCAGCCTCGACAACTTCAGCTATCCTAAAGAAATTTGAAGAATCTGCCAGAAATGATCGAGCAAAAATCGAGCTACTGTTTAAAACTTTTTCAACTTGTAGATTAAATACTTTTTGTTGTTTATGTTTTTCATATTTAAAAGATGAGTTGTGGCGAATATGGCCTTTAAAAAATTATCTGCAGTATGTTGTAAATTGGTCGATTTTCTATATCCTTTTTCAAATTATGTCTCAATTTTTTCTTGAAAATTTCGTCTTCGAACATCCAATTTGGTATTCTGGGTGATTATATTTTTCTTCGACAATGAAAATCTAAACATATAAGTGTGTGGTCCGATGACGATTCTGTTTTGTAGAAGGCTGTTTTGAACATTTGTATCAAACTCGGTGAACAAAGGCCATGTCGATTCGTGATGATTGAATTCCTCTCCTTCAGGAGACTTTATCTTGTGGGCTAAATTTTTTGGTCAAGTCTACCAAGTAAAACTTATGTATCAGATTTTGAAGGTAATTGAAGTTAGGATATCTTGATTGTCTACTATCTATATCTACATTCAAATCTCCTTGGAGAAGAAATAACATTGGAAATTTTACTTGGGCGTTAATTATGGACTGGAAATCGACGGAGATTTCTCACAAGGGCCGTACAGGTTCATTACATTGATTGATACTTAATTTTTAGTTATAATAATTTTATGCCATGAAAGCTCTCTTACTAGCACCACTCCGGAGTGACGTCTTTTTTTAAAATCCGTTTTAGTCTGTATATGATTAATGTGTAAATGAGAACAAAAATAGGGCTATGCAATAAAATTAATAACTTACTATATTACAACTTTTATATAAAATGTTGTGTCTCTAAGAGTGATATACCCAATCGGTAAAATTGTGTCCATGTTTAAAATATGTACCATTCTTTTCAGAAGTATTTTAGGATACCCTAATGCATTTTGCCTGTTTCCCATATCTAGATGAAAAATTAGTTTCAAGCCTATTTATTTTGCCTGCCGACATTGATCTGGTTCTCCCGTTAATTATTTTATTAAGTCCAAGTGAGATTTGCGAGGTCTTATGGGAATTTCCGAAACAGTAATTTCTCTTGCATCAAGATTAGACAAAGGAAGGATTGAATTTGTGTTGTCTGAATTAGTGAAGGTTCCATTCGCTTCTTCTTCTGAAGTTACTACCATCTCTTGAATATCACTAATTGTTTCCTCCGCACCACGCCATTCCACTTCATCAGTAGGCCTCCCTTCCGATTCATTATCTTCATAGACTTCTTATTTTTCTGAGCTCTCTATCTGAGCTACGTTTTCTAATGATATAATAGGGACACTATCGCTTGTTTTAGGGTCATTATTATCCAAGATTTCCATACCATTACCCCAAGGGCATATTTTTCGCCTTTCTGATTGTTCTTCAGAAGAACTACGCTCCATTAAGGTTTGATTGAGTGTTATTCGTAATGAAAAGTTGTGACTCACACGTCCATGCAAAAATGATCGTTCCGGAGTCCAATCAGTTTAAAGTGTAGAATGAAACTATTGGCAGTAGCCTCATTCTACTCTTGAATTGTGCGATGTACGATAGGATTGCCTTGAGATATAAGTTTTCTCCGATGGCAGTACGTGGGATGCTAGCAATGTGTTTTTGGACTCGGGAACGACCATTTGATGCTTACATCGTTAGTAAAGTATTACAAGAAGCTTATTTTGTTTATTTTCTCCCAGATATATACAAACAAAAAGGTTTCGTGATTGATGAAGGGCTGCCCACATTACGAATAGAATTAGAAGTGCAATAATATTGTTATTCAACATACAAATCCTATTTTAGCCCAAAATAATCGGAGAATCATAAAAATAATACTATTATTAGCAAATTCACCTCCATGGCCACCTTTTTACATTAAAATATATCCCCTTTGATTTATACGAATAACATAAATTTGCTATTAAATCCAAACACCTATTAATTTATGATGTGAAATTTGTTTGTTATGGGTTTTTGTCAGCTTTATATGATGACTAGAGAGCGGAAAAAATGTGAGATTTTTGCCACAAAATGTTGTTTTAATGTTACCCAAATGAGCAAAAAATGTTAAAAAATGTTTTTTTAATGTTACACAAATGAGCAAAAATGTTAATTATATAGACTCCAAATTTGATATAATGTGAATATATTCTTTCATAAAAACACTGACATACAATTATCTCTGCCAATTTTTTCTCTGTGATGTTTTGGCGACGGTCGGATAAAACATTTTCAACCGCGAAAATGATCTCTTCAAATCTACCGAGGTATTGGGACAGCATTTTAGAATAGCTCCATCCATTGGGCACATCCCATCTGGAAGAACAACTCTAGGTTTACTAGCAGCACATCTCGTACCTGGTAGGGCAGGATTTTTCTTTACAACGTAATCCAACTTAGTTTTAAAAACCACTACGGGGTCAGCTAGAATCTTGTTGATCCTTTCCTCAGTATCTTCAAAGATTCTGAGTCCATCTTCAAGTGTAATTCCAGCAGTATCCAGGCTGGTAATTGAATTTGGCAGAAACGATAAATAACTTGCAATAAATAGGATGCTTTTCATTTTAAAATCCACCGACTACGGATATACATTTGGCATCGTCAGGGTCAAACATATCCACGACTGCTTTGACCTGCTCGAAATTCTGACCATATCAAACAGCTCCCCGGATCCAGGTTCCCTATCTGGTCATAATTGGATCAGGGCAACATTTTCTGAATTTTGCTCGTCGAGATGGGGCTTTGAGGAATACTTTTTTACCGAAGAAATGAGACTATTTACGTCCGCAAAATGGTATTTGACCTTATCCGTCACACGATGAAGCAAATTACAAACAGATGTCACATGCATTAGAGACGGATAAAAGACCCTAAGGTCTCGTCAATTCTTCCTCATATACTGAGCTGCATCAGTCACGAGAATTTTTGCCAAGCTTGCCTCAAACTGAAGATCATCATTCTGAGAGTATTATTGACGATCCTAGCCATGGTGTTTGAATCAGAAGTGGGGACGATTGAATATTTCACCACAAATGGAACATCAAAGGAGTTCTCATCTAAACGCCCCAATTAGGACATTAACTACTTCGCGCCCAACTACATCAATGCTACCATCAATCTACAAAGACTGACCGTACAGCTCAGATCGCATCTTTTCCATGATTTCCGAAAAATATTCAGGCAAATATTGTCTTCCTCAGGGACGTATTGATATAACCATATTATTTTCCAGAAAAAACTTCTTGAGGATCGGATTGCTCAGCTTTTTCCAAGGAATGTTACTGGACAAAAAGGCCTTGCACAATTCCTTAGATAGAATTGTGATTTTGACTTCTTAGATAGCCGATTCATGTCCTCTAGCTGGGCTTGGATCCTTATCCTCTTGAGCTCGCAGTTTTTCACGTGTCTCGCTCCGGTAGAATGCTGGACAAACTGAGACTTTTGGCCTTCTCATAAACCTTACAGAAAAACTGTTTGGAAGTCTATAATTTTGAAGGGATAAACAGTCTCCTCATTCATATCCTTGAGCCAGTTTAGACGAGTAGACAATGAAGCTGCCATATTTTGTAAATAATGGAATGAGTGAGTTCATCAAATATTTTTAATGTCAATGAACAGGATGTTTCATGTATATTAGCTTAAAAAATGAGTTAAAAATTGTGGATCAATAAAAGGGTCATAGCAATGTGGATTTGTCGAGGCCTTCCATAAAACAAAATGCATATAACTATCTGATGCAAGATATTTATTCAAAAGGCGCCATAAATTGTGCATTGTTTTCGTCCAAAAATCAACAAATTAAGGGAATGAAGGAAAAAATTATATAAAGGATGCAAGAGGTGATGAAAATAAGTAACTAATTTTTCTAAAAAGAGAAAAAAGTGTTTTATTTCAGGAATATTATGAAGAAAAATGTGTTTTTTCTTAAATTTCCAAAAAAATATTTTTATGTGATTCACATTTTTTCTGCTCTCTAGTTATGACTCATCAGTCTTTCGTCCAGACTCTCCTACTCTAAGGCACTACTTTCTATCCCCTTAAAACGAAGATGACTACATCAATTGTGTTGTTTTCGGTTTTCACTTTAATTTTATTGCTCTTTTTAATAGCTCAATACGACTCCGTACATCAATAGGATAATTAGTATAAATACATGCTTGCCCATTTCCAAATCTTGGGTTAGCCCTGCAATTTCGAACTCCTTAAATCTGTACAACATTGCAAATATCCCATTTGAAGTCTCTTGTCCCATTAACTTGAACATCTGCACCCTTAAAAGTGCGTTTATCTTCTTGAGAACGTTAGAATACATTATCTTAGCTGAATCAAGAGGTTTGTCTGTAGGCTCCTCAGACATATTTAAAAGTATTATCCGGAGAGTATCAACGACGTATCTTGGTCAAGTATCAAAATAGAAGGAAGAAGCATAGACATATAAAGATATAGAGAGCTTATTCCCTCCAATCAGCAAAGAACCTCGTTCAGCTGTATTCAAGACACAATGACGTATTTCACTGAAGAATCCAATAAGCTCTCTTTATCTTTATTCTCTATGGGAAGAAGGTGTTTAATAATATTTAAGAGGCTCAAATAAAAAAGAACGTGCTCCTCCAACAGAAAGAAAAGAAAACGGAGATCGCAAGGAGTGGAGTATCTCCTACGCGGTATAAATAATAAATGTATTTTATACAA
>CP045895.1:24694004-24709813 GCA_013387185.1 Caligus rogercresseyi
GGTCAGAGCAGTAGAATGGTTCAAAAAATTTGGAGAAGTACTGGAGCATTAACCAAAAAGAACCCTACGGATGAAGAAGCTGAGCTTAAATATAGTCCGTATAAAGATGTGTGGAGGATGGTGACTACATTATTGAAATATTGGTATACCCTTCCATGATACTCAAATAGCGCCCATTCAAGGATGCCTTATAAGACTTCAATTCAAAGGAGCTAAACTACAATGCTAAAACTGCTTTGGCCTAGGTCATACTAAGCATGCGTGCGCCAACAAAAGAATAAGTGTACGTGAATACGTACATGTTGTTAAAGGTATGATGGATAGAAATCTCTCTTTAAAAAAAGTAGCAGTGGTATCAATGGAACTGCTACGCTGGACAAATAAATTACCAAGGATTTGGAGGCGGAAGTTGGGACTCGTGAGGGCCAAAACACTAAGATTCTTTGCAATCCCAAATAACGGTGGGAGATAATGTTGTGAATTTGGAGGAAACTGGTGATGTGACTGTTGAAGTAATGCTCATAGAAGATTCCAAAAAGCAGTAGAAAATGCCTCAGTTATTGTTGAAGAATCCCTGAAAATGCCATATCAACGACTATTGAAAAAATATTGAAATAGATTCACTCAATAGTTTAAAAAAATCAAAAAATACTCAAATTGCAACCACGGAAGATAGTCAATGCTCTCCTTTGCCCAATTCATCAAAAGCCAAAGTTCAAGCGATGTCTCGTCAACTAATGCGCTCAATTTTTACGTCAAGCGACGCTTTCACGTGGCTAATGTTAGGTACTGATTTTATAAATGAAAAACTTACAGAAGTGTCCCCCTTTTTAGCCTCCATACAAAGAATTATTTGAAAGGCTCCCCTATTTTTACGTCAAGTTTTACAAGTTTTACAGCGGCAGAATTGCAATAAAAAATATTATTTTAAAAATATTCTTGATCCAAAGAAACTAGAACTCATTGCACTGTCCAAAAGAATATTTACATTCCCTGATTTAGTCCACAAACCACTATTTAACAACGGTAAATTCTCCTTTCCCTTGAAGAGAGCTGCTATAAGGCATCAAGTGCCGGTACCCTGGCATTTAAGGATGTCCTTTGGATATGACACAGGAGAAGAAGCTGACCAAATATGCAACAAGTACTTGGAAGAATTAGACCTTCCAAGAACTTGGAAATCACGCATAATGTGCTCTGTGTCAAAGGTTTGGATGGAAATAAATTTACAGCGCAGTTCCAAGTTTCTTCTGGTTGTATATTCTATAATACACCATGCAAAACTGTGGACTATTGTATACTAGTACTGTCCATATTTTGCCAGGTGCCCAGTTCTTGACATCTTTAGGGAGTTAGTCACTCTAAACGTCAAAGGGGTCACAAATAAAATAATGCCTGCTCTACTTCTATTTGGGCTAAACTCAAATCCCAGAAGTGCCTCAAAAACCCGTCCTTTGAAGATTTCTCTATCAAGTTGCAGAAGTTATATAGCACAGAGGTTAGCACTCTATGAACATGTTTGCTCCGAGGACTTGAGGGCCATTTTTATTGCAACAGCAGCTCGATACTCGAGTTTATCTATAAAGATACCAAAAGTGCTCGTTGTCATGGATTTTGCGGGAGATTTAGTGCGGTTTTATCCTTCTTTTTTTCAGAACCATTACGGTTTTTAAAACATTTAATTAAGGTTAACCAGAGTTTAAAAATTACAAAAATTAGTAGGCCATATCCCCTTCACTGTTTGGATTTTTCTTGAGATTCCCAGTGTAATAATAATAATGCCCTCTCATGTTTTCCCAATCTTCAATCTTGCCGCCGTGGATATCCTACAGTTACCTAGTGGAGATCTGTTCGATCTTTGGGTTCGAGGGAAACCGAAACTGGGTGGCAATCATCACCTTTGACATCACCGACACCCTGGGGAAGATATGAAAGTTTCCAAGGATCTAGGTTGGAAGGAGCCAAATGCTTTTTGTACTTGTTTTTGCTCTTTTTAGATATTTTAAATCTTGATAAACTTTTTTTAGTAGGTGCCTACAATCGTTGTGAGATGTTTGTATTGTTTTAGATATATTTGTTAGTAGATTTGACTTTAGTTTAGGGTCTTCATTTTAAACTATAAGGTATATTTATATATAAAAGTATATGTAACTACCCTAAACGAATAAAGTCTCTTAAAAAAAGTTTCTGATATAGTTTTTATTATCTATGTAAAAAACCATATTATTCCTTTAGGCATGATTAACCTTTTTGTCTCTTATATTAATTGTGCTATATATATTGTGTTAAATTCCATTTCTAAAATAAATTTCAAAGATTAATACACAATAAAATCCGTCTGACTTTTACGGAATCAATAGTTTGTTAGAGCTGCTGTGACCAGAGACTAACCCGCCCAAAGGAGGTATTATTGATTTATTCTTTATTCATTAATAGATCCTGCTTTACAGACAGACACCCATCCATCAAATTTATTGACAAGAAAGTGGATAAGATACAATGATAGCGGCAAAAAAGAAATAATAGGTTTTGCATTGCTATAAAATTCTAAAAAACATTTCTTTTTTTAATTTCTATGAATAATATTTATATTTTAGGAAAAATCCAAAATATTGATAGTATTTAATTCGTTAAACCTTCAGAAACGTCATGTGCCTTTAATATAAAAACTAAATTGAATCCTTTAAAAAGTTTCTTATGTTCCACCATTGTGACTTACAAAATATAGATCCCTTCTAAGTGAAGGTTTTAGCTTTTATAAAACATTCCATTAATTTCGATTTATGTGCAAAAAATAGAAAAACATGCATACAAACTAATAATAATAATGAATATATGTAAAGATGGCACAACTAAGAAAACAAGAGACCGAGAAAGAGATACTTGTTTTCTTGTTATTATTTATGTGCACCCAAGCCCATTTATTATATTCAATAATGACCCTACGAAGTCATATAAGACTTACAACTTTTTATGTTATTAGAAATAAAGCAATAATAACGTCCATTCTACTCCAATTTAACAATATTTATATGCTATTTTGTGCTGACTGCATGTCATTTGACCCATTTTTTTCCTTTCATCAATTTACAATAACATTAATATGCAATAAAAATTGCAAATAGCATTCTCTGCGCTCTGAGAATGAATGCTTCTTTAATGTGTGCATGAACATTGTTCGAGAAGAGGCTTAGAAGACTTATATACTATATTTGGATAATTTTCTATCTGCTTTTGTAACACTATTATTACTACTTTTAACTCTTATTTATTATCCAAATATCATTATTTATTGCAGTTCTTATATTCCATTTATATTTTTACATTATTCATTTAGATTATCTATACATATATAATATGTTATATAAGTAAACATTTACATTATAATAAATATTCCAGACATAATCATCAAAATCTTATCAAATTAATGATATATAATATAATATATAATATATATATTATACTAGCGAGTTACGCGGGCGCTGCCCGGGTTTTTCCAACTTGATAATAGTCTGGAATGAAAAAAATCACACGAATATTTCACTGAAATCATCGCATGTGATTTTTCATATTAAAAAAATTCCTTAAAAAGTCGTCATTGGGTTTTCATTGCATTTTTTTCATTTTCGTATTCCTTAGGCTCGGAATTTAAACATTATAAAAAAAGAAAATCACACGAATAATTTCTTTGAAATCATCGCATGTGACTTTCATATAAAAATAAGTTCCTTAAAAAGTTGTCATTGGGTCTTCATTGCCATTTTTCTCGTTTTGTATTCCTTACGGCTGGGTATTTAAACATTACACAAAGAAGAAATCACACGAATAATTTTTGTGATGTCATCGCATGTGATTTTTCATATTAAAATAAGTTCCTTAAAAAGCCGTCATTGGGTCTTCATTGCAATTTTTTCATTTTCGTATTCCTTAAGGCTCGGAATTTAAACATCATAAAAAAAGAATCACACGAATAGTTCCAGTGAAATCATCGCATGTGACTTTTCATATTAAAATCAGTTGCTTAAAAGTTTAATTGGGTTTTCATTTCCATTTTTTCCGTTTTGTATGGCTTAAGGCTGGGTATTTAAATATCACAAAAAGAAGTTATTTTTAAGTCATTTCACAGGGAACATAGAGTGCCGAAAATATGTATGGTAGCGCTGAATATCAGAGTATTTGTTTGATCTCCGTTGATGGGGAAAACAGCAAAAAGTTAAGAGACTTAAGACTTCATATATTTATCAAGAAAAGTTGAGAGTGGGTTGACATCACTCTCCATCTCTAGGTATTATTAAAATTTGATTAGCACGATTTTAACTTATAAAAAGTTGTTATATTCCACAAACTTCAATTTGGGGGGAAAGACAGGGACAAAAAACTTAATTTTAATTAATCATATAGAAAACAAATTTTCCAGGAATCACTCAATAACATAAAACACGTCATACTACCTCAGTCTCCTCCGAATGAAATTGGGTCAAATCTAACGTGGCAATTTTAAAAATCGACAAAAACCGGTTGGCACATAAAATAAGCATGGCAATGACGAATTTTCCGGGAGTTGACAACCCACTAAAACACTCCCTGAGCTCTCAAAATTACTCACTGAAAATTTCGTCAAGATCTAATGAACTGTTCGGGAGATACTGGGAAACCAACGAACGAACTGAATTCTTTTTTTATTATATATAGATATAAATATATATACTACTGACGAAGTAGGAATTATCCTGAGTTATTAGATTGGGACAAGTTATCCCGTTTTTCTGCAATTTGGCTTTTGTCCTTAAAAATATCGTTATATAGGGCACATGCTTACATGGAGGAACTGTAAAAATAATATAAATTATTGCAAAACAATTGCCATTAGCGTAAAATATGGTAATTCTTTGTGTTTATTGTTTTTCAGGTTCGAATTTATAAAGAATGAAATTTCGTTTTTGAGTATGTAATGATAAAAAAAAATAAAATATAATGAAATAAAGACATTGCTGAAGAGAAAAAAAAAAATAATTAACATCAATTTTATTTTTTACTTTAATTGAAAAACTCTATTTTTTTATCCTTTCGTTATTGAAACCGACACCAAAAGAGACTTTTTATAAGTGTACGCGTAAATCGTGCACACTTTCGATTTTTTTTAAACATCCCCTCATATTTCCGAAAAAATGAAGACCACAATCAAATGGTTTTTTAGGATTATTTATTAACTACTTGAGCTACTAAATTTCGAAATGGTCATCACCAGCATTGATCATGGCAGCGATCCTGGGCCTGAAGCTGGAGCAGACCTTGCTCATGAGGCCACGGACATGTTGTTGCCACTCCTCATTGACGGTGGCCGTCATGGCTTCCACACTTGGGTGAGGTTTGGCATAGACCTTCCTCTCCAGATTGCCCTAGATACCATAGTCCAATGGTGAGCAATTTGAAGAAGAAGGGGGCCACATTGACCAAGGCCAGAATGCTGGCAGATTCTCCTGGCACCAGTCTTGTTTTTTTTTGGCCTTATGTCCTAAAAATCAAGGTCGAATCTGACCTTACCTATGCGGCAAACAAAAGGTCGCCATAAAAAATGTCACTAACACATTTGAAAGACAATTGCCTAATGCACAATTAGTGTATAGTAAATAATATTACTGTGGTCCCATTCGTTTAGGCTACAACGTAAATATCAGACTTTAGGTCATTTGTGCACGATTTGCGAGTACACTATATTATTATTACATAATATGAAGGCAAATCGTGATTCTATTCTGTCTTGATCACGAATGACTTGCTTTTCCCATGATCTTCTAATATTATTTTTATCGATTATAGATAAAGTTATGAATAATTAAGGTATACATTCAGCCAGTATTCACATTGTAGGTTCCTTTACTTTTGATCATATAAAAGGAACCAAGGAATGTGATGAATGGGACAGTTAAATATCAAGTGTAAAAATAAACGTGCCCTGAGAAGGAGTGGTGATTCATTTTGATTTAAAAGTCAAATATGTATGGGATATATATATATATCATTCATTTGATAATTGTACACGGATACAGAAAATATAAAAAACCGTAAGCTTTAAAAAAATGGACAATAATAATTCCTTATACTTGTCTGGATTTCAACTGAGATCAACTGTTTCTACCATAGAGATATAAAGATATAGAGAGCTTATTGGACTCGTCAGAGCTGAACGATGTTTCTCTGCTATTGGAGGGAAGAGAAATACGTCATTATGTTATGTTTATATATATGTGATTCTATCTCTATGATCAGCTTACAATGACGTAGTATCAATTACTTTATTTATAGTGGACACAAGAAACAATAGAATGCTGTTTCTCTGCTATTAAAGGGAATCAGCTGTTTATATCTTTATATCTCTATGGTACCAACCAGTTTTAGGTCAAAATACGTTTTTTAAGTGATCTGGCATCAAAACCTGAATTAAGAAATATCATTCATGAAAACAACTATCATTATTATTATAATTCATTATCAATCATTTTTAGAAGGCATCTGGAAGTATGATTCATATTTTTCAAATTAAAATAACTGCAGATAGCAAATATAGTTTTTAATTTGTCATTTCTAAGAATCACTTTTTCATATTTATATTTATAAATGATGACTAATTTGGCCAATTTCCTTATTATATAAAAAACTATTCATTAATCATTGTATTTTTTTTTTTTGCCTATATGGTTCCATAGAATTGCATCCGATTGGATATAAATAAGCATTATAGCATTAAAATTAGTCTATCGAACCTAGGATCTTATCAATGAGTAGACCAAAAAATGACCCTCCCCTCTCGGGAGTATTCGAACCTGAATATATACCTGAGTATTCGAACATTGAGCGTTGAACACTCCTTAACACGCACGGCTATCGAGCTCCCTTTTAGGGTTTTTTATTTGTTTTATTATGATAAAATCATGCATTGAACTATCCTTCTTTTTTTTTTTTTATTCATTACTCAGACATGTATTATAATCTATAAAACATATCACGTCACAGATAATATGGGGCAATAGGATGTAAAATGTTGGGAGGGGGAGAGTTCCGTTGCGATTAGAAACTCTGCACATGCAAAAGGACATTTTAAATATTAAAACTAAACTATAGAGGACATTTCGTTAAAAACACATCTTAAAATTTGGGTACAATCTTCTGGTAGAGGGGTTTTGGTGCTTCTAAATTTATATAAAATAAATTGTAATTTCGTTGTAAATAATTGATTTGATTTTGATTGGGGCCTATGTAGATGAAACTAATTCTACAGATCTTAAATTTAAGTTTATAACTTTGGGAAAATACTCTTTTCATTGATCTAATATCTTATCTACAAATGGACATTCGATTAAAAAGTGTTTCGACGTTTCCAATACCACTTCCTCCATTGTTCTTCATACACTTCCTAATGAGAGTGTATTGGTAACGATTCTATACTTCATCCAGTACAGCTTACAATCAAGACCACTTGAGTTGAGAGCAGACATAACTTTTCTGCTGATGAGGATATGCCATATATATCTTTCCTTCTTTCTACTGGATCTAGGTATTGTTTGGTTTTGTCGGCTAATGATATTCTCAGGGTTTTATTATTTACTTTCGCTAAAAAGTTAAAAAACTATCTCTAGGTCCAATTTCCCTTTTTTAAGATTAATTCTGTTTTGGATTGTTTTACTTTCTAAAACTTCGCTTATTGTAAATTGTTAAAACTGTTAAAAATTTCACCTACATACGTAATTTTTTTCCTGATTGACGTATCAGAGATAAAAACAGCCTTTTGTTTTCTGAAGCAGGTTCTTGCCACTTCATTTTTTCTAGAGGATTGTGAGCCAGCTCCTCATTGATATTATTATTTTCCCGCCAGAATTCACTGATCTCTGTACTCATTTGGAGTATCCTAGTTGGACCATTACCCAATTCGTTTTTCTATTGTATCTTTGTCAAATTTTTTGTAGCAATATTTCGGCCCACACAGATTTCTTTTCAAAAATTCGTTTAAACCATTTAAAAAGCATAATTTTCCAGAAAACTTTAAAAGATAAGAGTCCGTAAACCTCCATATATCTTGGGCGTGTTTATTCGCTTCCAAGTTATGACGTTTCTAGCCTCCTCTGGAAGTATAATTTTTTTACAAAGACCTTCAATTTGTCGCATAAATCGTTAGAAATTCGTGTTTGCTTAAGAATGTGGGTGTTTTCTTGGTAAGATTAGGAATTCCATATATATATTCTAGCTAAAATATTTTTCTTTAGTAAAAAGGCATTTTTTTGATATAGTTTTTCAATGTTTTTTTCAATAATCTAAAATTCTCTGCGACATACGACTCATCTAAAGAAATGAAGGTGCCAAGAACTTTAATAAAATTACTTATTTGTATATTTTGAAGGTTAAAACAAACATTAAAATTTGCTAAACACTCCTTAACACGCACGGCTATCGAGCTCCCTTTTAGGGTTTTTTATTTTGTTTATTATGATAAAATCATGCATTGAACTATCCTTCTTGTTCATAAAAACTCATAGTCAAACATTATTTTCATATCATGAGCAGCTGAAAATGAGCCTCAATGATTTTCATATTTTTATAAAAACTCTTCATCAAGGAACCCAGTATTTTATTGGAGCTAAGTCTCTAACTGAAAAACTCGTATGTCCTTTTAGTTCGCATAATATGATTTCATGAATGCTGCTGCTGCAAGCACTAATAAGCCTTAATAACAACACTGATAATCCTGACTGCATTGAATGAGTTACAAATGATGCAAAATGCCTCTCAATAACAATAAGGAAATTCACTCTTCTTAACTTGAACCCAACTATCCCAACTATTTCTCAAGTATTATGTATTCGTTTTAGGATCCAGGGCTCAATTTGCCAATGTCCTTTATATTTAAAAAAAACTTTATTCATTAAACGTCCACTTTTTTCCAATTAAGTTGTTAATAATCTCTTTGTCTTCTATTAGCTGACTCATGACATTTTACTCGTAATGAAAAAAAGGAATGCAGCGTTTAACATATACAAAAGTATATTGCAGACTTTTTTGTCAAGAACTTTTCTCTCTCTCTTTCATTTAATTGAGAATCGGAGATTGGGATTAGATTGTGTGGAAAATTTGTTAAGGAGGAGGAGGGAGGCGGGGGGACAATTCATATTTAAATAGACGTTCCTATGCATAGGCGTTTAGGCAGACCACTTTAAGAGCCCGGGTTTTTTTCTCATTAAAGGGAAAGGAAATGTTCATAACACACAATGTACAAAAAAGTAGTTTTTGTGTGACTCACTGCGTGTGTGTCGGAATGAATGTATGATTATTATTCTAATATATATAAAAGATATCTCATACATAAACTGGAATATGTAAATGTAAATCTTGGCAGCTTGGATGAAGGCGTCTGAGATATCCAATGCAGTCTTTTGTGTGAGCGGGAGAGTGAAACCACCGGGGAATCAAAATAGAGGAGGGCTCACTTTTTGATTGGTTTAATGCCAAGATGTCAACCCAATGTGTTAATATGTTATGGAACTCAAAAGCACGGTGGTTAACACATATATATACAGGGTGCGGCAACATAACTTCCTTTTACAGAAGGCAATAAAACAAGATCTATAAATCCGAAATGTTTTAATTTGTTTCAGGATTTTAGAACATATTTAAAGTTTTGTTTAACATAGTTTTGTAAATCATATCAGATATGTGACGTCCCTATTGTCCAAACACTATATATACCGATTTCGGGTGTTTGCCATGACCCTCACCAGCGTATCAGCGGGTATATTGGCAATTTCTTCTTTTTGATTTTTATTTCTGGGGATATTTGAAATCCCGTGTTTATGTCAACTGCCCGAGAAGCCTACCAGACTTGAAGGCCAACATCAGAGAATAAATTGACAATATACCCGCTGATACGCTGGTGAGGGTCATGGCAAACCCCGAAATCGGTATATACAGTGTATGGACAATGGGGGACGTCCCCTATCTGATATGATTTTCAAAACTATGTGAACAAAACTTTAATACGTACTAAATCATGAAACAAAATTAAAAACCTTTCTGATTTATACATCTTGTTTTATTGCCTTCTGAAAAAGGAAGTTATGTTGCCGCACCCTGTATTTTTTTACTTTATAAACAACTATACATTTAGATGACCACGTAATATTTATATGTTACTAACCTAAAAAAAAGATTTTAAAGTGTGATTTTTTAAATAAAACAAAAAGTGCTGCTAATAATAATTCCATATCCATAATTACAGAACCTGAAAGGGTTTTGTACAAAATATAATATTTAAACCAAAATGACATTATACATGAGAAAGATGATACTATTTGATATCCCTAATGTCTGTGAATATATACGTGTTTTCATATTTATATTACTCTGTTATAAATTATTGCTAGTAATAAAAATATCAGTTTTCCAAGTGCAAAAAAATATGAATAAGTGTTTAAACTCTGGAGTTTAGAATAATTTAAGAACGTAGCATATGATATGAATTTAAAATATATTAATTCAGACATAACATATTGGTCATGGTGCATATGTATTCAAGAGGCTATGAATGTGATCTAAAAAAATAAAACTATAGTCGTTGGAATCCTTCTGGTCATACAGGTAGGTAAATTAAAGTATCATCAAGATAGATTATCTTATTTTGTTCTTGATATTATACCACATGAATCCTAGGACTTTAAGAAGGCGGGAAGTGCTCGAATGGTTCATTCATATGGCATATGGTTAAAAATGAAAAGAAATTCGGTTGGAAACAAAATGCAGATAGTCAACTAACTTTTAGCCTGTGTGAGCCTTTAGATATACCATTTGTTAATTAGACTATATCTGTCTTAAAGGACTGCGACACATGCAAAAATAAACGCTAAAAGCAGGTCAACTCTCCCATCAGTAGTGTTTTATAAAGAAACTTTTTATTTGGACCTCAGTATGTTAAATGAACAAACAGTTATGTCAAAATTGTCTCCTGATGAATCTATAGATATACGAAATATCGTTTTTGTTTGGTTTAGGCTCTTAATAAGCTCTACGGAATTTCTATTTAATTATCCAGTTTTAAGACATGAGGAATTGTAAGAGTTTTTTTAAATACGTTTCATTTTTTTCTTAACATTGGCAAACAAACAAAAAAAGAATGAGTTAAATTGTTTCATTATGATTTTTAAAAGTCTTCTTAATTGTATGTTTTAGTCCAATTATAAATAGTTTTGGATTAAAGATAAATAAAAAATTCTGCCTGCGTGCGCAAATAATAATATCTTTTTTCATAACACTTTGTTGACCCTACAAAAGAGCTTTATTGACACTTGAGGATTTAAATTTTATTTTTGTTTGCGTATGTTAATAAGCTTAAATGCGTCGTACTGAATCCCTGAAATTTTATAGTTCAACAACTCTATTATATATCTCTAATATAAAACCCCCGATTTAAATATTTTGTTCCAATGAATACTTTAAATCTTATAAATAATGTTAACCCATTGTATTTTTTATTGTATTTATGTATAAGAAAAAAATTCTCTTGACAGTAAATATGTTCTACAATGTTCATTCATGTTATTTATTTTAACGCAACTGTCAAGAGTATTTTTTATTTATTTATTTATTTATAGTTGTCTGTATTTTAGTGTAGTTATTTTTTACACTGTTTTATAATATTTGATAGCCAAATAAAGAATTTTATAAACGTAAAAAAAAAAAAAAAAAAAAAAAATCTGTTATAAATGTAACTTAATTTCATTTCATTTATTCTGTTTTTTTTTTGTTTTTTTTTTTACATGAAATTAAAACAACTTAATATTTTTTTTTTTTATTATAATTGTTGTTGTTCTACTCGAAAATATACTTTTAGACTAGAATGTCTAATTCTATTTTTTAACGAAAATTACATTAGATTATTTTAAAGCTCAAGTAAAAAACATGTTAATGAACCGGAACGCCCAATGTTTATAATATGTTTTGTATTTCACTAAAAAAAAGGGTTTAAGAGTATGCGTTTAACCCTCTGTAATTGCATTTAGTATATGTTTTGCATATTTAGGCAATGGTTGTATCCTTGCTTTTTATTCTTCTTAATAACTAAAAACTTTCATAAACTCCCGAAAAAGCTATATAGGGGGCATGCAACCAAAGGGATTCTTAGAATATAAAGTTTTTTTGCATGGCAAATATTTACGTAGGTCCTACAAGGGCCAGCAGAATATGTCGTGGTCTAGACATATACACTGACCACATTTGGCGTGTTTTCCAGCTGCGGCAATGTTGCTTAATTCTTCAAATAAACTAACAAAAAGAAAATTCCCTTTACCCGAGAAGAATACTCAATAGTTATTGGAAGGCCGCTCTCTTGTACAATTAATTACACCTTCATTGTTCCTATTCCTTCGATTTCGTTTTAGTGGTTTTGAGTTTAAATAGAAATATTGGTGTTATTGTTAAATGTATGTATATACAGTCACAAAATATCATAACAACATTTCCCCTTTTGATCTTGCAATAAATATGTTGCAGAGTATTATACAATGGCAGGCCAAAAAAATGCAGTACACGAGAGTAACAAAAATTTTTTTTCTTTGTCATAACCTTAATTTTACTATATATATATATATTATTTACATGTATATATATATTTACATATATATTATTTACATATATATATATATATATAACCTAAGACATATCATTGTGTCTTATTCTTATAATAAATTCACATTTTTTCAAATATAAAAAGGAAGAAAAATTGTAAAACGTAACTAATCAAATTAGAGTTGAACTGCCTCTTAGTTTTAAAGTAACTATTAAGATTTAAGGGTGAAGACCTGTCATATCTTTATGACGTCCGAAAGGTTTAGATATTTTGTTTAGAATTGGTAATACTGAAAATAGTATAAATTATGTACAATATTCAAAAGGCTTTAAAATATTTCAAATAAGACTCTTACAGACTTAAATTAAGAACATTATATCTGTTATTGTCCATTACCCTACCTTTCACCTTTCTTTGATCATTTAGTGGTGCTTAATTTGAATGATGTTGTTATTGAAAAGTTCTTGAATTATTTTTTTTGCATTTTAAATTAATACTTTTTTAAACTTTTATATAACTTCCCTTAATGAATAAAGTCTTCATATTGAGTATTCATAATACATCAAAATTAGGTTTTACATGTACGTCAATTCAGACTAGTTGACGGCCACTTAAAAAGTATTATAAAATACAGTCAAATCTGTATATAGGGTCCACTCAAAAAGATTATAGTACTATTTTTCTTCTGCGTGCTCGATATAGACAATTGTCACAGGTTTGACCGTATATTTTATGGATTAAAGTTCTTCCTACTTTCAATCAAGAATCATAATATCCCTTATTTTGTAAGCAATTAATATTATTATAGAATCTGGGTTTTTCCCCCCTCTTTCTTTTGACAGAATGCATCCGACTGAATATAAATAAGCATACGAGCATTAAATTAGTTCTCCGAACCTAAGATCTTATCATGAGGTAGACCAAAATGACCATCCCAACATTTAGAGTTGAAAACACTCTAACGAACTGAGAGCTATTGCACTCCCTTAAAATGTTTTTTTTCTTCTTCTAACGAATAGTTTAAATAAATAGTATTTTACTTTTTTCCAAGTAACAAACTGTAACACCTCGTAATGGAATTTCCTAACAAACAAAATTGCTTTGTAAACCTTTGGGTAAGTTGTGTGACTTGCGTTGTTTATTGTTATATGTAAGTCTTTGTCATGTAATGAATACAAAAAAGTCTACGCTTCTTTGCATTGAAAAAGTATGGTAGATATTTGTGTCGTTTAGGAGTATAGCCATATACAATACATTTTTTTCAGAAGACACTTCAATGGGTAGGAGAGGGAGGAAGAATGCTTTTTATAATTATATAAAAAAGAGAAATAGTGGAACTGCAAAAATAAGCGGGACACTTTGCAATGAATGGTTATTTGTGGAGTAAGGGAATAATTCTTTCGTTAATAAAATTTTAATAGGAGGAATTGTTTTACATTTTTTCCTACCTTATTTACAAAAAATAGTATATACAAAATACTTTATATACATTTTTATAAGTTGTTGAATATACATTGCGTGAGACGAAATACATTTATAATTGTCGTGTTTTTTTGCCTACTTGATGCAATACAATTGCACCGTTGGACTCAAATTATAGCTTTAAGTTTATACTTATTGATCTTTTTGATAATGTTGATTAATATTACCCATGTTCACTAGGGAGTAGAATTGCCCCTTTACATATTTTTTATATACTCATAAAACATTTAAAAAATCAAATATTTATATATAATATTATATTTTATAATGTTTATGTTTATTTATTCATAGAGTTGTAGATTTTCCTTCATTAAATATAGATGTTATTAGATATCCGAGTACTCCTATTGGAGTTCCGGCTATGTTAAAAGGAACAATCAAATTGCAAATGGTGACTGACGCAGGAGGATATATTTTGCTTTCTTGAAGTAAAGTAGTGATAACACCTCGCCCTCTTGAAAATAGAGGCGGCAGTATCAACATTTTCTCACCCCCTTCAATGTTTTTTGTTTGTTACATAAAAATATTGTGTTTATTTTTAGTCTGATAACACAAATTTAAATTATTATATGTATTTACGTAATTTTTATGCAACTATGTCTATTTTTATGATTTGTATTTTATGTTTGTGACGCTTAAAAAGATACTTTTGTAACAAAATAACATGAAGAGGATTAGATTTCAAACGTTTATATTTAGGAGATCTTAATTTTGTTCGTCCATTATTTTTATCGTTTTTATTTTTTAGATATACGTATACGTTTTAAAGTATACGTGTATTCACTTTCATTCTGCAATTATTATTTTATATACATTATTTTAAATTTATTTTGAAGAATATATATAGACCAGAATACATCTGAGAATTAAATTTGCCAAGTGAAATTAAGAAAAAAAATATAACAGAGGAAATTTACTTATACTTATAAACTGATATATTTAAACATAATGATTTCATAGTAAATTATTTAACTTATACATAAGCATGCATATATATTCTGTATTATTGTATTAAGAAGATTTTAACTCCTCAAAACTAGTATATAATTGAAAACTGGTGCTGTCACTGTTTTGGTTAGCATTGGAATAAGTTGAGAAAGAAAGTAAAAGTAATAAAGGTAAGAGGCCTCTCATAATATTTATGTCTGAAATTGCTTTTGTGGACAGAGAAAAGAAGAAAAAAAACTTTTAATTCGCTATTTGTATATGCCGAGAAAAATATACCTGTTTGACTGCATTTAGTATGTTGAATATTTATGGCGTTATTAGGAAAAGAAAAAGGTAAAATATTCAATGCAGTTTTGGATAGAAAGGGAATAGGGTTCACATGGTAGTAAGAACTATATTTCAAAACCATTGAGTCCTTCAAAGCGGTGGAAAGAGTAGTAATATTGGGAGCATATGAGTGATGCTAACCCCTTTCGGACTGGCCTGTGTCGACCCTCGGCTACCTATCAGGAAGCCTATGAGAAGAGCATCTGATATCCAAGCGTTAAAAGGTCCTCTCATGCCTCAAGAACGGACGGAACTGTGGATCCCTGTGGGTCTCCATCGCCTCGTCGAAAGACATCTGGAAACTCTTCGTTCAATCTCCAATGCGTCAAACGACAACCAGAATTTGTGATGTAACAAACTATTTCCCTTCATGTGGACCGAGAGATCAAGCTGCCATTATTTTATCAACCAGATCTTTTAAGGTTCCTTTTTGTTTTTATTG
>CP045895.1:24709913-24742171 GCA_013387185.1 Caligus rogercresseyi
ACATATCTCACGATAGTTACATAGTCGCTTAAAAGGGAGGTCTATCTTGAACCATATATCAAATATGTGGAAAACCCTGAAGTTTTATTGTCGAGGAAATTGTGGAACAGACAAGAGCCGTGGTGCTCTATTTTTAAACATTTTTTGAAACAAAAAGGAGTCGCTTTTAAAATATACCAGAGGCAAGCAACAAAAGGGCGCTAGAAATATTTATCTGTTCTCAGAGATCATGAAACGGATGAAGTGGTTGGGAGTAAGGAAGTCGTAATTACACTGAGCAATCTCACAGTGCTGGTATTTACCCATGAAAGAACGATTCAACTTTCTGAAGTGCAAATAGTTTCTTGCGAAATCGCTGTAGAACTCCTCTGGTCATCTTCCACTATACTAAATGGCGGGATTGTCCTTGAAAAAAAGACTTGGAATTTCCAAGGCCACTTATTTCCTCTCAGGAGAAACCTGCACGGCACCCACATCAATTATCAGAGGAACTTTCAATAGCGATAATATAACTCCTTTTTGTTCATACCTCCCAGAAGGACTGATTACCAACAAGGATGCAGCGGGAAGTATCTGAGTGAATAAAAAAAACCCGTCGCACTCCTCTTCCGAAAAGTGGTAAAACATCGTTGCTTTCTGGAACGATGTCTGGTTGTACGATCAAAGTTCTTCAACGATCAGAGAGCAGTGTATTAGGGGTATTATAGAAATCTAATATTAAGATATCAAAATTTTTAGAGTAAAATATATAATAAATAGGAGCCGTTATTTGAAAAATGGTTGGTGCGTCAGCACTTTTGTTATTAATTGGCACTAAATATTATTTGACGGAAAATTTGCAGGAAAAAAAAAAACAAAGTCATAAATTGATCATAGCTAAAGTTTGGTACACTTATTTTTCCAAAATTAATAACAAAAAAAGTTTGCTTCATAATGAAACCTTTAACGCAATTTGGGGGGGGGGGGTAAGGGGGGGGGTTCAAACCAAAATCCATTTTTTCACGATAATTTAGTTTCGTATGACGCAACTTTCGCGGGGGGGATACTTGGATATCGTAATATTAGTTTCTATAATACCCCCTAATGTGGTATCTTTCCGCAAAAAAAAAAAGGAACCAACGGACCACATCTTCTGGATGCGTAGTATTATTATCAATAGCTCGGAGCCGTGACAGACACTAGGAACTTTTCAGGCTACTTCGCGGTAAACTGAGAACTCAAAGTCAATTCAACATTGCAAAGACACAGCAAGTTATATACGCAAAAAGATCCGCCAATGATACAAAGCTCCGGGGTATTATCTCCATTTACAAAATGTACATATAATAATTAATGAAATTAATTAATTGTTTTAACTATTGCAAGTTTTTATGCGATGCCATTGACTCTTAATTACTTCTTTATACATTTATGCCCACCCCTCTCTTTTAGTTTACTATTTTTATTAATCACCATTGTCCTATATTGTTGAATTTTAATATTAACAATGTACTGAATAAAGTGTTGCTTTCAGGACCAACGAAAAATATGAAGATAATATTATAAATGTTGTATAAACTATTTATTTCATTGGCAATTTATTCTATATTTTGGTGGAAATGATTTCATTTGTGTATTCAAGGAACAAATGCGACGCAATGGGTGACTTACAATGTATCTTTATTATATATTAATACCAATAATAAATTCGATACCCATCTGATAAGAAATGGGACATAATTAAATAGTTTTGAAGTACATCGTCAATACCATCTCCATATTTAAGTAGTCATCCCCCTATAAGAGATAACCTCTTCCGGATCTCCTTCTAGCTAGTGCTGTTTGATTCTTCTTATAAAGATCATGCTCTTAGTCCACTCCTAGGATAGGAAACGATCGTAATATCTACCAGGAGAGTCGAGGACTCTACTTGATCTCCATCTCTACTACTACTAAACTTTACATAATGTATTATTTATCAAAGGGTTGTATTCTTATAATATTCAGTTGTGTGATATCTTGATAATGTTTTTGCTATTTTACATTTTTTTATAGATAAAGTTGAAACATTACAAATTCTAACAGAATAGTATGCACTTACACACAAGATCCCTCAATCGAACGCCTACACCTAATCTACAAGTACCCAATTAAAGTTTATTTTTTAATTATTTATAAAAAAACTGATCACTAGAAGCATATATACACTCAGAGAGTGCAAACCTCCGCGTACGGGTCCTTTATGATCTTCGAGGAGATCTTTTCTCGACTGGGGCGCGTAGAGTGGACGGGGTGAGGATTCCCCTCGACGGAAATTTTGAGAGGAAGACTCTCCCGGCACCCGATTTCACCAGCACAGCGACATCTATTGGCAGAGTAGGCTACTGACATATTTTTAGTATTTTAGCTCGTTTTGCATCTTAATTTTGCACTCAGAGTGACAAAATTAATCCTTTTTTTTTTGGCATTTCCAACCACCCACAAGTTTCATCCGAATTCCGTTCCGTACTTTTTGAGTTATCCTGCCTGACAAACAAACCAACAAACCAACCCAAAACCAACACCAGTGCAAACGAATACTCCCTTACTCCTCGGTGCGCGGAGGTAAATATGCCATCATTATCATATTTAAGCAATATGAGAGTGGCCACGTAGGCAACCCATTTATTGAAACGTACTATCCCATTCTTTTTGAAAATGAAGCATTTAATATAAGTACTCTTCATATTCTTTTAGACTAGTACCTTTATTATTATTTTATTTATTATTATCCTACATCACTGTAACAAACACAGAAATGTCAATACAAATATCCTTTTACTGAAAGCTCATTTTTAGATAAAGGCAATCATATTTGATTGACTTATTTTTATTCACAACACCACAATAAAATGCTTATCAATCCCTTAAATAAATCCCCCCCCCCCCTCCCAATCTTCATTAAATAAATTCAAGTATAAAGACCGACGCCAATTACATCATTACACCACGTTTAGTTGAATGGATAGAGCCATAACATAAAAACTGTTCATAAGTAAACACTGAAACAATGGCAAAAGGCAAGCTCAGATACACAACTTGCCATCAACGATCTTGCATGCAGCTTTCTGGGAGTTCGAAGAGCAGATCGGTTGCGTGTGGTTGACCTCTTGACAGTCACATCTTCCATCTGTAAACGAGATCTTAGTGAAGCAGCTACCATATCCGCTTTGAGGCGATGGACGCAGCAGGTGTCCCTTGGAGAGGATTCACGAGGGCTTCGATGAGCGCACCCGTATGCTTCAATATGCTTCAAGAAACCTGTTTCTATTAACTGTGTCGCTGCTGTGTTAACCTTTCAAAGGCTTGGAGCTAGTCACAGCATTAAGAGAGGCATGATGCACTTTATCAAGTGCTCGGAGGTAGCATAGACAATTGCAGGTGGTCTAGATCTTTATAGCTCCTTAGTCCTAATGTAATTATAAAAAAACAAAAAATATATTTTTATATTTTATTTGTTATTTCTTTAATTAATATTTTATTATTGTAAAATTATTTGTTTGTATAAAAAGATATGTGGTTTTTTTAAAGCCTGAAGGCTAAAGTTATATTAGCTCCGTAATAAAATTTTACAACAACAACAACTCCACGTTATAATTTTGATAGTCTTATATTTTTTATGATTAAAAACCCTGATTACATTACCTGACTAAACTCCTTATAATAATTCCCTCATTTTGATTGTTTACATATTGTTGTTTCCTTACTGTTTTAAATTCCTTATTTTCATATATGGTTTCCCAAGT
The DNA here is from genome assembly GCA_013387185.1 of Caligus rogercresseyi. Lineage (NCBI taxonomy): Eukaryota > Metazoa > Arthropoda > Copepoda > Siphonostomatoida > Caligidae > Caligus > Caligus rogercresseyi. The sequence continues at coordinate 24,713,678 of CP045895.1, forward strand.
ATTTAACAATATTGAATAATTTAGATAATATTTTATAGTCCACAAGAAATGAAAAAAAACCCATCAAAATACCTCATTTATTACATACTACAATATTAATAATATACAATAGCCGGGGACTTTTTAAAACATTCATGTCAAATAAAAATCTTCCTTTTTCCTTATATCTTTATACACAATAAGGCTAAGCTAAGTAAATCATCTACAAGAAGGAGTAGCACTTCAGATCAATCCAATCAAATTTATAGAGTGGGATACATATTTGTGTGTGATACATAAGAAAGTAACCAAATCAACTCTTGATTTTTATTATCCCCCCCCCCCCCCTTTCTTTTGAGTGAAAGCGTCTTTTATTTTATTATTTATTTGAGCTTTTGTAGGGCTTTAAAAAAGGGAGACCATGGGAGCTTTCACAAGAGGATTTTATTTGGTGCTGGTTGCGGCAAAGGGATGACTACCAAGAATGATGAAAGAAGGGGGGGGGGGGTCAGATTTTAACACTTTATTAGAAGGAAAGTGATGTTAAGTAAGCCTTTCCTCTTGTCCGAAAATAAAGGATATCCATCACTACTTTAGATGAAATGTGAATTGAACAAGGGAGTATTATATATTATACATATGTTGCAAAAACATAATGTGTCATTTCTGGGCGATATTGCAGTTTCCATCCTCAAATGCTTCCTCCAAATTAATTTGATAGTTCTTAGAAGTTCATAGATGCATGCTCGAGCATCAAGGGTCTTTCACACAGAGAGGGAAAGTCTGAGTAGAGGTTTTTATTATTATTATGACTCAAAACACTAAATATTCATATCCATATGTTGCTATCCAGTAACCAAATGGCAAAAATAACTAAAGTCTGTGTTTTTTACGAACTAAAACATTTTTAAGGAATCAATAAAATATCCTGTCACTTTATATTTCGGTCTTGAAAAGTAAATTTTAAATATAATTTAAAATTTGGTTCTTTATTATTATTTTTTCTCATAGCAAAGGTATTTTTCTATTCATATAATACAATAATTAAATAAAAATAGATATAATAAGGGGGAGATTTGTGCAACTGTTTTTTATGCAACTGCTCAGAGATTTTTATTTTTTGTTATTTTTTTGTATTACACTGTATAAGGGAATCATTCAGCTGAATCATCTTGGAACATCGCGTTCTCAATTCAAAAATTATAGCTGTTTGAGGGCTAAAAAAACTGGCTAAGATTCCTCATGTTTCACTACCAATAATTCAATTTCAAGTCATTTTTTCGGCCTCTACATCCAACAATATGGGTGGTTACGATTAGTCTACTTTTGAAAAGTTAATAAGAAGGTATTATAAATAATCAAAGCAACTACACTCATGGTTAAAAGTCACGTCTAACTAGCAATATAAAACTATCTACAAAGAGATATAGGATTCCGAGGATTCTTTACATGACACATATTGCATAAACTTGTTCTTAATCAGTGATTTTGTCACTAAACATGCAAATAACACAGTAGTTCGAACGTCTCACCCCCGATTTATTAGTTCTATAAAACCTAAAAGCTTTACAGACTGTGAACTTTCATTATTTTTTTACAATGTTTATTTATGTTTTTATTACACATTTGTTCTGTATTTTATGTATATATCTAGTTTTTAGACTTACATAAAAAATGAATTAACAAAAAAAATAACAATAAAACTATTAACAAATCAAGTCCAATAAACTTTTAAAGAACCAAAATATCTTTCAACTCATGTTGATCTTTTTGATATTTTCGAATATGTTAAAAAAAATTTACTTCAAGATATGATAAGTCAATATATATATATATATATTACCCTTGTATGTATATGCAATACAACATGCTCTAGGGTAATAAAATGACTTTTTTTTTCTTATGTAAAAATTGATGGTGGGGAGACTATGAATACACGGACATCTTATACTGAGCGTACATAGTATAAAGACATTAGATTAAATATTATAGCAAAAAATATCATCCTAAAACAAAAAGTTTTTGCCCTCCTATATGTATACTTTTTCGTTGTTGTGGGAACAAAAGTTATAAGTTAGTTTACTTTATTGAATAAGACCAACAAGATTATAATTAGGATTGCATGCGAAGATCAGGCAACTCTTACATGATGTAGGCAGGGTGCCAAGTGTTATTCATACAGTTAAACAGTGTACAGAAATTAATATATTTTTTGCACCATAAAAGTACATAAGAAGGGTGATGACTCGGATTTTACTATCCGGAGACCAATAACTGTCCTAAATGAATTTACAGAATTTGCTCAGGAAATGAGAAGCATTCTTGAAAAAAATATTGGTAATATCAGAAGGATTTTCTAAAACATAAGAAATATATGACGTTTCACGCTCCATACAGGTCGTCCTCAATTCAGGTGAGAGAAGGCAAAAATTTGGTGCACTTATTGATTTTTCTAAAGCCTAATATACTGTTAGACATCAGCATATCCTTCAAGCAGTTGCAAAAAATCAAATGACTCCAGCAACACATCGAGCATTGCTAAAATGGTTCCTTTGCCTCAGGGTATAAGAGTTTATTTTTATGTCCATAATGTATCTTAAAGTAAAGATTCTTCTATTCTGACATACTTTGCATTTCATTTAAATTTTTGTAACCTCTTTTTTGTTGGCTCAAATAAAAGAAAAATTAGAAAAGTGTAAAAACAATGTTAAAATATTTTCTCTGCAAAGCTTGGCATCTATCAATTATAAAAAAATCCTTTTAGCTCATCAAACAAAGTTTTTTATGAGAACATGGCTGAGTTTAGTGTCTAAGGAAGTATTTTTATTTGTGTACATTCCTTGTTCACTCATCTTATTGGTGTTTCAAACTTTTAAAAGGTTCTAGATGATACTTTCACAAATCAAGAATTATTGGTGTATTTTTTGGCTATTCAATTGATAATATAAATTTGAGTTCATTATTAATAATTTGGCTTATTTTTATTTTGATGTCTATATACAATAAAAATACATACATCCAAATCAATAATACAAGGACCAAAAACTTAAAAAATCAAAAGGATATAAGGGTGAAATAGAGTTTCTAAAGTGATTTATTTCATATATCTAAAACAATAACTGAAAGAGGTTTGACTATTCTTAAAATACTAATTTTGAATGTTTGCTAACATCACACACACATATATATATTAATGTAGGTATATATTATATGTATATATATCAGAGAAGTTAGCCAATCCCATTTTTAAAGGGTTAAACAATGATGGATAACAAAATTCTATTCAAATCTACTGTGGCAAGTAAATAAAGATAAAATTAGTTTAAAAAGCATCTAGCATCAAAAAGTAAGGAAAAATATTTCATTATGTTTCTACAGTTTCCTCATTGTACTTTTTTGTTACAATTGTATTAAATCCTACATTTTTATTTCATAATAATAATATCCTTCATATAGAAACAATTTACCACGAATTGTATAATTTTATCTGCAATAAATATTAAAGTTGTGAAGCTTTATATATATATATATACATATATATAATATATATATATATATATATATATATATATATATATATATATATTATATATATATATATATAGGGCTGTTTCTTAAATGTTTGAAATGTTAGCAACATGTGGATTTTCTGTTTCTTGGTAATAAAAAAAGACGACATACAAAGTTTGAACAAAATCGGTCACATTACGAGGTCGCGCAACGAGGTCAAAGTTTTAAAAATTTAGTAAAAATATAGTTTTCGCAATTTCTTCAAAATGGTGGACGTTACAGACTTCAATAATAATTACTAATTTAAGGAAATCTAATTACTACCAGACGTATCTTTGATGTTTTTAATAAAACAAAATTTTCAGTAAAAACACAGAAAAAATTGGGAGTGTGTAATGATAGCATATTTCATAGCTTTTTTGTATCAATAACTTCACTCGCCTGTAGAAGATGATATATATATATATATTTACTACGATGTACCATCATCTATACCAAGAATATTTTTATAAAAATAAGATAATCATACCAAAAGTACAGCTACACTTTTTTTATGTTAACATTTTCTCAAAAGCAATGGCAAAGGAAGATTAATTTGAAAAGAGCAGTTTCACCTCGATAAGCGGAAATCAATATTGATCTGTCGCATCCTTGGTTCGTTGGACTAATTTTAATACAATAATATTATACCTAAGGACAAATTCTTTCGAATCGAATAGACAAAAAACATTATTGCTTATAGTCATGTTACATAATTGTGTATTTTTGCATATCGAATAAATTAATTACAAAGAAATGTCCTTAATTATTTTTTACATAAAAACTGCTTTCCCATAGATGAAATTCAAGTAGGCAATCAAAAAGCTACATTAACAAGGAAAACCAATAGGCAATATTCAGCAACACCATCAAAACCTTACCAATGAAAAATACCCTCGCTATTAAATGAATTGGAATCGGAAGAGTATTTGTCAAAGAAGAAAACACAATTTAATAATAGTTTTTACGAAAGAAGAGGTGGGAAACTATATAAAGAAGAAGCTAAAATACAACAAGGCTCCAGGACCTCTGGATAAACAAATGAGTTTGATAAAGAACTACCCGAATAGCAGATCCCCTAGCAGACGTTTTTAATGAATATTTTCATGAAAATTGACATAATATAAAGCAAAAAAAGGCGCTAACTATAATCCCCAAATACTAAAGTCCCGCAAGACAATAAAATTGCAGACCAATCACTTTATTGGATATAGAATATAAAATTTATAGTGGGTGCTTAACAGAGAGATTAAAATAAATCTTGAAGAACGTCCTCCCTGTAACATAAAAATTGGTTTTAGAAAAGGCAGACAATCTGAAGATGTGGTAATCACCGCACTGAATTAAATTAAATTTTTAGATATCATTTAAGTTGTTTGGTTTATTGTTGTTTTATACTTGTTGATTTATTGATACACATGTTGGATATATGTGTGTTTTTATTATTACTATTATCAAACTTAACTATTTTATTATGTGTCACATCTTAATACTTTGAAATTATTATATATTTTTATTGTTTAAAAATATGTTACCTTTTTCTATTAGCTTTAATTTACACTTTTATATATCTGTGTGTAAGCTGTCATAAAATATAATTGTGACGTGTTGAAAAAAGAAACAACAACACTGCTTACCACTTATTAATTGTATTTCATTCAAGTATCATTCTTTAATTTTTTAAATTATACTATGTTTTCCACAGCTCTCTTTATAATTCAAAGTATTCCTCCCTTTCAAATTGCACTTGGAGACCAAGTACGAGTCCATTAGAGGATCTATTATTATTTACCTTTATGAGAAAAATTTATTGACATACATGGCTTTTAACCTTAAATTCGTGACTTGTCTCATAAATAATGTTAGTAAATATATATGTAATTCTATTTTCAAGAAAATGTACGAAAAAACACACTTACCTTAAAAGTAATATAAGTAGTAGTATGTGCGTGACATTTTCAATGAGTGAAGAAATTCTTGTCTTTATAAAATGATGTATTATATCCATGTTCAGAAGTTTCAAAAAATGGTTGATCACTGAGAGAAAAATGTGAAAGAGTGTTTGTCATTTATTTATACCCTTTTCAATACAATAAAATGCTTATAAGTATATATTAAATCTCAACCACTTCATTGAAAAATACCGCTTGCAAAGCTTGCATTTCTTTATATTGATCTCATATGATTTTTTTGAGCCACTCATTTTTGTACGAAAAGAATAAAGTTAATTATGTTGTGAGGCTAAACTTACGTTTTTCTTTTCCCAATCACTTTCTAGAAAAATGTTGATAATCACAATTGGAAACAACATAATATTCGGTGTAGACGGGCCTCTCTTAGGGAACCCAATAGTCAAAGTTGAGGTTCCACGGTCGATTCTCCAAAAGAGGCCTCCGCGATTAAAGATGTCCTTAGCCTGAAAAACGTCGACCATCCCTCCATTGTTCTCTGAAGGCTCCCTTAGGACATCCTTTGCAGACGGCGTCGTTATAAAAACAAGGAGAATCTATATCAAGTATCTAACCGGATTATCAAGACAAACTACCTTCTTTATCACTTCAAAACCTCGAGAGAAAAATAAAAAAGAAAATATTGGACACAGTAAACCCCCCAACACAAGAACACATCATATTTCAAAGACATAATCTCAGGGATATGGGACCCCATATAACTCCGAGGGAACAATATTTGAAGTATAGAATCTCCTCTGGGGTATATTTCACGAGTGGGCTTCAAAATGAGGAGGCGATTTGTTCTTTGTGTGAAAGCCGCAAAACCGTTGCTCATCCGTTCCGAGATTGCACGGATCTCGTCCATACTATGAAAATCATAAAAGTCTAAAGGACAAAATAGGCAGGGTCTGAGCCCAAACGAGGTCCTGTATGGTTTTCTAACTAAGGACCCTAAACTGAGACTGGCATCGAAAGTCTCGCTAAATTCCAATTATTCTGGCGAGGCCAGGTTCAAAAACCACCAATTTCCCCAAAGATAGCAGAGGTGGCCTTAAAAGAATATCATATCTCTAAAAATATTTTAAAGATGCATGTACACTATAATTTTTATAAATCATATGTTTTTTTAAAACCATAATTCAAAAATTACTTGTCTTTCTCCCTTCTAGTCATAGTATAATATGTAGTTATTTTTTGTTGATTATTATGGATTTACTGTGTGTTGAATAAATGTATGTCTCCCATTGGGATAAGAATAATAATAAACATAATATTGCATGGGGATGACGATTTTATAACGTTCTCATTATGTGGAAGGAGTTAAGGCATAAACAATCGTGTTTTGCTTTGCTACATCACAACAACCTCTTTCCTCCAATTAAGTTCAAAGACAAACAAAATTAAAGCACCACAAGATACCTCTGAGCAATGGTCTTGGAAGAATCCATTCTTAGCCGAGGCCCGCTCTGATACATTAGACCAGGGATGCCGTGTGGCGGCGCGGGCCGGATCCGGCCGAATGGACACCACATCCGGCCTGTTACATCAGTGTTGGGAAGAGTTTTTATATATAAATAATATTATGATACAATATGAACAGTAAATCTTCTTTGTTTTTATCCTTAATGGTTTGTAACCCTAACCAGGCCGGGGGCGGGGGGGCGGAATCCACCCCCCCCCCCCCCACGTTTTTTCTGGTATATTTCGTGAAAAAAATAATTACGCGCTAAAAGTTTATGACTTTTAAGATTGAAGTATTGCGCTCTGATACCATTTTCGAAAAAATCGGCCTACCCCTACGGCGCGGCATCATTATCATTTCAGATTATCATTTCATTGATTGCATTAATTGGAATATGCATAAATACCGACTAATTTGCATAATTAATTATTGTATGCAAATAATTTACCTGTTCTGTGACATGTATGATATCAGTATGATACTATGATGTAAAATGCTAAAGAATGATGCTAGTGCATTAATTTCTGTTATGTGTCTGAAATCACATTTTATGCAAAATGCATATTTGAATAAATTAACATCATAATGAAAAAACCTTTGTTCTATGGTGATGAAATTTCGTTGTGGTTGTACATTAGTGGAAGACCTAGTTGTGTGCCAAATTTCACAAATTTTCGTCGCTCCGTTGCGAGATCTGAGGGGGGGGTGGAATCCACCCCCCCGGCTATAGAGAGCCACTAACCCGGCCTGGTTAGGGTTTAAGCAGTGTTTAGTTTGTAAATCACGATGTGCCGGAACGCAAGTACATATGACAACACAGGTATGGTGAGGCAAGCGGAGGTCCCGGAACGCAACATAAAATGACGCTTAAAACAACACACAAATGCCACTTTACAATGCAGTGGGACTTATTTAAGCTATACTGAAGGGATCTGTGTCTGTGTCACTGATTAATAAACTTGTCAAATGTGTTCATAAAAACATCAATTCAAATAGGACACTGCATTGCTGTCGTCAGCTAACTCGAGCGTAGCTAAGAACAGCTTATTTGTTTGTTGTGATGATGTGATGCTGTTTTTGTGGGTAAAATATAAAAGAAGATATATGAAGTCAATAAATGAGAATAAGTCTTTAAATTAGTCTTGAAATAGTATACTTCGTATTCAGTGTCTTAGTGGCGAATCCCTATAAAAACGTATCGTGTGATCAAATATCGTTTATTTAATGTCTTATTATATGTGTCTTACTCCTTCATAAATTATGTTCAACTGATGATAGCTTGAGAAGAAGAAAACTGATCTTTTGTGCAACAACAACTTGTACATAGTGACAACACTACTGATTAATAACACACCAGAGAGAGAGAGAGAATCCGTTGCCTTCTGATCCCTTATCAATTTATTAGTATTTCTTGATTTTATTTAAGTTAATTTTTTCTAGTATCTTTCACTGTATTTTACACAAGAGGCGTTGTGCTGCAAAAGTCTGAAAATGGAGCATGTTATGAGTGTTGTTATTGCCACTGTCAATTTTATCAGGGCCAGAGGGCTTAACCATCGGCAATTCGATGCATTTTTATTTGAAAATGACATTTACCAGGGCCTTCGCTATCACACCGATGTGCGTTGGTTGAGCCGAGGCGCAGTGCTCAAACAGTTCTACAAATTACGCAAAGAGATAGCCGAGTTCATGCAGGCAAAGGGAAGCCTGTGGAGGAATTGGACGACCCGAATGGATCAGAGACCTTGCCTTCTTAGTGGACATTACCGAACACTTAAACGTCTTGAATGTTACTATGCAAGGTCGCAACAAACTCGTTACCGAGTATTATGACAGTGTCCGTGCCTTTCAAAGTAAACTTGCGTTATGGAAGGCACAGCTCAGCCAGCGCAATGCAGCCCATTTTCCATGTTTAAAATCTCTGTTTGTCAACCATCAGAGCATGGTCAAGTATGCAAGCTTGCTTTCCGGCCTCATGCACGAGTTTGACAATCGATTCACGGTTTTTACTGAACTGGAAAAGGACTTTGCGCTTTTTCGTTCTCCATTCACGACGGATGCTTCCGAGGTCCCAGAGGGGATGCAAATGGAACTGATAGACTTGCAATGCTGTGCGCGGTAGAAAGATGCGTACGCATCTACTGGTATTGAAAAATTTACCAGTCTTTGCCACCCGAGTACCCAATTATCACTGCTTTTGCAGGTAAAATCCTCTGTATGTTTGGCACAACATATTTATGTGAGCAGGCATTTTCAGTAATGAATCTTAATAAATCGAAAGTAAGCAATCACCTGACACATGGACATCTTAATGATGTCATGAAAATAGCCACGGCCCAGAGCCTGTCCCCAATGTGGACAAGCTGGTGAAAACTAAAAGGCTTCTGGCTTCGACATGTAAAATGTAGCTGGCTTCCTCATGTTTCATAGTGCAGGGAAGTAATGATGGGGAGGAAATAAAGGAGATAGGTATGTGGAAATATTTGTGGGAGTTGATTGACAAAGTTAATGTGCTATCAGTTGCTTGTTGTAATGTTTATTATTATTAATTTATTATCTACTTAATATTTAGTCACCTGACCTGTTCGAGTACTTAACCTTGATACATATTTTGACTTCTTTAGGCCTTGGCTACTTAGACTGGCCATCTTTTTATTCGACTAATTAGGCCTGTGCATCCAGATAATTTTATGTGCAAGTTGTCAATAAATTGATGAAAGTAATTTACAGTTTACTTGTGTTATTTATGTGACCTAGTCAACTTGTTATTTTGAAATATTTTAAATTTAAGTTACTGACATACAGAGGTTGATGTTACACAGTTAAAAAGGGTAAATTGCTTTTGGCTGCATATAATTGTATGCTTCGTTGCGAGGCTATTGTGTATTGCAATTCATTTTTAATGTACAGGCCTTCATAAATATTATCAAATAGCATGCCTATTTGTTTAGTGTTTGGTATTGCCAGGCCAAAAGTGTACCGGTAATTGGCCCCCCGAGGTCCCACTTGAAAACAATCTGGCCCCCTGACAGATTTCACCCTGGCATCCCTGCATTAGATTTTCTTTGATATTGTTCATAGGTCTTAAAATTGCATCAAATGTAAATTTTTGAATCCTTTATTGAAAAAATTCGAACTGAACTATTATTCCGCATAATATTTATTTATCTTATTAGAATAACATACTTGAAATACAAGCTTTGAAATAAATGCATCGTAATTTATTATGCGTTGCCGAAATTTTCTTAAAAATATTTATGAGTGCAATTTATATATATATATATATTTCTTTGGGTTCTTATACACTCAAAAAATGATTATCATTGATCAAACGGACACCCATTTTATTTCAATAATCATTAAAATTAAAAAAATACATATTTGTGTGGTTTATTTTCTAATTACCTACTTGAATGATCTTGTAACTATTATTCAGGAATGGTCGGTATTATTTATAATAGTTAATTACAAATACAAAAGAATCAACGTAAATAAACGATTATAAACCAAGCAATCATCTCAATAACACATAGACAACCATAGGCGATGGGGAGGTGTTTGGGGGGGGGGGGGCAGCATTCAATTTGCCCGAATGTCAACAAGAACTGTTAAATCTGTAAAAAAATAATAATCGTATGAGGAAAGCTACATATGTAGATTAATATTTTCTTTATTGTAATTACACACTATTCATTACATCATATTTATTTCAGAAGACACCAGAAAAACATTTGGTTCCTTCCTTTTTGTCTCCCAAAGTCATCTATTGTAATATCGATATTCACTTTATTTACAAAACGCTTTTCGATGCTAAAGAAGTCATAGAGCATGGTTCCTTTCCTTGCTCATGATGGTCCTGAAGTGGATCTGGAGTCTTCTCAAACAAGAAAAAGATATCTTTGTTAAACATGATGTTACGGGCATTGTAGCTAAGGTCTTTGAAATATCAGTGAAGTGTGGCAAAGTTTCAAAGAGGGAGTTTGAGAAGAGGTACTTCACTATCACATTTGTTGCTTTGAAATTGGCATCTTCAAATTATGGAATATCGCAGCTTCAGCCATTTGGAGGTCTTCATCTACATTATAAAAGCTTGACACCAGTTTAAAGCTCTCCTCGCCTCCTTCTCTTAGCACAATTTCAGCTAGTGATATCAAGATGTTATTATCTTCACTAGCAAATTCTCTTTCAATTCAGAAAGTAACCAGTTTTGGTATCCTAGAATACTTTAATTCTGCCTTTCTGGACATCGGTATAAGAGAAAGAGATGGTCTATTTTTCAGAAATCTCTCCTACCTGGGCATGTATCTTTTTTAGGAAGTATTATTTCCTCTTGACAAATTTTTACGCTAAATTGCTTGCAAAGGATGCGATTCTATCAACCCAAATAGACAAAACAAAAGCAAATTGAATAAAAAATATGCCATATTTTTTCAACTTTACGATTCTGAAACCCTTATAGTAAAGTAATGTCATCATCAAAATTATTGCAATCAAATGATCATAAAACAAAAAAGGCACACGATAATTCCAGTTAAAATATTATTGATGCGTGGGCAAAAATTCATTGTAGCTTTGTAGTTTCCCTATTCATAAAAATTATGTTTGTGCATTTCTTTGGCCTGATTTATTATTTTTATTATTATCATTTTATTAGAAATTCTCTATCTAAAAGCTTGACATAAAATCTAATATGTCATTTTTATGTCTATTTTATAGGTACATCATCAAGGTTTTATTGATTTCATTTTCTTCGTTATTTCTGACAACTTTCAATATATATATATATATATATATTAGCCATAAAAACAAAAGGTTAATGTTGCTCATATGCAAATATAAGTAAGTTAATGATTATTTATAAATGAAATACTTGTTTATATAAAATAAACTACATATTTCATACGTCATGACAAAAAAAAATCAGTGAATTGAGTGAAAAATGAATAGTTTTGAACATTACAATTCAGTAAAATGTATATATAGAATCACTGTTCACAGTAATAAGAATAAGTAAAATATTAGTCTACTATCAATCAATGTTTATATCCGTCTATTTATAACAGACCCTACAATTGTAATGATACGCATAAAAAATTTCATTATAAATTCTAACATGTTGAATACATAAAACGGCTCAAAGGTGAGCCTACGGATTCTGAGACGCCTATTAGACTTTATAAAGGTTTCAAAAAGAGTCAAATAAGAAAACTTCTTTGATTTTTAGTTTAATATCTATTTTATGAACTTTTTATACGCTATATATAATTAGTTTTTATTCTTTTTGTTGTATTTTAATTTGAATATTTTTTCTCAGATTTTATTTTTACGTGATAGATATAGTTGTAGCTGCTATTGATTGATTGTATATTTTATATGTGATTTCAATTTGTTTTGACTTTAGTTAGGGTTTTAATTTTGAACTATAATGTTTAATTATATATACATATATATATACAATAACTCTAATCAAATAAAGTCATAAAAAAAACTAATCCTTGATGAAGAAATCATAAAAAACAATAATTTTTTCGCCCAAAGACAAACGTTATATGTTAAGTCAGCAGGTAGTTATTCTGTATATCTAATGTATTTCGACTTATGTCTTTTTGCACCATAATTGTCAAAAAAAAAGATAACTCTTTAAAGTTTTTTTTTACTATACGATCATTTTAATAAATATATGATGAAACTGATACAAGCTCAATCACGGGTATCATAACTTTTTAATCAGATTGTAAGCGACCGTATTTCATAACGTAATATTATTATTAAGTAATGATCGGAGAAAATTTAACGGTAATCCAATCATCTTAGGATTTATATGGCTTTTGTGCTGTTGCTCTAACAAGCAGTTATTTCTGTGCTCTATGAGAATAGATTCGGAGATATTATATCCAAGTTCGCGCTAAAAATTTTGAAAGTTGCAATTGTCCTTTTTCATTACAGGATTCTTTGGTTAAGTTATTATTTATTATGTGAATAATTATAAAAATTATAAAGTAAATAATTTAGTGTTTTTTCGACACTGTATAATGTTTTCACAGTTAACTGAATAAAAAAAACTTCAAAAGAACTAGGAGGATATTAAGCAGGAAAGTCATAACTAATATATTCTTATATTAGATGATTAATTTACTCCCAATTATTGAAATTGACACATCATAGAAAATATGTAATAAAAATCAAAATATGTAATATATTTACCTCAACGAGGACAAGCACAAACCTTTAGAATTGTCCACACATTCCTTTGACCACCGTGGACATGGACATTAATAGATAATGTAATAATATTGTTGAAATATCTATAAAATCGATATTTTAAGAATATTCAATATATTGCCTTAAATATCAGCATTAAAGTCTCATTATGAATGTCTGATATTTATGAATAATAATAATAAGGTAATATTTTTTGTATTCGTATTTGTGAACATGAATTATCATAGTTTAGCATGATAAAAATATGACGTCACGACGTCATATTTGAAATTCATATATGGAATGACTTCACAACAAACATGATTTTAATACTCATTTGTAATACATATGTATATTATGTAAATCAGTTTAAACTAAAATATTTATTCATGATTTAATTTGCATTATCATCACTTTATATATATTCTTTGTTTTATATATATTTATATGAACTGTGACAAAAAAATCAGTTGTTGTTTGCACAATCATTTAATTTAGGTTTATATTATTTTATATAAAATATTAACATTTTCTTTCTTGATGGACACCACTTAGGAAATATCTCATTATCTTATTATTTATATTACTAAAATAATGTTGAAATATGGAATCGAAGATACTATAATATATAATAATTCTGGATTAGAGATTAATCTCAAGAAAAGTACCATAATGACAAATTTTGAGTTTCCCTTAGATCTGGAGGGGCTTGAGAGTGACTTCTATGATGGAAGTGTTAGGTAACTTTTTATCATTGAACGATGAGGATATTATAGAAAACGCCAAGGTCATAGAGGATAAAGTCTAAATAACAACAAATAGATACGCAAAATTGTAAAGAAGAAAATTGTGACAAAATTTGTATATGAAATTTATTTTAACCAAACTATTCATATCTAAGACTAACATCTTTTGCTCAGATTATATATAATAAATTAATTATTTGTGCGAAGAGTTTTTATTTATGGGGGTCGCCCTAAATAATATCATGAAAACGTGTCAAAACATCAAAATAGTTCGGTGGTTTAGGTCTGTTGGATTTTGAAAGTTTCTGAAAAGTCATACTCTTCAAATGGTTGAAAAGACTTTTGAAGAGTGGTTTAGTTTGGACGGAAGCATTAAAAGGCCTATATTTGAAAAAGGTAGGGTGTCCCTTGGAGGGGAAGAGGGTAATGGACCACACTCTGTGCTAGATTTAGCTGTAAAACATTAGGTCTTTTTGATATCAGAACAGTGCGATCAATAAAGAAGGTGGCAGTTTTATTATTACAAAAAATGAAGTGGCAGGAACCAGTTGTTGGAAATGGAGGTTATTCTTTAAAAAACTTCAAATAGGAAAAAAATAGTTTGCCTTGGGGATGTTTTTAATGAAATAAATGATTTTACAGCAAATGAAAAACTAAACAGGACGAATGTTTTAGAATAGGTTAATTTTAGAAAAGGGAATCGGTCCAAGAAATAGTTTTTACAATTTTATTAAAACTAATTAGTAATAAGGAACTCCGATATATTTTTTTGTTGATAAAAATTCAAAGTGATTTTCTAAGTCAAATTGAGAGGAGGAAGGAAGATTACGTGCTGAGAAAACCAGTAAATGTATTAATTCAAGGTTTAAATCTAAAATGTTAAATCACTCCCTCTATTGGTTTAAAACAGAGTTCTTACCAACACATTGACATTTGGTAGTATATATGGGACTACAGCAGAGGAAATATTGTACCTTTTTTGCAGGGATTCGCTGGAGACATCAAAACATTTTTTATTAGAATGCATATATGTGGTAGAAATTTTAGAATATCTAAAATTGTTATTTGATGATTTTTTAAATATACAATTGCGTAGTAAGGATTTTATTTACTTTTATACTTGACCGTACCAAGAAGAGATTAATTTTATTACCACTAAAACTCAATGTTTTATGTATAAAATGCGATCTACTCGAGTTCCTTTATCTATTTTTTTTACTTCTCAGATTAATTATATTGTTAATAGCACGACGTTTTAATATATTTTTGTGAATATTATAATATAAAATATCATGTGAATAAAATTGTACCTTGGTAAAAAAGAACATAATTACCTCCGCCGAAGGAGGTATTGTTTTCACTGTGCGTTGGTTGTTGGTGGTTTGTCAGCAGGATAACTCAAAAAAGTACGGAACGGATTCGGATGAAACTTTATGTAGTTGTTGGAAATGCCAAAAGGAACAAGTGATTAAATATTGCCATCTCTGAGTGGTTCTTTAAGATGCAAAATGAGCTAAATACTAATAAATATTTCAAGTTAGCCTACTCTGCCAATAGATGTCGCTGTGCTGTGAATTGGGTGCCGGGAGCGTCTTCCTCTCGAAATTTCCGTCGAGGGAAACCCTCCCCCGTCCCTCTACGCCGCCCCAGTCGTGAAGAATCCTCCTCGGAAGGCATATAGGGACCCCGTGGCGGCGGAGGTTTGCACTCTCTGAGTGTATACATGCCTCTAGTTTAGTTTTATATTATTTTAAATTAATTATTCAATTTTTTCTCTTGATGGACACCACTTAGGAAAATATCTCATTATTTTAAGTTTATTTATATGACTAAATAATGTTGAAATATGGGATCGAAGATCAAATTAAATTACTGTAGGCTTTTCCCCCTGACATAAATCTAATTTCAAGGATTCCTTTTCATTATGTTGCCAAATAATATTTAGTCGATTGCTTGAGTGTTATGCATTGACTTACCATTTAATATTTATAAATATATATATTACATATAATATTTGAATTTAGTGTAATGATATACAAGGATGTTTTGAGCATTTTAAAAGTACAAATCATACAAATGAAGTAAATATAATGGATATATGAACAAGTTTGATCAATTTTAAGTGATCTCTAATGAAGAGGAAAGAAGAACTACGGAGGAAGCCTCTTGACGGAGAGGAAGAAGAAGAAAGACAACGCGAAGACGAAGGATGCATGGAGAAACAAATGAACCCAAGAAGACGGAGGATTACTGTAAGAAGGACGACAAACAGAAGAAGGAGGGCAACTGTAGGGAGGAGGACAACTAGAACCGAAGGGCATGGTGTCAGAGGCTGATGGACTGGAGAAATGGCAACAACCAGTAGAGGAATTGCTAGGCTGGACATTCAAGGTGGAAAATCATGAAACGGCAGTTGCTAGTGTCTAAAAAATTGTAATGAATTTCCAAGTCTACAGCTTTCAGTTCCTAGAGCTTCGCAAAGCAGTAAGATGAGATAATATTGTAAGAGATTAATGCATAGGGGCTCTTCAATCCCAATGAAGAAAACAAACTCTGACCCGGAGTTAAAGAAAAGCAAACGGGCCATTACTAGCCCAGAGACAAACTTTAACAAACCACAAAAGACTTTGATTCTATAGCTCCCCAACATTTTATTTCATTCAATAAGTAAAGGAGTCGAGGACCTTGATTTGCTCGAAAAACCAAAAGCAAAAAAAAATAATGATAAGTTGCCCAGACATACTTAACCAAAACTGCAAATCACCAAACTCTAACAAGACAGACCTAGTAGCACCGACTCTTATTTCAGGGACGTGTACTCAAATAAATATGGGCAAAATAATAATCTGCATCTCTGAGTTAAATCTAAGATTAATGGGAAAATAAAGTTGTTTGGTATTCGTGACAGATCTTATCAAGGGTGATTCAACTTCAATCAAATTCAAAGGACTGTCTACTTATGTTCATCACAAGTTTAAACCATTTTGTCTCACCTGATCTGATAGTCCTCAAATACCGAAGTTCTGCTCGGACGACTTGGTGGTAAATTGTTAATAACAAGGACCCTTTGCCTTCAAGTTACTACGCTGACTTTACACTGAAGGACCCCTACAGTCTTTTATTAAGCCCCTGGTTGTAGTATTGTAAAACCTATCATAAATTACTTCAAAGCTAGAACTGTTAGAGAGGCTATAAACAGTTTAAAACCACATCGAAAGCCTGGTCCCAATCAATCTCAGCTCTGGCCAATAAAATTATACCTGATTGGACTTTAGAGCGACTGACAAATCTATATAACACAAAAGTATCAATTATACTTTAAAAAACCAATAATTGTTAAAAGATATATCATATTAAATTTTTTATCTTAGTTCAAATTTTATATAAAAATACGAATATAAAGATTTCAATGACGATTCCTTCTTTTATCAAGTTTTTTTAATTTTAATGCAGTTGAATATTATATTGATTAAATTTAAGTCATTTTAAATCATATTATGCTGAATTTTTTAAATATAATTATGTGTTTGTTCCTCTCTAATTAATGCACTCAAATTGGAGTAAAAAATTATATATGATCATACTAAATCGTCTCGTTACCTATCATTTTATCCGACAGCCTTATACCATTGATCGCTGGACAACGAATCATCAGCAACTGGAAGTAATTCCGGGCCAATTTAAAAAGTAAGCTGATTTACCCACAAACGAATGTGATACACAAGTTAAAAATGGTTCAGTACTGCTATGAAAACAAACAAAATAGATACATTTTTGTTGAAGTGGCTAAGATTGTTTCTAAAAATTATTATTCTTATTATTGATTTTCCTTTTTCTAAGTAACTCCATTTTATTGTCAACCCACAAAAACTCTGTTCTGTTGTCGTGCTCCTCATATTTATTTACGCATTTTGGGGGAATACCTATTGTGAACAGAAATAACTTTATATTAATAGCTATTTTGTTTCTGTTTTGCTCTAATTAATCTATTAATAGGAAAATATATCATATCAAATTGTATAAACTAATTATACCACAATATTTAATGCAAACACGATATAGTCGTCTTAGCATTTTTTATTGCAAACATACAACTGCAATAAAAAGTTGTCCTTTAAAAAATACTTTACTTTACAAAGTAATAATAATAATGCTTCAATTCATGTAAAATTGAAATAATAATAAAAATATCGCATGCATTTTTTAATACTAAAATACACATAACGAACATTAATCAATAGCCCTCTTTTTAAAAATGCCTTGATTCCATTCCGTTCAATTGCATGATATAAATGCATTAAAAAGATTCCCCCTCCCCTTTTGAGGCAAAGAGAGCCTATAGTATATATATATATAGATATATATATAGCATAATATAATATATTGAGAAGTTCATAAATAAATTTATTGCCTTGCTTTTTAATGTTGAAGTGGTTTTTTCAATATCTACATAATATTTATAATGGATAAGAGTGGCCATAGTAGGACTGAAGGTAAATATATCAAACATGTAAGCCCTGCAAAAAAGTTGAATCTTGTGAAAATAAATTATTTCATATAAGGTTTATCCGTTTGAGCCTGTATAATTAAATTATTTTCTTTCAGAGTGTCAAGGAAATACCTGTAATTTGAAGAGAAAATAATGTTGACCACAAAAACTTTGTACTCATCTACTATCGTAACAAATTAGACTGCATGGGGTTTTTTTAAATAAATAATTATAATTATTTTAATTATTTGCTTTTCTAAATATTAACTCCAAAGATAATAAATACATGAATTACCTTGATCTAAAAGTTCTTCACTTAATTAATAAATCCAAAGTACAATTTATGAATCTAAATCATGATTGTCCTCTTGATCTCAATCTTCAAAAAACTTTTTTTATTCGATTTACGGCAAGGCCTAAAGGACAATCTTTTTTTTTCATTATTTCCTTTCAGTAGCAAAAAGCTTTCCTCCACAAAGGTTTCTTCCGTTGATCGCAGGGGGAAAATCACAAGGATTCAAATCAGGATAATTTGGTGGTTATTTGATTGTATTGGCAATGTTTCAGCTAAATAATCACATATACGGATATTAACTATAGCAATAACATTAGTAAAATGAATATAGGTTCTTTAATATGAGGTTAAACACCTTCTTCTTAACATTGAAACTTGAAGAATATTTTTTTTATCTACAGGTTAACTAAATACATTATGGAGCCGAAAAAATGTAGTTTAACAACAACAATTCTACTACTTTTTTTTATAACACAAGTCTTACCAAGAAAATCCTTTTTAAGATCACTAATGGACGTAGTGTCTCTCGTAGCTGATTCAGTTCTTATAAACCCTTTTGAAAGGAATTTTTGATAAAAGCTCTTTGATAGGCAGTTTATATAATAGATGTATTCATATTGCCACTCAAACCACTGAAGTAGGAAGAAGAAACGAACTTGAGAATGAATTATTTATATAAAAATTTTAGGTAGGAGACTCATACTTTTCTTAGTAATTGAGAATAGAATATCTATATGGTATATATATATATATATATATATATGAGAGAGAGAGAGAGAGAGAGCGAGAGAGAGAGAGAGAAGAGAAGAGAGAGAGACCCCAGGTATTTATCTTTATAGTATTTCCATTTTTATTATTATACTTAGGCAACCGTACAAACCAAAGAACAAACAATTTACGCTATAATGCCTTTATATCTATCGGATGCAATTCTATGAACATTAGGCAAAAACAAAAACAAAAAAGAAAACAAAAAAAGAATGGGGATGTTAACATAATATAGATGCTTAAAGAGACGGAGAAGCATAATATATAACTACACTTTAAACAATAAGTCTACAAATAAATATGGTATATTTATTCAGCTTAGAAAAAATTTTAGATCCAGTTCAACTTATTATTAGCGGCCACTCCAGGGAAATCAAAATAGAACGTTAGAGACAGGTGGAAGCTTAGGGTTTATTCCCATATCTAAATAGATAATCATAACTCAAAATAATTGATTATAGTATGAATATATAGATATATATATATATATACATGCAGAAACACTGAGAGCAGAGGAAAATATTTGAAGATCCTAAAAGATGAACATAATCTTTTGGTATTAAATGAAGAAATGAACCCATGAACTTGTTACACAATGAGCTAGTTCAGTTATAATCATTACCATAATGAATCACCATGTAAATAATAAATTAAACATTCAAGAATGGCATATTGTTCTACGACCATCAATGTCAGATCATCTTTATATAAATTTCAATTTCGGAAAGTACAAACCTATCTCAGAAAAGTCAAAAAAAATTCTAAAAAGTCAACTAGGATATATTTAGATGTAAAATAGAAGGTGTTTTATTGCCTAAAGTAATTCCCAATTCTATCGCAATAAATAAATATGCATAATCAATAATCATTATATGATACTATAATGAAGGCACTCGATATTGCTTGTGAATTAAGGAAAACAACTACATCTAAGTCTTTGCCATGGTGGACAAAACATCTTGTAATGCTTATATATAAACTCAATAAACTTGAGCCTAAGCGTCACTACAGCCAACATAGAGAGGAGTACTTAAAAACGAATATCGTACAGTACTCAGAAAAGAGAAGAAAGAGTCAAGTAGGTATTTTTTGCAGTAAAGCTACAAATATTAAAGATATTGCTAAACTGATAAAATGCTAAAGCATTTGAAGACTAAATTAGACTACTGAAAAAGAATATGGATATACGCAATCGCCTCCTCATATTTTCTACTACCTATGGAAACACATTTTCCTGATAGTATAACAAATACAACTTATGATAGACCATTGCCAGAAAGAAGCTTTGACATTAACTATGTAGATAAAAGTACGGTCAAATTATCATTTAATCATTTTGAACCATTTAAAAGCTCAGGACCAGATGAGTTGAAACCAGTCGTGCTAAAGCAACTTGGAAATAACTTAATCTTATATTACAAACCTTAGTGAAGTAATTCTCTGCACTGGCTATACAACAAGGATCAGGAGAGAGATGAAAGTTACACATATATATATATATATATCCTAATCGAGTATATTATACATATAAATACAATTCGAAACATGACATCACAGTTTTTCTTCCATGGATAACTATTCCTTTTAGTGATCTGTCTAATAAGGTGAAAGAAACGAGCGCAAATGTCCTTATTATCTTAATTGTAAATGTCATCGACAACTCCGAAGAGACTGCTTCCAATATCAAGTTTCTGATGGACATCTATATTTTGAATTCAGCTCAAAGGAAAGAATAACTGACAAAACTATATTAATTATGGCCTTTTGGCGTTCAACAAATACAATTATTTATGTTACACATGTCTTCATTCATTTTCCTCTGATTACTTAATGAAGCAGGATAATAATAATAATATGATGATATGCATAAACATATTAGATTAAATTCCTTTATTTCATGCTTTACATCATTTTACAAACTATATAATTACATGTCAGTTTCATGCTATAGATCACCAGAGAAAAAACTTTATTAAATATTTATATTGCATGACATATCTTCAAATATTGGGAAAAAGTAAGATTGATGTTCCTCCAGAAGAGATTATATATATATATATATATATATATATACATACATAACTATATCGGTTTTCATGGGAGAATAGATTTTTAATAGTTAAATATTCAATTTGAGCACAACTACTACTCATCCATTTGTATTCTTAAAAAGCTTTTGCACATGAAATAAACCTTTGATTTTTTTTTTTTTTTTTTCCATTCTTCTAGGGTATCTTACATTCTGTACGTTGTAAACGTACATTATATCAATTTGTACTCTCTATAAATAATAAAAGCAATAAAGGAATACGCCCATACGGCAAGAAATTAAGAGTAATAATAAAATAAAAGGAATTTAAAAGATCTGGTTGATAAAATAGTGGCAGCTTGATCTTCTCAGTCCACACGAAGGGAAAATAGATTGTTTACATTTGTACTCCCCATTGTTGTCGTTTGACGCACTAGAGACCGAACGAAGAGTTTCTATATGTCTTCCGACGAGGCGATGGAGACCCACAGGGAGTCCAGATCCGCCCGTTCTTGATGCATAGAGGACCCTTTGAACCGTGGATACCAGATGCTCTATCTCATAGGCTTCCTGATAGGTAGGCGAGGTCGACACAAGCCAGTCCGGAGGGGTTAGCATCACCCCATATGCTCCAAATATTACTCTTTCCACCGCTTTGATGGCTGGGGCGACCCTGGGACAGAAGTAAAAGAAGTGGAACGAAGTCTCCTCGACCTTCCTGCACCAATGGCAGCTCCGCTTCCGGGGATCCACATGGGACTTATTCATGAATAAAGAAGACGTGGCCAGACGGTATCTAAACCATTTTTGATGAGAGTCTGTGAAGCGGTTCTTCATTATTATATTAGGACTCTGCAAGCGTTTGTCTACCTCAATGCCTAGATTTCTCAGTCGCCTACTTACGATAAGAAACAGACGTCCACAACACGACATAGACTTTCGAACCGTAAATAAACCTTTGATGAATTTGCACGATAAATAAAAACATAACTTGTTTCAGCCCATTTTTTAATTTCAAAACTCCGTGCTATAATTATTTTACTTACTTTTTCAATTTCAGGTACAAAAGCTGACCACAAATATGTTCGAAAATAGGACTTCTTATTTATAAACATTATATAATAAACAACTTCTTTATTATATTTTGAAAAATGAAAAAGTGAATTTGTTAAATAATTCGTGAAACTGTTTTTTGAGGCTTACAATAATGGAATTAAAATATTTTATATGTGATTCCGTTAATTTTTTACCCCAGATGTATTTTCTTAGATTTTGGGAGGTTTTTACGGATTTGTTTATTAATACGAATATACATTTATATGTATATATACAGGAAATTTCATGTATCTCATATTTGGAGTATAAGTTTTAATATATATATATATATATATATATATATATATGTTTATATTAAATATTTATATTATATGTTTATATTAAAATAGTAAATTGAATAAAGTAAAGAATCCTTAATTTATATTCCATTACTTTATCATACACAAGATGTAGTTCATTCATTGTCATTCATCAATTCAAATAATATAATGAATTGTTTTCACAAGGAGACCCTAATATAATGTGTACTATATGAATAAATGATAGGTATTAACAATGTATATTATTTTAATCCCATGGAATGCATTTTCCAAGTATTTAAATTGATAATGGAGAAGAAAAATATTTTGAAATTCAATTGAATTTTAGTACACATATATATAGTATCCATACCATTACTAAGAATTATTCTCTAATCGATTAAACCGATTTTAAATCATGTTACTTAAAAAATAATGTATCACATGTTCAATATTGATACTGACGATCGCATGCTTTTTCCTCCTCGGATTTCAAAATCCTTATAATTATTAGTATGATGTAAGTTAAGAAAATAGCTAGATTGTATTTTTATGACCAATTTAAAAAAATAATTCTTTTATTTACTGAAAAGGACATTTTATTATTATTATGGATCAGTATGAGCGATTGAAAAATTAATATAAAATACAAAAAGAAGTAGTGTTGTGTTTGGTATTTATTTGATCATTAAAATAACAATAATATGTTAAGTTTCCTGCATCATCCCCCAAATATATATATATATATAATATACAAATCTAGAGATATAATGGTTCTTTTTCTAGCTGGTGTTGAACTCTTTAATTTATGTGCATAGCATATGGTAGATATATTTTTATAGTTTTGTTAAACAATTATTGTTTTTCTCCCAAACTAAAAAATGCCCAGCAAATATCAAAGAGCCATTTATCCCTTAATGTTTATAAAATGTAAATGTATCCTCTAATTTAGTGCGTTAATTATCATTTTTTGAACGTGTTGTAAGACAAGCACAGAAACAAGGATTTGAGACCTAAATATGTCCCTTAGGCGTCATTATTAATCGTTATGGATTCTCTGTTACATCGTTGTGGCTTATTTTGCAAAAAAATATCTTGTACCACACCCGTATAAGTTTGACAAAAGAACTGAAGACCACTTCAAACTTCGGGAGTTCTTAAAATATGCCGAAGGAAAAGTCGAAAAATATCCCCATTTTCACCGTACAACTATTTGCAGCGATCAGGCACATTGTTGGCTCAATGGCTTTGCAAAATATACTCTATCGGGTCGGAAATAACTCACATGCGATACTTGGGGCGCCATAACATCCTGCCAAAATTACTGTTTGGGGAGAATGGCGGCAGGCTGGCGGTGTCAATGGACTGTACGTTTTCGCCGGCAAATGCTTCGTTACTCTGAATAGAAACCACAATGATATCCGATTTTTATGCTCTGAATGGGAAGAAATGGACTTGGACAATAATGTGGTCTTAACAAGACTGTGCCACTTCAATAAGAACAAATGTTAAATTCAATTTATTGAAGAGTAAGTTAAACGTTACTTCTAGAAATGGAAACACCAATCGGTTGTTTTGCTCGTGCCATATAACACCTATAGACTTGGACAATAATGGGGTCTTAACAAGACTGTGCCACTTCAATAAGAACAAATGTTAAATTCAACTTAATAATGATAGACCTAATCATTACTTCATACGGCCAGAGAACTTTGTATGAAGTTAGTCAAAAATGTTTAATGAGAGCCTATGACTTAATACTCTCTGGTAAATCAAGCTTACTCATTACTGAATCAACTGACTCAAACTGTAAAAAGTCAAAAGCACCTGTGCAGTCAAAAGTCATGGCTAGCTTACATTAATGTTGTTAAATCCCTTTTTAATACCTTTAATTCAAGTTAAACGAGAAACACGTTTAATGAGACCCATATTCTCGATAATTCAAGAAGTGATTTGCCCATTGATATTATGATAATACAAAAGAGAATTAAGGAAATAAACTATTATGCAATATTTTATTCTTATTATTCATATTAATAATTTAACTTTTTATTTTTGCAAGTTATTTATTGAAAAAGCTTCCCGGATTCGATGTATATATCTTAATCCACTATCTCTTTCAACTATTGTGACTATCGATGAAACTAACTATCTCTAAAATTTATAAACAAAGATATGTTCTGCTCTGCATAGTTCTTCATTTGATATGGAATATTTCGATATTTGAAAAGAGATAAAGATGAATTTCAATATTTAAAAATGTATATCATGGCAGTATAAAGAGATATCGAGTTTATATAACTAAATATATATCAGCAGTATGCATATTTTGGATGCATACATAATTTTACAAAATATTTTTTTTGCTCATTGAAAGTGAATATAGAAAATGCAAAAGATTGCATTACTATCAAAAAGTTCAACAACTTTTTAACATATCCAATAAAAAAATGCATTCCTTGGTGACAAATATTTGGTTATCTTTATTTTGATTTAATACTTCTATAAGTTCTAGATGTACCTAAAGCATCAGGATGGAAAGAGTAGTCAACATAAAATGGTTTTCTTCCTAGTCTGCTGAAAAAATTCTCCATTATTAAATATATAATGCTAAAAATCAATATTTGTTTATTTACTAATTGTTTTGTCTTACAAAATCATTAAAATATATGGTGTGAATATATGGAAATAGAAAAATCGAAAACTTATAAAGGCTTAATGGGCGCAACTTTTAACCTTCTACTGTTCTTTTTTCATTATTATATCAAACTATGACCACACTTTCATTTTAGGCTCTTTAGATATACTTATTGAAGAAGTACTTGGTGTGTATGCCATAATATACATGATTAAATACTCATCGTCCTTTCAAACTTTTTCAATTAACTGGCTCATATTTTTTAAAGCTCAGTATAAGCTTGAATCATATTCATTATGCCATGCTATTTTTCAACACAATTCCAACAACGACTCACCGATCAATAGATTTCTTGATGTACCTTTGTCAGTCATAAACACGAAACCGAATCTTACCTAGAATAAGTGTTAAAATAATTAATAAAAACGAAAAAAAAAAGTTATATATATTGTAAAAGTCCTTTTTCATCAACACCAACATTACTCTTAATTTTATTTCAACTTGCAAAGCCATTAAGGTATTATATTTATAAATTGTCTTATACGAACAGATTATTGTAATTCCCATTATAGTTAATTAATATCTCAAATGTAAATCCATCTTTTATACTTTAAAATAGCATATTTTCAAATACGTGACTGCCAACGACTCTAGAACCCATTTTACCTTTGGGACCGACAGCATAATTGGCTCCATTGTTCTCCCAGGATTGCTCATTCAAAGTTATTCCATGAAAAAGGGATTATTTTTTTTTCATTTCCCTCAATATGAATTCGGACTGCTATAATAATGACAAAGGCTGCTTATAATATTTTCCACCTCTGTAGCAAGTCTTTATTTAGGAACACAAAAATGAAACTACATAACATTGATTTAAAACACCAATCATAAGTTATAAAAACACACAAACTAAGACCATGGCCATTTGAAAAATATATTATTCACAAACAAAAAAAACACCGTGATTTATATTGCTCATGACGAAAATATTGATCTTATAAAATTGAAAAAAAATATGTAAGGTTTGGAGGTGTCGTGCTGAATGGGAAGAATAGAACTTAGCCACGTCATAGGCGTAATTCCACGAACCATCCTTGGTATTGGTGAGGGGAAGAGCATAATACCTCGCAGCCGTAAAAATAGTATTTTTTAAATACTATGTTAGATTAAGTCATTTTCATCGCATATTTGGTTTTATAAATATGTAAAATCTCTTTAGCGCTTAGTCTGTATTACATTGAGTTGTTGAAATATTAGGCACTCACGTAGTTTGTTCATTTCGTCATTCAACTCATAACAAATAACAAACTGCTTTAGAAGATACCCTAGAAAGCAAATAATCACTCTCTCAGTGTTGTTTTACGAGTCTGGCCATAGGTAAAAACGATATCAAAATTTAGAAACACATGCATTCTGAAAATAAAAGAGATGTATTCAAAAGAGATGCTGAAGGGATTATCAATGACAGCAAAGAAAAATTATTAATTATATTTCTATCATCATTAATCCTGCATGTTATAATTAATAAATATTAAAAATATTTAATTTATATGCATTTACTGGCATGCTCGCACAGCTCTATATTGAGCTTCACCTCTCGAGAAGGAGTTCTTATTGACCAATCTTATTGCCACAGTAAGGATTAATTATAATGCTAAAATATTTGTATATCTAATTGAATGCAAACCAATTGAACCATATAATCCATCACATGTTAAGGAAAACATTATTTATCCTAGCTGTTGTCATTTCTAAGAGAATATATATACATATATATGATTTGAAAAAAAGAAAATAAATATACACTTAGAGAGTGCAAACCTCCGCCGTCACGGGGTCCTTATGAACCTTCCGAGGCGGATTTTTCACGACTGGGGCGGCGTAGAGGGACAGGGGAGGGTTCCCCTCGACGTAATTTCCGAGAGGAAGACGCTCCCGGCACCCGATTTCACAGCACAGCGACATCTATTGGCAGAGTAGGCTAACTTGAAATATTTATTAGTATTTAGCTCATTTTGCATCTTAATTCTGCACTCAGAGATGCCAAAATTTAATCCCTTGTTCCTTTTGGCATTTCCAACAACTCCACAAAGTTTCATCCGAATCCGTTCCGTACTTTTTGAGTTATCCTGCTGAACAACCAACAACAAACCAACGCCAGTGAAGACAATACCTCCTTATGCGGAGGTAATATTTTCTTATTGCTATGCATAAAAGTCCCAATTTATCTTCACTAAGAAGTAAAAAATATATCGATTTACGCATTAGCATCGTTTTTCTTTTATACATTGTATATTTTTTTGGAGCCGTGAAAAAAAAAAAAAATATATATATATCAGAAAAACTAAGAAGATATTTATGTATATTATATATATATATATATATTTATTTGTTGGTCGTGAGCTTGTAAAAGCAATTATTTAATGTTTTTGCAGGATGAATTCATGTTAATTGTCGTTCAAACTTCTTTAGAAACATAACAAAAATCCCTCATAACCTACTTAGATCATATGAAATCAAATAAGCCTTTTGAAAAGTTTAGATTATGAGAGATTCTTTCTCAGGAAATGAGAAAAAAATCTTTTTTAATAAAAGATTATTGGGCTCGGGAATGAAGAAAAAGAACAAATATAATAAAAACTTGAGGGTCCCTTATTTCATATCGAGGGAAAACGTGTTTAATATTTACAAATAAATAAAGGAAAAACCTTGTTAACATTAATGATGAAGATAAATTGGACCATAAAAACTTTTTTCTCGCCAATGTGACTTTAATCTTACAAATGACCTTCATTTAAGCACTTTAGGCCGTGGGTTTCACATGGGCCTAATTGATTCATCAAAATTTGAGGACGATGTTTTCAAGGAATGATTCAAGGAAAGTTCATTGGTCAAAAAACTCTTTATGACACCAGGTTTCTTGGTAAATGCTTAATGCTTCCTGAGACACATATTTATGAGAATAAGCCATTTAGCTCTTGAAGGAAATGAATACTGTACCTCAATATTTCAGACGTTATTTTTGATAGAA
>CP045895.1:24751241-24790126 GCA_013387185.1 Caligus rogercresseyi
AAATACCAAAAATGGTGTTGATAATAAATTAACTTAACATTTTAATTTTAAAGCATCCTCTGAAATAATGAAATATTTCCATGTATATTTGATGTCCTTCGTTTTATTTTCTTAAGTTAAAAAGTGTTCTTCATATTATGAGAC
Organism: Caligus rogercresseyi; assembly: GCA_013387185.1. Classification (NCBI taxonomy): domain Eukaryota; kingdom Metazoa; phylum Arthropoda; class Copepoda; order Siphonostomatoida; family Caligidae; genus Caligus; species Caligus rogercresseyi. The sequence continues at coordinate 24,751,386 of CP045895.1, forward strand.
TGTAAACTTCAATACACTAAAAGAGGAATACATACTGGTTTTATATTGAATATGTGGTTTTGTTGTTTTAACAATGGCTTAACTTATATGCAATACTTACAAATCATATCTAAAAGTATATATATTATTTCTGCTGCAACGTTCAGTCCCAACTACTGGTTATTTAAATTATTTTTGCGTTTGTAGGCAGCAACCACCATGGGAAAATAACTTTTTTTTATCTTCCTTTATTTGTTCAGAGAGGACATAAATATTAAATGGGCATATATACATGAAAAAAATAATATACATTATAGTTTATGATAAAACTCAGAAAAAGACATTATCGACTATAAAACACTATTAAAAACAGATAACACATTTCATATGAATGATTATTTATAAAATTTCATAAATTTTTTGATTAACTTAAAATAGTGACTTGATGCTGATGAATAAAACTTTACAATGCTGGCGGCGCTGGTCCAGGAGTCATCTAAAAGGGAAGGTATTTTGAGTGCCAGGGTAGAATAACGTGCTGCAGCCAGGGTATGTAAAAACCCAAAATTTTGAAAAACCCACGGTAAAACCCGGGTTTTTTAACCGGGTGTTTCAAAATTTTGGGTTTTTTACATACCCTGGCTGCAGCTGATATTGTTATTTTCCTCAAATCTGTTTTTGGGTGCAGTTGGCAATCCACGCCTTCGAGTTGAGAATGGCGAATCCAATCGACATTGCCTTGGGTGACTGGGGTCCAGTTTTCTTCGTCAATCCAAATAAAACAATTCCTCTCACATAATTGTCTCATTTTGAAAATGTTGTACATTTTTAGATTAGGTAGAGAACATCCTTCAGTTAATTTCTTATGAATGGATATACTACATTCATCTCCTCCTCCTTTGTACGAAATATTTGGTCCCTAATATTGTCAGAAGTACCAAAAAGTAAAAAGTATAGATATTTGAAGTACCCCTTCATATATTTTAAAATAATGCATCAGACGCAATCACAGAGCGAAAACAATTTGAAGCCCAAGGGTCGGTCAAGACCCTGAATGCTGTAAGGACTTGAGCTCAGATAATTGGACGCAGCGTCTCTGTCTAGTCAAACCCCCTGCACTGTATTGTGATTGTTTCCATAATCGTTTTACTAAGTTTTCTTTTTTCATATGTATCTTTTTCCATTTTTAAATATCTTCTTGACAATTCGTAATTATACATTTAACCTATGCGTGAAATATACTTTGATAAGACGATTTTAGATTAGATGGTCCTAAATAAGGCATTTTCCTTAGAAAAAAGAGATATCCATACTATATACACATATATATATATATATACATTTTATGCGGGTCGAAGTTTTGAAAGGATATCTATTGGTGTTGAAACACAGCAACTCAGCAGATTTAAAACTGTTCAATAAAATACACGACACAAATTGCTTAAGATTATGAATATATAAAAAGGCAATTTAAACATCGTATTAGCCACGCATAGAGATTCCTGTTTACTATGAATATAATAATAACAAAATACAAAATTAATTAGCCTACAAAATACTTTAAAATAAAAGATGAGATCTCATTTGCGCCTAAAAACTCTATTAATGTATAAGAAAAATAGAGCGTTATTATTGAGCAACGAATAATTTAATTAATAGGATTTACAATAAGTGATTTGTTTTTAATTTATTAAATATGTTTTGATTATTGTAAACATATTTTTCTTTTTTAAGACACTAATGACAGTATATATTTATTAAATTTATTCAAGTACATAACATCTTCCCTTTTCCTTTGTCAAAGTGCCTTGTGACCACCCTAAAAAGCTTAACCTCACATCTCCCTTTTTCTATACAATATAAAGAAAATATCCTTCTTACACACATTTAAAACTATAAATGAACTTAAAATCAATGAAGTGTACACTTCATTGATTTCATTTAACATATCATCTAAACGGTCTTCATTCATATCCTTCTAAAAAATCATGCTGAGTCAGTAAAAAACACAATTTGAATGGTTGGAATATTATTGTACATTATTTATTATATGCTATTGAATGCTTGAAAAGACTTTCAACACAGTTTCCAATAAATTTTAACATTTTTCAAGGATAAATATTGAAAAACAAGGCTCTCAATGAAAAGCATTAACAGCTTTAGTTTTTTCTTTGGTACCTCTTTATTAAACGTACCGTTTAATAAACAGGTACCATATAATAAGTTAGATATTATTTGCTGATACCGGATTAGGTTCCGGTGTGGCGGGTTTATTCTAGAAGCTAAGTTAGACAAATGAATGAAGCTCAACTCAACATTGCATGGTTGTAAAATATACATCTTTGGATTTTTTAAATCCTTTCTTTCATTTATGAGATTTGATCGAAGGTAGGGTCATAAAAGAGGAGTTGAGGTGGAGTATGATTAAATATGTTATAAAATTGACTTTGCCATCATTGAGTGTTGAAATATCATTTGAAAAAATGAAAACCTTTCATTATTTTATCTAAATAAATCATCTCATATGTCGTATCAACACATAATATGTACAAAAAAATAATTTCGAAACTATGACATGTGTATGTTTTTACTAACGTTTTCCTATTATACTTCATTGCTTAGCGTTATATATAAGTAATTGAAGCATCAATTATTTTTGTACTATATAAAATTATTGTATGTCTTAGATATGTGTTTTAAAATTGAAGATGGAGTTCCTCGATAGAATAAAAAATCCCTTCGTTAGCTACAAAAGAATATTGTTAAATTTAATTGAGAACCAGGATGGTCGTACGTCAAAACATTCTCGATACAATTATGTAACCAAAAAATCGAACTTATCAATGGAAATGCCAGATAGCACATGGAAATATTAGTATTGGATAGGCAACATATATATATATATATATATATATATATATATATATATATATATATATATAATATATATATATATATACCTTCTTTGGCCACAAAGTCTGCTTGCATACATCAAACGATGATGAATAAGATCTAAAAAAACTTTCATGAGGAAATAACTGAAATTGAAGAAATTTTGTGTGTATGTACATATGTATATATACACAACTTGTATGTAAGTCATTGATTTTTTTAGCTTGACCATACGGAAGATAGATGATGACGACTTTAGGACATCATCCTTTCAAATCATAATTATTAATATTATGAAAGGGGAGAGGTACTACATAAATATAAAATAAGCATGAGAAAAAATATATTTATCCAATAGTCTTCCCTCATATTTTCTCTTTACATCCCTTCTCATCTAATAAAAATTATTTCTTCTTCGTCTACTAAGAAGAAACAATGTAGTAGCTCGTCCACACAGGCTCCATTCAATCTTAATCATATACAAAAATCTTAATTTTTTGAGGGATGAGAAATATAAAAATGTATTGAAAAAATGTTTATCCAATATTTTAGTCCTTGAAAAACCTTCGTTGATGAAAACATTTCTTTGATTAATCAGTTATAGGTGGTGTATATAACTCTTACATTTTTGTTTGTCAATAATGAATTAACAAAATATTTTGGCTTTACCATGTATCCTTCAGTCCTAGATATATTTAAGGAAATAAATCATAGAGGAGGTCTTTGCCTTCGTGTCGTGTATCTTAAATAAGAAATGAATAATCATACAATGAACTAATGCCCTCCATTTTTCAACTGCATCTATTATATTAATGAAGATGGGAAAAACATACCGTATTTGTATTCAATAAAGCATTAAATATATTTCATGAAGGTTCCTCAATACTTTAAAACAAACATGTTAATATATTTTTGGCCTTTTAGAAGGGTATATAACATTTGTAGATGAATTATGAAGATCCCTTAGTACTTTAAGAACCCAAAATAAGTCTATAGAATCTTTAACCATTTCTTATCAAAACTGCTAATTGATATTTTATATTAAGTGATGGAAGTCGTGCCAACTCGTGCCAATACCTTTTCAAAAAATTATATTTTTATAAAATTCAACATTGAATATCATATTTTGGATAAAGAACATAAGTTTTTGTTTATTTTTGGAGGGTTATTAAACCCTAAAGGATATCAACAAAAGCTACATATTACCTAGAAATTTCCTTTTAGTCACCACAGATTTCTGTTACTTAGCTACATATACATTTTTCTTACTTTTTTTCCTACAGCACACATACAAATTCCTATATAGTATATCGAAATTGCAATATTTCTTTGAATGAAAACTTGAAAAAAATAAAAATCTTTATCTTATCTCAAAAGAAAAGTTTTTCCAATACTTTCTAACCCTGAAATTTAAGATATATCTTTTTACAGCTAGTATTTTTGGTTTTCACACGGTTTGAAGTTGTTTCAACATACGATAATGTTGGATGGATCTCTGTCACTACCTTTTCTTTTTTCACTTGTGTAAATAACTTGAAATAGGTATTCTAGGAAGATATTAAGAAACGTTTTTTATAACTTTAAAATGTGGACTTAGTGACTTCTTTCAGGAAATCTAGCTGTTATAAGAAGTAGATATATTATTAAGAACTTGAAAATATAAACTATTTATTTTAACAATATATAAAACATTTTCTATTCAATAATCCTTTGGCATTACAAAACACTGGATTGATATTTTGGACAAGGGATTAATTAACCATCAAATAGTTGTTACTCTAGAAATAAACTACCAAATAGAATTAATACCATTAATCTTCAACTCATTTTTACTGATTAAAATGTAAAAGTTTTTACTTCATATAATGTGTAAAAAGTTGTTTACAAATTCATTTAAAAAGAAATAGATAATTTAATAATTTTGAAGTAAAAAACTTTTTGTTATTTGTGATGAGGGGCGGATTTTTTATGGTTAATAATGGCATTTCATTTAAAATAAAAACATGCTTTCTTTTATTGTCTTTGCCTACCTAGATACATTGTTTTTCATCAATGTCAGTATTAACTAGAGGCATATATACACTCAGGGAATGCAAACCTTCTCCGTCACGGGGTCCTTATGAGCCTTCCGAGGCGGATTTTTCACCACTGGGGCGGCGTAGAGGGACGGGGGAGGGTTCCCCTCGACGGAAATTCCGAGAGGAAGACGCTCCCGGCACCCAATTTCACAGCACAGCGACATATATTGGCAACGTAGGCTAACTTGAAATATTATTAGCATTTGGCTCATTTTGCATCTTAAAGAAGCACCCAGGCATTTCCAACAACTCCACAAAGTTTCATCCAAATCCGTTCGGTACTTTTTGAGTTATCCTGACAAACAAACAAACAAACAAACCAACCAACAAACCAACGCCAGTGAAAACAATACCTCCTTCGGCGGAGGTAATTATGTCGAAATATTTATTTTCACTCTATTTGAAAAAAGTATTTAAGAAAGGAAGATCATTATTGTTATAACTGTTTGATATCTTGGTTAAAATGTTGTATTTAGTGTAATTTAAACATGTTGCTTTAATCGTCAGTAAATGATTAATACAAACTCATACATTTGGCACATGTTTTCTTAGATAAAGTATTGTTAGAACATTGTTTTATTTAATATAATCTTTGAAAACAATGTATTATGTTTATTTTATATAAGGCATTGTTATATGTATATATATATATATATATATATATATTATATATTATATAATATATATATATATATTAAAGAGTTAACATGACTGAAGACTTTTTTTTTTCTTTTATAATATGAAATCCCTGTGTATCGGCATATAACGGATGTTTCTAACAACATTTATCAATCCATATTTTATGATTGGTTAAAGCATAAAGTTGGGGGGTGGGGGGGGGATGATGTGTTTCCTCTCTTTTTGTAACTAAAACTTTTCTCTATAATATTAAAGGACTTCTAATTATGTAATTAATAATTTCTTGATATTAATATTTGGTCGCCTATAATTTATAATGGGTGATTTCACCCTTTTTCAATGCATTATTTGATATATATTCTAAATTCTACATCACATCATTTTAGGTTTCATACTATTCATCTCATCAAATTTTACATGCTTTCGTAACTTATATCATTTATATTTCCTCACAAGAAATATAGCCTTATTTTAATTAATGAATAGACCATCGTATAACATGATAAGAAAATACCATTCAATGCAATGTAAAAGAAATGCTATTTTTAAAGATTGCTAACAGCATGTCATGACTTGTATTTGTGAACAATATACTCTTTTTACATCAATCTGAGGCTGTTGAGGGAGATCAACAGTATTAAAATATGGGAGGAATTTTTTGGAATTATATAGTTGAATATATACTTTTTTCAAAAAAATGTTTCGAGGCTGTTTTTATAGACCCTTTTGATATTAAGTATGAAAAGGAAATATACATTTAGAAGCTATCACTAAAAGATGATCACATGTTTTTTATGTAATTTTTCTTGACTTTTGGTTTTGTAGAAAAAAGTATTTTGTTTAATACAATACATATATATTTCAAATACTAGAACATTCGCATTAATAATCATAAAAATATTGTTGAAACAGGTAAATTCATTCAAACCTGTATAGCGGTCACTTAAAAGTCACTTGATTTTGGTGTCCTTGAGTTTGGACAGGTTTGGCTTATGTAAAAAGTAAAAAGAGAGAGATAGGAGAAAGGTGGTGATTTTTTATATCCTGATTAGTTGAAAAATGAAAGATAATGATATAAAAGCAGGCTTGTGAGCGTTCAGATTTTTTTGCGTTCAGCGTTAAAAAGAATAGCGTTCCGTTCAATGTTTTTGCGTTCAGCGTTCCGTTAGCGTTCAGCGTTCAAATATTAAAAAAATAACATTGTGTAATATAGAAAAATGAATATACTATTTAGGATTTTTATTACAAAAAATCTGGATCAAACCCAGGGTCTCAGAGGGTCTTTTTAGAAAAGAATTTCCGAAAAAAGTGATGACGTTTTTTTAAGAAAAAAAAATCCGAAAAAAGTAAGCGTAGTGATGACTCTTTTTTCTAGAAAAGAATTTCCGAAAAAGTAGTGCGTAATGACTTTTTTAAAGACTTTCCGAAAAAAGTAATGCGTAGTGATGACGTTTTTTATAAAAGAATTTTCAAAAAAAGTAATGCGTAGTGATGAAGTTTTTTTAAAACAATTTCCAAAAAAGTAATGCGTAGTGACGACGTTTTTTTCTAGAAAAGAATTTCCGAAAAAAGTAATGCGTAGTGACGACTTTTTTTTCTAGAAAATAATTTCCGAAAAAAGTAGTGTGTAGTGATGACTTTTTTTATTTAAAGACTTTCCGAAAAAAGTATTGTTTAGTGATGACTTTTTTTAGAAAAGAATTTCCAAAAAGGTATTGCGTAGTGATGACGTTTTTTTAAAGAATTTCCGAAAAAAGTAATGCGTAGTGATGACATTTTTTTTCTTAAAAAGAATTTCCGAAATAAGTTATGCGTAGTGATGACGTTTTTTCCGAAAAAAGTCCAAGAAATGCTTGGAAAAATTGAACGCTGAACGCAAAATTCTTTTTTTTGCGTTCAACGTTCAGCGTTCAAAAAAAAGTTGTGTTCCGTTCATTGAACGTGCGTTCAGCTGAACGCCGTTTAATTTTGTGTTCCGTTCACAAGCCTGTATAAAAGCAATTGGCATTATATAATAAAGACTCACTTCACTACCGGCTGCTGTTGAGGAGTGAACATCAGGTATTCAGAGAGAAGATATTCATCCTCCAAAATTGGCATTGACGTCATTGTCGAATCCTTTGAATGAACTCCTCTTATTCCACATTATAATAGATCAAACTAACAGCTCATGTTGATTTTGTTACATCATATCTGTCGATAAATAAATAATCACTCCGACCTTCGGACGTAGAAAAGGAAGAATAGCGTTACTAACTGAAAGTTCGTTCATTTTGGAGTTTGGAAGAACCCTCTTTTGTTATCCTTAACTATTTTTTTAAATTCAACAGTTCATTATAATTTTTTTAAATAAAAACGGTATATAAAACAGATGCTAATAAGTAAAAAAATACATCATATATACATTATAGTTCATAATTACCTTAACTATTAATATAAAATGGGGACACCCTTAGGATTTTCATGTTTCTTTTCAACACGCGTTGTTATTTTAGTACTAAGTCTTTAGAACCTGCGAAACACAAAAAGCTGAAACTACACATAAACCAACCCTTTTTAATTATATGTATTTCCTTCCCATGCAGAAGGATAGAGATATTATATAAAAAAGGTTCTGTTTTTTAATGCAGATGTTATTCATGTGTCAGTCTGAAAGGTGTGTCTCGTACCTAATATTTTATTATTTTCATATCTATTATTTATGATTTTTTGAGTTACATATGTTGAATGCGTTCTCTCTCTGTTATTATGCTACCCCTCACATTTTTTATCTCTTTGCTTATATATGCATCTTGTGAATATAGAAATCCAAGAAATAAAGAGAAAATATCACCTATTCCATTATTTATGCATATCCATATTTATTTATCCCTTCTTGCTCATTTCACTATGTCAAAGGATTTTTTTGCTTATATGCTTGGATGGGATTGCATCTTGAAGGATATAAATAAGCATTAAAGCATTTTTTTAAATATACACATCCCATCTTGTGTCGGTCATTAGAAGTTTGTCGAAAATATTTATCAAGCCAAAAATATGATTTTCCTGTTATAAAATTACTAATTTAATAGAGCCGGCTCGTGTAAGAATATTCAAAAGCATCTCCCAGTACAAAAACTTACAAATCCATATGCATTTGTCACTTTTGAAGAATCATTTTATTTGGTTCTACGTTTTACTATAATTTTATATTTTGTTCATTCAACTGTAATGAGACGTTTGGCCTGTTTTCCAACTTGTTTGTATATACTACATAGTTTCACTTTTTAAGATCTTTAAGAGATAAATAGTATTAAACTAAAATGCTTAATTATATTTCTTAGCACGACAAAAAAAAATCCATATTTTAATTTCATTTTTACAAATATAGGTTAAAAAAAAAGTTAGAGCTAAAGAGATGATATATACTCGTATATATATATAATCATATATGCAATTTTTTGGAACGAACCAGATGCAAATAAATCGATCTAATATTCACAAACAAGGAATGTGTTAGCTTAATGGAAGTGAGTCCTATTCGCAATGTGGCGCAGGTTCATTTCCTTAGAGTATAAGTTCAGTATGGTCAACTTCATTGAAATATATGAGGTTTTCTCTATTAAGTCTAATGCTATATTGTTTATTCATATCTACACATTGGCCAAAAACATGTTTAGAGATAAATGAAGGTACACACTTTACTCATTGAATATTTCGTCATTTCTTTTATGGACACTCCGACTAGTTTATTGTTGGTAGCCAGAGGCACTCTGAAGAGATGTAACGTGAGGGACCTTATTTTAATTAGGCTATCTTGAGCATAAGCTGAACAATTCATTCTTTAGTTTACTATTACATTTATCAAAATTACTATATCGTTATTTCTCTGCTAAACAACAGTTTATATAAATATTTGTTTTATATTGTTGTATAGGTCATCATCCAATGTTTTGACTTTTATGGTATAAAATGTAATTGAAGCCAATTGTGGAAGTTTCAACCCACCTTCAAGAGTTTAACGAGCTCGAAGTGCATTCACACTGCTATAAGCATGCCTTTATTTTCAGTAGGGAAAAGTAACAGTTAAATATATATGGAAAAATGTTTATTTAAGAATTTTGTTCCAGCTGATAGCTTTAATGAGATTACAAATTGTTGTTCAGCTTTAGCCCATACACACAAGCGCCAAGTTTTTCAACTCAAAGGTAATAAAATCAGCATTTTTACTCGTTGAATACATTCAGTTGAAAAACCTAAATCATTAAAACTATTTAAAAGTGATTAGATTACAATTTGTTGATATCAAATATTTCCCTTTGTTCATTAACGAAATAATTTTTAAACAATTGCTTTTATTATATTATAAACAAAGAGGTGCCTTCCTCTTCCACATCGAAGTGTTTCAAAATTCCACAATGAGTGCAAAAGGATAATGATAAGTACATCTCAAAGTTTAAAAAAAGTTACTAGAGAGTTTCAAAAACCCAGCATTTGAGTGGTTCGCATTACAACTGTGTAATTTTATTCATAATCAAATAAAAAGTGTAAAGCAGATCAGCTAAAGATGGAAAACCTAATCATGGAACATTGTCTATTCGCGAGAGAATTCTCTACAGAATTAGAGAAAGCCTATAGTTCGCCGAAATGGCTGAGTCCGAAATGTCACAAAAAGTTCAAAGGGAAAATATCTTTACTCTGGAATGCATTTCAACTTACACTAAAAGTTGAAAGACAAAAAAACTCTCAAGAATAGATAGAATACTCTTTGAACGTCTTCCAGAAGAAATTGTTCCTTTCCTTCTTCAGATAGAAGAATCCATGGAATTAAAAAGCAAGCTTCTCAAATCCCTCAAAAGAAGGAGAATTGTCCTGGTTCCAAAAAAAGAAAATGGTTATAGAGAATTTAGTTTTAGCTCATGGCACATATGATTTTAATTTCACAACGAACTTCGATTTTTGTGAAGATGAGAGATTCAAATAGTCTCTTCAAAGAGCTGCTAAAATGCATAGGATGCCATGTCCCTGGTATCTCAAGATGGTACCTCATAATCTCAACGAATATTTCAACAATTTAGTAAACTTTTACATGGAATTAGTGGAGCTTCCTGATGCTTAGAGGTAAAGAATTATGCGTTCCACGTCGGGGATTCATGATGGGAAAAAATTACAACCCGATTTAGTATTATGTCAGTCCCAATTTATTCGGTACAGTCCAGTCTTAGGAACGGTCCTTTGGATCGGTCCTTGAGATTGTCTTTGTCAGTCCTTAATTTTCCATAAATTTGAAAGATTACTTATTTCATACGTTATAACTTCTAATATATATATATATATTCTATTTTAAATCATTGTTATAATAATAGCAATAATTGGGTTTAATAATATTTATAATAGACAATTTGGAAACATTTTTTTCTCATAATATATGTAGGCTTTTCAGTCTACGATCGTCGATCATCACTCATTAAATGTTTCTGTAAAAATAATTAATTCACAACCCTTTCATTTCGACCACTATAGGCTAATTTTTAGATCATCAAGCATCGACTGTTTATTATTGTAAAAATAATAAATATTAATAACAAAATTAAAATGTTATATTTGTCATCAAGTCATTGAAGATGTTACTTTCCTCAAAAAATGATATTCCTTTTTATAGCATTAAGAGATGTAGACAACATGACGTAGGGTATGACGCCACAAAGAAAAACAATTTTTCCTTTTATAAGGACTGCCAAAAAGGAGTGGACCGGACAGGTCTGCAGTCCTCGGTCCTAGATAAGGACCGACACAACACTAGCCCAATTACAGATTTCTTCTAATTGCATCATATTTAGAAATCATTGCAAGGGCTATGGCAAATTATACGACCACACTTTGTTGATTGTCCTGTGGTGTACATTTTAAATACCTTTCTAGTTCTTCATGTTCAACCAATTATAAGCAACTGGCCCAATAACTTTTGTAAGGGTTTTATTGTTTGGTTTTCCGAAAAAAAAAACAACAATCAGATGTTTCTAAAGCGATTGTATACACAATCATAAATGCTGAGGCACTTATTGCAAAGAGGTTGACCACAAACGAATACAACCGATCCGAGGAACTTTGAGCCATTATGCCCTAAGTGAAGGCGAGACATGGAGAGCTTTCGCTGCGCACATCGTCGCTTCTAGAAAAGTCTTGGAGCATCGCCCCGAAAGAATTCTTATCCAAGTCAAAGCATATTTGAAAAAATGAAAAAGTTATTGAAATTTGACTAATGTATTTTATTGTTGTGCATTATAAGAAACTAAGAAACATGTTATTTATTTGATTTTATATTTATATCAATGTATTAATTTTCTTTGAAGTATTAGTTTTAGACTACAATTGCTGTTTATATATCATCGTTATATAAATTGTGTTATTCACTTGATTGCAAAATCAAATATGTGGCTCTTTTTTATAACAGTATTCATAGTTATAAATTTAATCTTGAGGGTAAAGGTTTCGCATCCCCAAGAGGGGAAAGTCATTATTATTATAAGCCTTACTGAAGAAGAAAAATGTAAGATTGATTTGCATGTATGCCTAACTATATCTAAATGGTTGCAGGTACCCAACCATAAAAAATAATAATTATATATATTGTTAAATGCAAGGAATTGTGGGAGGAAAACAAAAGATTAACATAACATCTTTTTTATGAATGAATCTATGTTCCGTCATAATATACTGGAACAATAAGAGGAATTCTGTATGGGGGAAAATAGCATGTAATGGCCCCTCATAATCTAAGGCATGCCTACCCTCACACAGGACAATAATACCCTTTCTTGGTCCTTATTGGAGAAGAAAGCAACATACCTAAGGGGTTCTTAACTCGGGTTGTAGAGGGCAGGAATTTATTTTGATAAGGTTTTTATAATGACTGTAAATATGTGGGCAGCAGAAGGGGGGAGAGTCGATTGCTGAGTCCCTCCTGATACAATCAAGCCACTGAAGAAAAGTAAGTCGTAAAAATGTATTGTTATTATTATTATTTTAGTATTTCAGTATTGAGTCAATTGACGAAGGAACCTACTATGTAGAGTCAAGGACATCTTAGGAAAGGTTGAACGCCATTGTTTGTTTTATAAATTTAGTTTCTCTCTGCAAAATTGTATTAAGTAAGTATTCATGCTATTTTAGACCGGAAGCTTTCCCTCCTGGAGGAGCTGAATAACGACGGGGGCAAAAACGAACACCAAATATAAACCCAAGACATCTCTTAAAGTTGTATTTTTTTAAATAGTTAATATCTAGGAATGTTCTTGATTTACCCGAATTTTTTATGTTTATGATCATTCTCCTTTTTTAATATCTTATTACTAATTAAATGTGCAAAAAAATATTTTTTAAATACGTTTAGCCATGTTACATTTTTAACGTTTACCTCAGTTTTAGTGCATATTTTTTTTATGTTTTTTAAAACTCTGGACTAATAAAAAAAACTATAAGACGTCAGTTATGTAGTTAAAATGGCTTCCACTCGAGGGAAACATTGAAGTATTATCTACATAGTATACTATGAAATAAAATAAAAGGAAAGTCTGAAAAAAAAGTATTCATGCAATTTATTAGATTAATCAAAATGCGTGTAAAACGCAGTCTCAAGTCATATCACGTTGTTCACTGATTTAATAAAGGTGAAGGCTACCTTAAGAAATTGATGTTCCTTATGGCTAATTTTTGATTATGTTTTAGTCAGACATGATTAACATGATTTTATTATATTTTACGCCAAAAAATAACGTTACAGATATATTTAAAAAAATAAATGTTTCAGTGGATTTCTCCTTCTTTTTTTGTCTACATATATCGTCGGATTGATTTGTAATGATGAAGATATAATAAGCGTTATAATATGTAAAAAAACTCAATCTAACTATGATTTTTTAAAATAAAGGTTGACCCATCGACCATTTTGAGAAGCGAACCTATTTTTTTTTCGATTCTCTAATTAGTACTCGTAATAGTTTACAGACCAATTTAAAATTAGAGCAATAATACTAAGCCGCAGAATATCAACACCTGATATACTTAATACATATTGAAACATCAAATAAGAAAAAAATATACATTTGTCAAAATAATATTTCTGTCAGAATTTTCTTTATTAGTTAATTATTTAAAAATAGCAAGAGCTTTGATATTACAATAGTTATTCTATACTTTTACAAACTCTCACTAACAAGTAATTGAATATATGTATAAGTCACTTTTAAAATTAATAAGTGAATTGCATTTAAAAAGTATTATCAGGTAAAAGATAAAATATTTTTTGTTGACCGTTTTTTGTCTAAAACATAATCAATATGTAATTAAAGCTTGCAGAAATTGTAAATTTTTGTTTTCCGAAAAAAATATATCTCAAAGGTCATTTTGTGCCTATGTGGATCGGTAGAATTGCATCCGACTGGATATAAATAAGCAAAGGTCAAAGGTCATTTATTTAATTGACCATATTTTTTATAAAAACAAAATTATCTGTAAACTTTGAAGAGATTCAGTCGATGATTGAATATTACTTTATATTTATGATAGTTTAAATAGCATTTCTACTATATATTTAAGAATTATTTTAAATTTTTAACAAACAGTCTTACCTTCCTCATTTTGCAGAGAAGCAAATAAAGGATATTTGCATGAATAACGAATGAGTACGTATTATTCACTTACACAGTATTATTTTTATTACATTTAAATTAAAAGACCTTCTATGCTGCACTATTTGCTTGTGTATAGTATGTAAACGAATAAGCTCGTTATTGCAGCGTGTTTTTATGCACCATTTTAAATTTATCATATTAGAACGACTGCACAACATGATTAAGGTAGGTTTCGAAAATAGAGTTTTTGACGGGTCTGTGTTGACATCCATTTTCAAAAAACGAACTTTAAGCAATTAAAGCCCACACACTTGATTTATATATCATTTGGTACTACATAGGTATGGGTTCATCAAGGCTTGCCTACAAAATAATCGCTTATGCATATAATATTCAGAAAGCTACAAAAACATATTTTGGCACACAACGTTTTCGGAAAAAAATGTTTCGAATACACAAGGACAAATATTTTAAAATGTACTATTATTATATTTTGTAAACTTTAATTAGTTATATAACATAAAAAAATAAGTGAGTATTTACGCTTTTTTTCTATTTTTAACGGAAAATTCTTTAAAAATGCCTAGATCCAAACTTTACTTACTCGCATAATTTTGTGCGAAAGAAATAAAATAACAATTTGGACTGATCATATCTACATTTTGCACTCAATTATTTTGAAATAACATTTATATTGGACCATAAGACCATGATTCAATGGCGAAAAAGTACTACATAAGTTGATTTTTAAAATATTTATTTAGGTTAATTTATCATTCCCAAGGACATAAGATATCTTTAAGAATGTGCCATGCTCTTGTCATCTTGATTTATTTGCACAGACTTAAGTCAAAAGGACAAAGAAGTATTAAACCAAACACTTACTCCAATAATAACATCAGTATTTAGCATGTATTTATTAATATCGTAGTAAGATAAAAATAATAGTAGACCAATAATATTATTATGTTGCTTAAAATATTTTTAATCAAGGTCTTTCGAGAAGGAAATTCATAATTATGAACGTATGCTATAATAATGTAGAAAAATTAAAATGGAAACAATTTTTATTATTTGAATACCACTGACCACAAACAATTAGGTTCGCTGATACAGAAATGATTACTATATCACCTAAATACATAATTCAAATAAGAGCTGATATACCCTTTGTATACATTTGAGCAGTGAAAAAATAATTAAATGAGTCCTTTATTTGTTTTTACAATGAAATAAAAACTAATATTAATGAACTTAAGTCTTTTTGCTGGATCAAAAGTATTTAAAAAGCATGCCAGGTAGAAAAGAGTGTAACTATTGTTCTATCTGAAATAATTAGTATCATGATATTCTCGAAAAATCTTATTTTTTTGCCTACTACACATGTTTCAATTAATTGAAGTCAGGCTCCCACAAATGCTAATTTATCATTGAAACATTGCCAAAACGAATAAATAAAACATTTTGGTTATTAAGAAGAAGATGAACTCATTTAAAATGGATTATTTTTGACTTGGACCTAAAAACTAATTGTTTACAATGCTTGGTTAAAACTTTAAAATGAAGTTTGTAATGATGGTATTCAAAGTCACTCATTTTGTTATCCTAATTAATCTAATGTATTAATTTGGTTCTTAATATTTTTTATATGGCACGAAAAACCACGAGTAATATTATTTAATATTCCTGTTTCTGAATTGAATGTAGCAATCAAGAATGTCAATATCACAATTCAAGAATTAAATAACAGAGTCTTCATAAATGTATAAATGTTGGATATATAAAAAAACCAAACACATGTAGGTTTAATACAACAGGTTATGAAATAAGGAACATCAAACGCTACGATAAAAACTTTTTCTTTACCCATTCTTCATTTTTAAGGATCCCTTACAAAAAAACACATACAAACATTTAACAGAGTTCCTGTTTTACACACCGTAAAGCCTTACAGATGCAACATTCCAGCTTGTATGACCTGACAGCTTATCCAAAAAATATATATACGTTTAAATCATTTTAAATAGAGCATTATAAAACACAAAAAATTAATATAATAAATTTTGGTGCCTAAAAAACCCTGGACATTCATATATGGAGTTACTGTTTTTTTTTTCAACAAATCTACATTCCTTCCAATTTAGAATTTAGGATAATATGACTGTTTACTCTCAAAAATATAAGTTTAAATTTTTTCAAAAGGGAAAATGTAATACCAATCGTAATCTGAATTTATTTGATTACTTGTAAAAGAATCAAACCAGTACATAATATATATGTACTTGCTGTTTATTTTAAACCACATATCCTGTAAATCTACTTATGTATGAGAATTGTTTTAAAACCAATGTATAGCTATTACTATTTTTTTCTCCGAGTGAGAAAAAACATTAAAAATTAACTTAACTCAGTACTTAATAAACAATCTACTTATGTATGAAATTGTTTTAAAACCTATGTATAGCTATTGCAATTTGTTGTCTCCGAGTGAGAAAAAACATTAAAAACTTAATTTAACTCAATACTTAACAAAAATCTTTCAAATGAAAAGATATTATTCCCTGATATAAAATACTTAAATATAAAAAATTTTTTTTACGAAAGCATCTAAATATAAAGCAAAATTGTTCAAAAAGGGCATTATTTGCCAGGAAAAAACATAAAATTCTTAATTTGTATTGTCATTAGCAATTTTTTGTCGTTTTTAAGGTTTTTGGATAATTAAAAGTTGTTTTTAAAACATAAATGAGAAATGAAATATATATTTATATTACACAATTATTTATTTCATTTGTATAAATTAACTATAATAATATACTCCATAAAAATAATAGAAGACCTTACCTTTTCATGAATCTGCTGGGTTCGAACTCCCTTTGAATAATACTTTCCTCGTTCAAAACACGTCACTTGATGATGAAGCTTTAACTCTGATGAATTGTTATTTTCCTATTCGATTGTGTGTATCTGAAGTTGGTACTTCTGTTGTTGTCCTACTCGTTGTTTATTATTATTTATGCTGGTTTTTATCGTTGTTGTGGTATATGAAGGCAGAAAAAATAGCCGGGTGGTGCACACTGAGGTAAACTTATGAACCAGGGAATAAACACAAATTGACGAGCTTTTTGAGTATTTTCTCCTTTCCCCCCTGTTTTCTCTATATGTATTTTTTTCTAAGAGCGGACGCTTTTAAAATAGGAATACACACACACATATATATACATATAAATATATATGTATGAAGACTAAAGAAAAGAAAAGAAAGTGAGCTTTAGAGAGAGAGATTTATATATAAAGAGAAATAGAGCAGAGAACAACAGTATTCTACATCTTTTTTATCATAAAAACCATTGGTATTTTCATTTTACATTTGTAAAATCTCGAAAATGATTTTTTATTATTATAAAAATATCAATTTTGGCATATTTTAACTTCCTATATAGGCCTTACTATATGATAGAATGAAGTAATTACTATGTACGGCAAAAGTTTTTTATAAGGGTTTCCTCTTCTTTTTTTCTTTAAGAATGACATTATTTGCGTTCATTAATGTGAGTGATTATATTGAGATATATATTTTGTGTAGCACATTTCTAAAAATATGCCAAGAGCTTAAACCTATCTACAAACATAATTAAAAATAATTACATGCCAGTAAATAACAAAACAATATACGAAACAATAAAACCTATCTCTTCCATTCATTAATAATAAATTATATTTCTCTGACGATTCTCTTGGCTTAACTCCCCTCCCCGAGATTTAACCTAGTGTAAGTCAGAAGTTGCGTTCACTTATTTGTTTTATTTTAGAAGTTAAAATACAGATAGTTAATATTCTTACTGCACGATATATATTTTTCACTTATTCTCTCGAATATTGCAAGAGTAAGTGTAGAAGGGTGCGTTATTCGAATTATGGACCCTCTTTAAAGCAATAACAGAATATCCCTCTACAATTTGGTAGCTAAAGAGATCGGAAATCAAAACCTAACTCTTGGTTGGAATATTTTAATTATACCTTCACATTGAGAATCCACCAGAAGCCGAGTTAGATCAATGAGAGTAACCTGAATTCCTCCATCCTATGATAAATGTATATATATATATATATATATATATATATATATATATATATATATATATATATATATTATATATATATATATATGCATAATGTGTATTTTAAAATTCAGATGTTGGCAAAGTATGTTTTAAGTAAATGGAAAAACTTTGATAGACCATTAAAAGTTAAGCCTTTTATAATTAGACTAATATATTCATCTACCAGACAAAAAAGGGACTCTTCTTATTTCCTTTTATTTTTTGAGCTCTCTTTAATTTTACTATTAAATTTTACCTTCTGGTGAGAAGTTGAAAGGTTTTTAACATTCAAATTTTTCTTTCTGTTTTCGTTGAATAGAATCAAATAAAGTTTTTGTAGGGTTTTTATGGACTGAATATTATTATGGGTATAGTTCTAGAAGAATAAAGAAGTGAGCTTTTTTGTCTTAAAAATGCTTCAAAAATGTGTTATACAACTAATATGAGAAAAGACGTTACACAATCAAACATAAGATTTTTAATAATGTTGACCTGACCTTATCCTCTCGGGAATTGAGGTGAACTTGAACCCTTAACATTGAGAGTCGAAACCGACACACTGATCATTTTGAACGCAAATTTATATTTTAGCTCAAAAATATAGTTCTATCTTCATATTTATAATACTTATAGAATATTTACGACAAAATTGCTTTTATTTGCATTTTCATAATAACTCTCTGGCTCAATTCAAGAAGCCACAAAACGATATATAATGGAGCATTAATTTAAAAGCAAAATTCTTATCAAGAAGAGTCAGCAATAGGAAGAAGGCCTTATGGTAAGAATAATATTATGTCATGCAAGTTTTTATAGAGTGTATGTGAACTATGTATAGCTGACGACAGCACAAGTTGTTTGTGTGTTACTTATCAAGCAACTCCTACTACGACGTTCCTCCCAACATGTTTGTGTATATAAATTTTTGTGACTGTACTTGACAATATCATGAGTCCATGCCTGTTTGAAGTGTATATATTATTATTATTATCTACAATAACAAACAAGTTTTTAAATATAAGTGTATGAATATCAAAATAATACAATATGCATTTTCCGTGCATCACCGACAATTCTGAATATTGGAACCCAAGATTAAAGGGCATTGTGTGAGCTGAAGTGTACATTACATATATCAAACGTGTAGCTTGAAAAAAGAAGTTATCTTAGGTAATGGATTTGTAGGGGGATCTCTTTACGTGCCCTCCTTTCATATATCCAACCAAAGTTTTTGCTATTAATCAGGAAATGACCGGGTACCCGGCTGTTTTTTGAGCGTCCCGGCCCGGTGTCCCGGTACTTAAATATTTTCTTTCGTTTTTCATTCATAAAGTGACGACGTTTTAATTTTCGAAATATTTTTTTCTAAAAAAGTCATCATTGTTTCTGATAAAAAAATTGAAATTATTTTCTAAAAAAAAGTCTTCACTTTTTTTGGAAATTATTTTCTAAAAAAACGTCATCACTTTCTTGAGATTTTTTTATATAATTATTTTCTAAAAAAACGTCGTCACTTCAGAATGTCGAAGGAACGAAAATATATATTAAGTCCCGGCCGGTTACCGGCGAAAAAAGGTGTCCCGGTCGTTTCCTGTTATTAATTTTTGTTTTGTTTTCAATTATTATATAAGAGCATTTCAAAAGTTATAAAACCAGGAATTTTTTTTTATTGAACAACATCGTTCATGCATTTCTTTCATCATTAAATGACCGCAAAGTTCTTTGTGCAAATCATTTTTCAAGTAACAGACAACTATGTTGTCCCTCTGACAAGATAATAAAATACTTTACTAAGTTTCAATCAATTGCAACTAATTGTCTTTCCAAAGAAATATATATTTGCATAAAAATTATAAGCCTCAAATTGACAATGTGTTTCAATTTTACTTTGTTGTTCAATTGTAGTTGAATGTTTTTTTATTGGAGTACCTCATGGATTGATTGTTAGTTCATAAGAAGGCAATGGTATCCTCCATGGTGTCCTCTTGACTCGACTCGAGCAGTAGCACTGAGTCCGCTGAAGGACTTGCTGGTTTTTTAGTGGATCTTTATACCTCAGAAACTTTTGCTCTCATACTCTTGTTTATTTCATTTTATTACATTGAATTAACAACGAGTTCAGCGTTTTCATTACTTTAACATTGTTTTATGCTTGATTTCATGAGCAAAGAAAAATTTCATGTAATGGCAATTATCAACATTTGCAATCAATTAGTCCAATTCATATTTACTTTGATTATTGCAGATTTCCAAGACTGTAATCCATGCTTATATAGCTTGCATATTCAAGATTGCATTTAAATAAGCTCTCCTCTCAAGAATTAGAATAAAAATATATAATTTGTATGCCAATGCACACGGACAAAGGCTTGAAACTTTATGAGGACATGACTGTAGTCATAAATATTTGACGCAAAATACAGTCTTTTAATAAAATTAAAAGTGAATCTTTAATTCAATTTAACATTGGGTCACAAACCATAGAATGGATAATAATATTCAAGAGGAGGCAATTTTTTTTGGCTATGGTGCAATTAACTATGACGTCACTTTTCAAGTCACTGACATTTCTAATAAACTGGTTACCCAACATTAAGGGCTATGGTCGGATCTAAGAATGTTAATAATATTCTAGAGGATGCAATTTTTGTTTGAACTATTAATTTTATTGATTGGAAAAGTGGACAGTTAAATAATGGATTTAACAACTTTTAATTCAATAAAAATATTTGTCTTTCATGGCTAAACAGGTACTTTGATCTGTTTTTCGATCTCCATACTTGATTAACAGATTAGTATAGTGTAAATAATACTCATGAGAAAGCTTTTTAAGTAATAAGGAAGATCCAAAACGCTCGCTGCGCATAGAGGACGAACAAATTCTAAATGGACCTTGAATTTTATATAAACAATTATTACTCTCAAAATAAAATGCAATACTGTTATAAATACATTAATTAAAGGCAAACCATGCCTCACACAGCCTTATTCCATGTAAAACTATGACTTTTGAGTTTTTGCTGAGAATCTTTGTAAATATGAAAAATAATTATTCAAGACTTTCAAATAATAAAATTATGAACGTGGTAGGTACATAATGCCAAAAATATATCTACTTTTTTAAATAATGTATAAAGATAATTTGTTGAAATATAAATGACAGTGGTTATTTTTTTGTATATATTTTTAAAAGTTTTTAATCTCTAAATGACAAAATAGTACTTTAAAAAAATATAAATTTGAAAAAAATATTTACAGGGGTGAGTGCTTAAGAATAATCACTTTTGAATTCAGAAGGGTTTATTTTGGTTACCTCCATTTTTGGATGTTGTTGTCAGCAGAACCTTTTGTCTTTAATATGGACAACAAACAAAGCTTTAGAAATAATGGATGAGGAGCTCTTCCGGCTAACAAATAAGCGCACAAACAATATATCAGCCAGATTTTAAATGCATTGGACTCATAACTATCTTTGTGGCCATTTTATTATGAGGACTTACGAGGACTTGTGAAGACTGTTTATGACACCATTGCCGATAGAACAGGCAAGAGGAGAAGATGAAGCTTTATAGCACCACCTACGTGGAGATCATGAAGGGCATTTTGCCTTGATCCATGCCATCTATGGGACGAAGGGGACAATATGGTGAGAGGCAGCCGTTAACAGAAAGGAGTTCCTCAAGGTCAATGCTTCAAGATTAATTAACAAAGACTCGTAGCTGCAAAAAGTCCCCTGGCCTGTCCAAATGAACTATGCTGTCTTCGAGTGGCCGAAGAGCTCTCTCTCTCGGTGATCAATTTCACCACAAAGGAACACCGAGCTCAGTTATTCAGCCAGTCATGACCAGAGTTTCACCAAGAACAGCTGTGCCAATTTCCGGCTCTGGTTGGAGGTCGCAAGCAAAGCTGATGGGGGTACATTTATTAAAAATTGCTCCAATTTAAACTCCTTAAAATGCTAAAATTTCTTCTTAGAACACGTCCATCCAAGTCTAGTTATTGAACTCAATGCAGTTGATGATAAGGTGAGTAATATTAAGCGCCCATCCCTGTATGTGTTTTTCAACATATATCCAATTGTCTAAGTCATTAAGGTTGATTTTTCAAAAGTCTATTTTTCAATGATTACTTTTAAAAGCGCAAGAGCAAAATAGATTATATTTTTTGTATTCAACAAGATGAAACATTAGCATGTGATAATAAAGTTAATTACATGAAACATCTTTGATACCACTTAATTACCGTTTTCTGTTCATTCTGGCTTAATTACGTGTACTTTAAAAGTATTCTAAGAAAAAGAATAGAAGTAGACTTAAGTAGTTTTTTCCTATTAGCCATATGCATATAACCTAGCAATGCAATATTAAAATTAGTTTATCGAACAAAACTCTTCTCAATAAAGTTGTCCTAAATTTCCCTCTCGGAAGTCAAACCTGTGCCCTCAACATTAAGAGTTGAACACTCCTTAAACGAATGAAAAATAGACATTGCAATTGTTCATTAAGTCGTGGTCGTCATGTTTTGTTCAACATTATATATAAATAAATTATTACATCGAAAATCACGTTATATTTTTACTCATCCCTTGAACATACTTAAATTCTTCAACTGAATTTGATTGTCCAATGTTGGCAATAATAGATAAATAATTAAATTTCTTACATTGTTATAGCATCCCCTTTTGGAATTTTTTAGATATCATAAATACTTTTTTTATATGAACGTATTAATTCATGTGTATTGAAGATGTTTTTGATTTAGTCGACTGGACGTAATTATAGTTTATGACTCCCTTGACCTCAATTATTTAATTTATATATATATAATGTATATTATACATATAATTATCTTCGTAAAAAAACTTATGTATTACTATAAATTGAAATTATAAAAGCTGTTTTTAAATTAAAATCTCGTACTTGAAAATTATATTTTATCGTTGTTTTTATATATCTATTCTTAAATTATATAAAATGCTTTATTTAGAAAATCATTTAACTCCGAAGTGAGGAGGAGCAATATTTAACCCTTAGATAATGACTTGTAAGAGAACAAAAACTTAGAGAATAAGTTGTAAAAAAATAAAATATATATTGCATAAAGCAATTTTTTTAATTTATTCCTTATTTGTGTTTTAAAAGCGTGAAATCAAAGTATCACATTCCCAGTATTTCTCTTTTGAAAATGTAACTAAGGTTAAAGAATTAATTTATGCATGGAAATCGGATAACTCTTTCATTAAGATAAAATATCTCTATTCCTGTCATATTTACAACTTTAAAAAAAGCCTCATTGCATTATTTGATTTAAAAAAAGCCTAGACGGTCATCATTTAAAAAATCATTCCTCAGATAAATCTATTTTTTACATTTAACATACACTTTTCAAACAGATTTCTTTTTTTTAAGCCATAGAGGTAGACTCAAGTATAATAAATGTATGTACAACGGTGCTTTCAATAAGAGACAAGAATTCCTTTTGGGAAAGCCAGTAACTCTTTCGTTTGTTGTTGTTGTTTTTATGGCTATTCCTTAGGAGATAATGTGCCTCTGGGATTGACCACAAAGGTAATGGTACATGAAGGATTCTTTCTCTCTTCCTTTTTCTTTTATTGTTGTAAGTAAAATGTACAATTTAGATTCATTTGTGTATGTGTTGGGGGGGGGGGGGGGGGGTTGTGTGACACAAAACGCAGTCACGTGCAGGCTTAAATTTATATGGTTGGAGATTCAAGAAGAGGTATACAACATACACGCACCACACTGGTGGGGAAGATGCTGAATGATGCTGGCTGTCCTCCCTCATCTCTTTACTCAATCCAATTCTCAAATCGACCAAGAAATTAGAATCATGAAACAAAAATCCCCTCCCCCTCTGCTGCATCTCTCTCCTGTTTATGTCTCTTCTATTGGAGTCAGCATCAGGGTAAAGTTCCTCTTTATTAAAAGAGTAAGACAACTGTAGTAAGGTCATTTGAATAGAGTGTTAACAATTTATAATGAATAAGATATTACACAAATCAAGTTATTACATTATTAGAATCATGAAGCTTATTTTATTTTTTTTCGGTTAAAAACATTTTATTCAGTGTAAAAATAAAATACACAAAATATAACAGAAACAGAGTAAAACTATTCAGGGCAGTTGCGAAAATACATAAATGAACATTTTAGTTCATATTTACTACCCTGAAGAACAACCTTATATAAAAGGACGAATCATTTATTAAATTGGTTTAAAAATGCACGATGTCTTCTTAAAGTACTTTTGTAATAGTTTTTATGTATAGCTTCGATCTTGCCGGCACATATTTAATTATATCGTCAGCCCATTTCCACGTTGCCGCTCCTAAATCTCATGAAGCTTATTTTGTTCTCAATATTAATTGGAGTATGTATCATCCTAGGCTAGTCCCATAGTTATCTTTACAAAAGTTTATATTGTATTGGAGTCTCAATATTTTTTTAGGATAAGAGATATGATAATATTTATGACGTCATTAACTTAGAATGAATGTCAAGAAATTAATATCATGATAGTGCAAACACCCTTGTTTATGTCTCATTAAAATTCATTTGAGTCATCATCTTTATAAGAGTGCGGAGGGCTGGTCTTTATAAAAAAGAGTTTGACAGGCAATGCAAGAGAAAAGTTAGTATAGGAGTGTCCAGGAATTTTATTTAATGAGGGGGACATTATTTGAGTAGCTTACAATTAAGATCATAAATTATAATCATGAAAGCACTTCCTCCTCCCTTTCTTTCTGTTTATATCTCTTTAAATTAATTGGAGTCAGGATCTTATAAAAGTGCAATGAAATGGTCCTTATAAAAATACTTGAGTATAGCGAAATCGATTTTTGTATTAGTAGTGCCCATATTTTTTTTGATGATAACTGAATTTATTTTTTTGAAAATTAAATGAGTGGAAACACTCTGCTCATTTTTAATTACTATTACTAAGGACATGAGGAGCTTGAATTATTTATATATTATCACAACACTACTTTAATATCCTTTCTTTGTATTTGTTATATTTTGGTTATTATTTAATTATTATTTTTTAAAGATTAAATTGTCCATTATATATTTTGATCCAAGTTTTAAAAATGTTAATAAAGGAGACATTAATTGCATCTATTTTGCTTTGACAGGGCGCATGTTTGAGTCCCGAGAGGGTAATATCAATTTTTGTCAACCTAATTTAAAAGATCTTAGGGTTTGAAGACGTATTTGAACACGTAATGATCATTTATATCCATAAGGATGCAATTCTATCAAATCGTATCAGCAAAACAAATCTTGGATATAAGTGATCAAAAACTTTTTGTTAAAAGTTTCAATATGCTATAAATATATTAAATTGATACATTTTTAGTAAGTTATATAATAACTAAATGTAATTGCTAAAGAACACCTTCTTTAAATCATAGTAAATATATTAACTATCTAAACCAATTACTATACATTATAAACACAGTTTATGAAGTCATCAATTTAATTTAGTATTGTTTCTACTGCTTTATTCTATTACATATGTATCTATAATGCTAAAAGTACAAAATGGATGGTTTCCTTACTTGGTTTCTTATAGGGAGTCTTTCAAGTTTATTTATAATATAAAATACAGCGAAAAAAGGTAGAATAAACAAGAAATCATCTCTTCTTTCCTTCTCCATCAGTCCACAGAAATTACATAAAAGGTTTCTAGATTCATAGCATGTTTGTTATGGGTCGGTAAATTTGTTTATGGCTGTCTTATTCATTTGATGTGAAATACTCATATATACATTCTACGTTCCATTATGGTCATAAAAAAGAAAACCTCAAAAATATATGTAATCTTATATAAATAATTTTTGTATATCAGAGAGTGTTATATATAATCATGTTTAAGATATATTAAATTGTGTAAATTTAATGCTGAGTGCACAGATCCCCCCCCCCCCCATTTGAAGTATTATTATTATTATTATTTTCCGTAATACTAATGAAGAGGATGAAAGTTTGAACAACTCTCACCCGTTTTTACATTGTGGTTGAGGAGAAGTACATCAATAATGTATATCTTTGAGTTTCTCAAGGGATATATGAGCGGCCCTTGCAAGTGTATACGCTGATCCGTGCCGGATACAAGATGAATCCCATACCTACGCGGGGTGACTCCGAGAACACCTCTTCCATTCTGGCCTTCAACTCCTCAACAGTATCAACTGTGTCTCATCACTAATAGTCTCTGGGATTGCAGTTTCTTGGCTCTTGAGAAACTAATTTTATTTTCAAGAGAGAGCTTGAGCTCCTTGAGAAGCATCATGGCCTAGATGAGGCCATTGTCCTGGGCCTTCTGTGCAAAAATATGTCTTCTCCTCCTTCGTAGATAAAGGATCAAAGGTCCTCAGACAATGCCTCTCTAATGATGGATTTTTAGAATATGTAATATGCAAAAAAAAATATTTCAAATTTATTTTATAAACATGCTTTTATATATTTTTAAATATTTTTTGTTAGAATGAAATAACAGGATAAATAACTGTTCAATATGATTTTCAATTAAATGCATTTGTAGCGGATCTTGTTTGGGATATACGTAGTCGAGAGATGAAGAGAGTTATTATTGACGAAGACAATTTCAGATGTGTTGATTCGAATTTTGTTACTTCAAAGATGGAGCAAGTGATATATATATATATATATATTGTAAGTATTATAATATAAAATGAAAGTCCAATAGCACCCGCTGAAGATAATAATTTTTTCTTCAAAGTAATAGTAAATGTATCCTCTATTATATAAGGAAACGTAATAGTTATACAGATCAAAAAATGTTGTTTCAGCAATATTTTACTATTTGTTTCTTGTCAATAAAGCCTTGCAGGCTTATGAAACAATACATCAAAAAAATATGTAGGCTGTAGATATGTTAACTTTCAAGTCTTTTATTTAAATAAAATCATAATTGGAAAAAAAAATGCAATTATATTGAACCAAAAAGACTTAAAGTTCAATGGAAAGTGGTCTACTTTCAAAATTTTGGGCGCAGGTTCGGCTACAGAGAGAAAAAGGGGAAGTCAATATTGACCAATCTCATTGCAAAGATCCGAGGACTGATGAACTAGTTTTGATACTATAATGCGTATTCATAATCAATGAATGCCATTATACCAAAACAATTTAAAAATCGACTTAGGACCATTAATTTTAAAGTTTGATTCATTCAATCATACATCTCTTTGGAAGGGAATCTGCATTAAAATAAAAAATAGAATGATAGGGCGTTTCTTTATCATCTTCATTCAATGAAACTCAAGATACGAGGATTTACAATGTGGTAAATGTTTGATTTAGCCTAAGAGTTGTATTTATTTTTGGCCTTAGGTACTTGGACTTTTGTATATTTCTTGACATAAATGTCCCTTGTTAAATCATTTTTTTTATTTGAACCCCTGGAATGCCTAACACATGGGCCGTTTAGGGCTGTTCAATACAAATTGAGTTGTATGATGACTTAGTAATCGAAGTTATATTTATATAAAAAACTATTATACACAACGGGTATTGCAAATAAAACTTTTTTATTAAAAAAACAATTTATTTAGTACCTATTCTAAGGAAAAAAAAATATTTTAAAAAATCCTATTTTCTGTAAATAATTATTTAATATATAAAAATATGTTACAATATACATGATGCCCACCAATATGTACACTCTAAATAATTTACTTTTATACATATAAATTAAGGCAACTCACAAATTTGAGGCCAAGCGGAGCATGAATGGAAGATAAATTGGAATTGTAAAAAAAAATCCTAGAAAATACAAGTCTTCTAGCTGACATAGAAAAGTGAGAGAGTTGTGCCTGACACAGCATGTAACATTTTTTATATAATGAATAAATATAAAGATAATAAGTAAATTTTGGTGTACATTTTTTTCCTTCCTTTGCAATGTTGAAATATATGTAATAGGGTACATGTATTGCTCTTTTACAACATACGTATCTACATGCAATGTAGTCGGTTACAAAATAAACTTGATTTTTTTTTAAACGAATTACTTTCTTGAATAAAATATGTAGTATTGTTTTGTCCAATTTGTATTGTAATTATTTTTGGAAAATAATTTCTACTAACGAATCATCATATAACTCAATTTTCAATGGCGCCACCCTAAACGACTCATGCGTCAGGCATTTAAGGGTCTAAAAAAATCCTACCAATTATTTAAGCTTTGGAGAACCGAAAATGATATATTTGAATTACTTAAAGAAAAGTGTTAAATTTGAACAAGTCTTATATTTATATATACATATAATATCAATTTATTGTATATAATTTACCGTTTTATTTTACACCCTTAAACCCAATATGATCATATAAAACTGATAACAAATAAAAACTACAATATTAATATTAACAACTAACAATCATTACTATTTTTGATATAAGCTTTTTCATAATGATTTTGAAGAAGTTTGAATGGGGATGGGTGTCTTGAGCTCTTATAGTAAACGAATTACCCTTTAGATATGGAATAACATGCTCTAAGGTAACAATTCTCGCCGCAAATAGCAGAAATGTTAAAACGTGCGTGTTAAGATGCCATTCTATTGAAGCATATACGCAAAAAAAACAAAAAAAAACGGAGCTCGATAGCCGTGCGTGTTAAGGCGTGTTCAACTCTCAATGTTGGGGGCGCAGGTTCGAATCCCGAGAGGGGAGGGTCATTTTTGGTCTACCTCATTGATAAGATCCTAGGTTCGATAGATTAATTATAATGCTATAATGCTTATTTATATCCTATCGAATGCAATTCTATCGAACCATATAGGCAAAAAAAAGAAAAAAAAATACTATTTACAATATTTTTTTTCTCCCTGTATTTCGTGTACTCACTTCCACTACATATAATGTAGATTATGATGTTTTAATGATGTGATGGGTCTTGCCTCAGAGGGTTAATTTTAAACTACAATGTTTATTTATGATTTTTTTATCACAACCCCTCTTGCTTTTTTATTATTTATTATTGTATATATTATTTTATGTATGATTTTTAAATAAATGACCCATTATTAAAAAAAAATCATGTATATTTTTGTTTTATCAAAGCACATGAAAAAGCATATATTTTTTTAATTTCATTTAGTATATTTACTATTTATGAGATGTGCGCCTCATTCGATAACAATATCCAAATCATGGAGTATCCTTGCTCATAATATATTATACTTTTTACTTTTGAATAATTAGATATACATTATCCGTAAACCTAATATTAATTATTCATGGAGGATGCTATAGAGATTGTCATTATCCTCACTAACTTAATCATTAGATTTTATATTTAACTATGCATTACTTTGAGTGCATCAACTAATGGCTTTATTGATAAAGTTTACTTAGTTATCATTGAAATTATGTTCGAAGGATCTTCTTTGTGGGAGGTGGGAGGAGATTTAATCCATTATGTACCATAACGTTAAAGAGGATTTTATAGAGTTTTCTTACAGAATAATTGCATTTTATATACTGTTTTATTTTTCCATAAACAAAACATTATCTGAGGAATTGACTAATTTGCGAAACATTAAATATCACTCTATAACTAGAGGCATATATACACTCAGAGAGTGCAAACCTCCGCCGTCATGAGCCTTCCGAGGCGGATTTTTCACGACTGGGGAGGCGTAGAGAGACGGGGGAGGGTTCCCCTAGACGGAAATTTCGAGAGGAAGACGCTCCCGGCACCCAATTTCACAGCACATCGACATCTATTTGCAGAGTAGGCTAACTTGAAAATTTAGTAGTATTTAGCTCATTTGGCGCCTTAATTCGGCACTCAGAGATGCCAAAATTTAATCACTTCTTTCTTTTGGCACTTCCAACGACTCCACAAAATTTCATCCAAATCCTGTTCAGTACTTTTTGAGTTATCCGCTGACAACAACCAACAAAACCAACAAACGCCAGTGAAAACAATACCTCCTTCGGCGGAGGTAATAAATTATGCTCGTTTATTGTTGAAAGTATTTGAATTTTACAATATCTAGATAGGGTCTTGAATGAAATGTCCAAGCCTTGAAGCCATCAGCCATTTTTAATTATCTGATAAACAAAGCCAATAATAGTTAAAATAATAAAATGCCATCTCAAAAGTCGTTGTTTATATATATATATATATATATATTATTCCAACAAGGAAAAGACCTCCTCGATAGGTTTTTCCCTCCTAAGGGTAAACAAAGAAGAAAAAAATGTATTGGCCTTTGTTTTCTTGATGGAACCATTACAATCATTATTATTATTATTATATGTATACAATGTACTCAACTACAAGTTGTAATCATGATCCAGGCATGTAAGCAGCCCGCCTTCCTTTCTTCAAGCAACCAACCAACAACTAAGACTTCTTTGCTTCTTCTAATCGCTAAAAACATTTACTAATGAGGAGAAGTTATAGTTCCTCCTTTTTTATGCGCTATTGAAACGTTTGAAGATATGTACAAACAAACAAAACAGACTAAAAAGTGTGTAGTTGAAAAAAGACAAATAAGTTTATTCATCTAACTTTGTCGCAATTCCGGAATGAGTTGTTGTATTGAGGCAAATATGTCCTGCCGATCTATATAAAAAATGAAAAGTTTTTGTTGTATACACAGTTGCAGGATCGTTTTGGTTTTTCAATAATAACAATAAGAATAACATGTATTAAAAGCAAGTCAAGACAATCACTTCTATGTAGCTCATGATAGCTCTTTGTAGCTGTTAAAAATAATATTTTTGAACTGAGTTGTTTACTTCATAAGTGTAAAGACATAAAATACACACGAAACAAAATATTAATTCATACATTTCGAAGTTGTAGTTAATGTCATTATAAAAATGAAAGATTTGCTTAAATACGACTTTATCACTCAAGTTAATATTATGGTTTGTTTAATATCATATTTTTTTATGGCATGCTGTTTATTTTACATGAAAAACAAAGGTTTCTTGTATATATATATATATAGTTATCTTGTGTCTTCATTCCCTTGCCATTGAGTCTCCTCTCATCTTTTTAGTAGGAAATAAGGGCTCTTGACCTTATATCTGAAGGATAACATTACAGTAATTAAATATTGATTAATACTTTGAGTCATATTACTTTTAATATTTGATTGTA
Source organism: Caligus rogercresseyi (assembly GCA_013387185.1). NCBI lineage: Eukaryota > Metazoa > Arthropoda > Copepoda > Siphonostomatoida > Caligidae > Caligus > Caligus rogercresseyi. The sequence continues at coordinate 24,782,853 of CP045895.1, forward strand.
TAATATTCAGAAAAAAATATTGGATTAGAGCTATTTCAGTCCATAGGTATGGGGTTCAAAAATACTTATGGAGAGGTGTTCGTTCAAACAACAGGATAGCACGCACGAAAAGCTTTTTATTTTAAACTGCTTTCGACATGTCTTCACACTATGTTTTAATAGTCATTAAATTATGTTCAATACTTATTAGTATATACTTATAAATATTTAAATGGTTCTTGTAAGAAGTATATAGGTATATAAGTAATTCCCTTATCACTAAACCCCGAGTGACTTCATTTAGATTGTATGATTTCTTTGACACTTTTTGAGAGTTAATAATTTGTTGAAGCATTTATTAAGTATGTTAGTTAAATACTTGTAAAACTTATGTTTGTTCCATTTAATACGCCCATTTCTTCGAATTGTTCAGCTTGCTTAGCCACTCACCTCAACTTCCTTCTGTTCACAAAAACCCTCCTAAAAACTATTATGTTACATTGACAGTATCTATTTTGAAAAATGTAATGCATTTTGAAAAAAAATATCGCTAGAACGTTAATTATTCATGCTATATTTTCATGTTTTGTTGTTTACTAATTAACTTTTTAAATCCATTTATATTTATATATCGGACCAAATCTTATATTCCGGTTAATATTCGATATATGGCCAGAAGTTTAAGATGAGTCTTTTCAGTTCGGAACTCTGAACCAGCAAAAGATTCAAAGTCAGAACAACACTTGAAACCTTGATTTAAAAAAAATTGGCTCTTAAAAATATTGAGAATAGGAGCATATATTTCTGTCAGACGTAGATGTCAATTCATCGACTATCAACTTATAATTATCCATATCCATAAACGGCCGTTGATAGCCTCCTTATGGCATATTGGGGCCTGTATAAGGCCGGTGAGGGCGTAATTGTTCCGGTGGATAAATTCTTCCTACTCCGTTCCTGTCCATATCTGTCACCAAAATATTATATAGGACTATTTATACCTTAAAATAATAGTAAAGTTTTCAAAACCACTTCCAATCCAGAAGGATATAAGTTTTCCATAAACTTATATCTTACTGAGATATATTTTAAAAATGAAAGACGAGTGATGATAGAAATTACCCATAATAATGGTCTATAACTGAGATAAAAATGATGAGACATCTAGTTCATCTGAAGGATCATATAATTGAATGTTCATTTGAGGTCGATTTGATGCAGTTCCATTGAATGATTAAGGCACAAAAGAGAGTTATAGTAATAATTATTGATTAAATCAGGTCTTTAAATAACGGCAAGCCCTTAAAACTTCTTTATAGATAATTCTTCTGTTGAAGTAGAAAATGTAGACTAAGAGGCCTATTTGTGTTTATTTACGCATCTAATCCAACCTTTTTTTGTATCAGTAGAACGTTATATTCAACGTGCATAACAACTACTTGTACTTTTTTGTTTTTTCAGTCACCATAAAGATATCTCTTGTTTCAATCGTGTCAATAGTATGTCAATGAATTATTCTAGTAAGCATCACCATTACATAAAATCTCATTATAAATCACCAAAAGTATTCTGCTCTATCCTCACACACACACACACATATATATATATATATATATATATATATATATATATATATATATATATATATATATATATATATATATATATATATATATATATATATAAGAACCCCCCATCCAAATACATGTTTGGCGCTATGCACATGTGCTAAATCTGGTATTAGTATACACAACAGACAGTGCCATTCAGAGCACCACCCTTTTCAACTTTCTCAATGACATTGCCGTAATCATTATGGAGTCATAATAAAGGATGGGACAGTGGGAGCAAACAAGAACGGATAGGTGTCACAGGCTAGACACGGTGGTGGGCAAAAGATGCTGCGCTCAAAAAGGTATGTGGGTGTTTTGGAAATCCAGACAGGGCCCTATATACGGACGTGGTCTTGACACTGCTGGTTATGCAACAAAAACAGAGCATGAAGGCAACAACTAGAGCCAAAGTTAAAGGCTACATTGAGGGTCGCCTCAAATTAGAGTCAGTGCTGACAGCCAAGATTTTTCTGAATATTTTCGAAGAAACCTTACCACTGTCATAATATCTTCAAGCCAGTGGGATGAAACTCCTGACTGCACATTGTTTGATTGTGGGAACAAAGGGTGGGCTTTAAAAATGTGTGCATGAATTCAGTGGTTTGAAGGAAGCTGCCGACCAGTTTGCGGAATGGACTAATGGCGAACCGCTGGGAAAGGAAGAGATTGAGGTGGAGGTAGCCCTTTCTGAAAAAAGACAGAAGAAAAATAAAACATCCCTGGAGGGACTTTGAGGTGAATGTCCATAATGTAATCATCCAAAGCATACATGAGTGCTTTACAGCTAGTGGAAAGCTTTGCTTTGGTTTTGCCTGACTCGATTCTAAAACATCCCTGAAGTAAAGGATAAGAGACTTCTGTCATCTGCAATGCACCATCTTAGCAGCTATTTGATGACCAAGCCACTGCTGATGTATTAAAAACACAACTGGAAAGTTTAACCATCCACTGGGAGAGATTACAAGAAGAATACTTGAAGAGTACAAGGAGACGCTCAGGAGAAGAACCACCAGAAGACACAGAGGAAGGAGAAGGGAATGGGCGAGGCAATGCAGAAGGTCCAGAATTGAAAAGTGTCAACTGCAAGAATTGCACTCTCTGTGTTTATGTCACCTTGTCACAGTGCAATTTATTCACAGACGCGTACCACACACTTAGTTTGGCCTACAAATTTCTTTTTGCTCTGTCCACTCCTCAAGTAGCATGTGAGAGATGTTCAAGCACGATCCTGGTTACAAATGATGGCTTTCCCACTGATGTTTACAGTCACCTCAATTGGTTGGACAAAAGATCTAATAAGGTATTGTTGTGCAATACTGAAGCCTTTACTTTTGTAAAGTGAAGGTCATGAACTTGGCATAAAATTAGTGACAAAGGTGAAGTCAACTTACAAATTATTATGTTGTAAATTGCGTGAAATTTTACAGAACGATAATACAAATGAATGCCAGTTAATAAAAATAATAGTGTACTAAAATTTTAATAATAAATTTTACACAAAAGTAAATAGATAAAAGAACGTACAATCTATATGCATATAACCTTTCAAAGGCCACAAAAATATGACAGTATACAGTTTGTACATATTGGGGCCGGTATAAGGCCAGCTAGAGCAGAATTGTCCCGGCGGATAAAGTATTCCCACTTCACCCCTGTATATATATATATATATATCCATCTTGCTCATTTCATATTTCCTCCCTTTCACTGAATGATCTAGTACTTTTTAGGAGATAAAACATTACTTGATATTAAAGGCCAAAAAAGTTTTTCGGCTCTCCATCAAAGAAATTACTGCAGCAAATATAGTTCCATTATTAAAAATAAAGAACACAACACCAAGGTAATATATTATTTATGTAAAATAAAGCACAATACACTCAAATTACTCCCCCTTTCTATTCGTATGTCTTATAAAGTTGTTCGTAGAATGCTTTTTAAGAAGTCTGTCTTCTTTATTCATTGTTAAAAGAAAATTTACACTTTTTATATGTATTCAATATGGAACAATGTAACTCGTATTTGCGATTTTATACATAACTTTCTTTCAAAATTAATTATATTTCCATAATACTTTTTTGAAGGAATAATTTATAAACATCAATGCAATCATTAATATTTTATTTAGAGAAGCTTATATATTGGACCATACTACTTATAATTTTTACTACTTACTTTCACATAATGCTGTGCAGTATTTAATTTTAAAGTATATGAAAAATACTTCTAGCAATACAAGTAATTTGTGGGTCATAAAAGCATTACATATATAAATATATATATATATATATATAAATATGAAATAATTTTTTAATACAAATATTGTAATGATAATCAAAATAGCATTTTTGATCAAATGTCAAAAACGAATATTTTAGTACCTCACCTTACGTAGAAACTTAAGTACAAACATTATGAATAATATAATGGATCGGATAAAACAAAATAAAAAATCAATCTTACTGAAAAAATACTCATTCAAATGCATGTTTAACAGATAAATAGATCTCACGATTAATTCATATTTTACTTATAACGCAGGGTCACAAATTGAAAAGATTAAAATTTCTGGGGGTATTTCAACTGATTTGAATACCTAATGGGTCCCTTATAACTAAATAAAAACATTTTGCTCAATTAGGTCATAATTTTTTGAATTTTAAGTTCTTGTATTCAATTTTTGTTTTTTTTGGATAAAAATCACATCTTTTATGTTTATTTAGCTACAAAAATGGTATAGCTGTTTTTTGGAAATGGCATGGTCACATTAATGGGGGCGGAGACTAGTTTTGAGTTGAAAAAAATTCGATTTGAGAGTGTTTTGTCTTTTTTATGCTTATAAAAAGTGATTTAAGTGCCTCGAGTCTCATTTGTGGGGGATACATAAGGACTCCTTGCTCGGAAGAACGGTAATTGGATCTTCTTCAATTATTTTGGATCTCTGAGGAGTAAGGCCTTTATTTATCTTCATTGTTATTCATCTTCTTCTTCTTCTCTCCTTGGCAATCTGTCATAGAGGGGGTATTTAATTTTTTAACTTACTCGCGTATAACTGTAGTAAGGTAGAAAAAGAGAAGAATATTTATAAAACCAAGGTAGTTAAAAATAAGGTAGAGCCATTTTAACCAATGAAAGTTTAAAAAAATACACCGCCACGCAACCTACCTCATGAGCATGACGTCACATATGCCAAAAGAGGGTCTATTTTATAACTAAAATATGTTAAATATAATCGAATTTAGCCTTTAATTAGATCATAGAAGAATTAATTATCACAATTCTATTAGAAAATGGGGGGAAAAAATTGTGGGTACTCATAAATTTTGATGATTTAAATTTGCTGAAACTATCCAAAATATTTCATTAAAAAGCAAACTCTTAAATCATTATATGATAAATACATAAAAACAACGAATAAATTATAAAAAATGTATTTTATAATCATATATTACACAAATATTATTACAAAGACTTATTTAGAAAAAAAGTATATAATTTATAAACTATTAAAAATTTAATACTGTTTATAATCATATATTACAAAATATTATTACAGACATATTTAGAAAAAAGTATATATTCATAAATTATAACAAAACAAATACTGCTTATAATCATATATAACATAATATTATTAGAAAGACATATTTAGAAAAAAGTATATATTTTATTGGAGTATGTAATTAATCCACTGTTTTATTTTTCGCCTCTCTCTTAAACTTTTTCTATGGCTAGCTTTTTGCTCTTGAAGCGATTTTTTCATATTTTATTTGGAGAAATACACAAATTTTAGCAAATTTATTAATAGCTTCCAATGGAACCGACTGTACATTTGACATTGATTTTAAAACTCTTTTTACCAGGTTGTCGTTCCTATCTACCCTTCCATTTACTATAAAATTATTTGAAAAAAAATATTTCACATTTCCTCATAGCTCTAAAAAATCTTTTTGCATTTTTAAATTAATTGAAGCCATTTTTTGTAAGAATAAGATGCACTAATGATCATTTGAGTAGGGATTTATACTTATTATATATAGTAAAAGTGATTTGTTTATGTTTTCTGGCAGACGTGACGTCACACGAAAAATTTTCGGAACTAAGTTTATACATTATGAAACGGCGGGGTGTTTGATAAAACAAAGGAAAGTTTTGTTGATAACTTCATTGGAAAAAGTTCCGAGGAATTAAGACAACAATGAATGAATCTTCAAGTGAGAGGAGACTCTTCCTCAAAATAATTATTTAAGCGCCTTAAAAAAGGATCTTGCAATTAAGGCACTGAAATATAAAGTCACGATTGATTTATTCTCGCTTAATGGAAGTCGCTTACCCAAGCACCCAACGCTACAAGAAATAGAAAATCTAATTTTTGAACTCTAAAAGTTGAGTCCTCTGTTCTACAAGGATCCATGCATGTCCTGGCTCTCGACCAATCATTGTAATTACTTTTAAAAAGAAATAGATATAGTGTTACTTTCTCTCACGTGGAGGACACTTTCATCATAAAAACAAAAAAGGGAGAAGATGGAATAAGAGGATCAATGAAGGTCTAAGAGCACAAAGGAAAGATGAAGACGGGAACCCTATTGCTTATGAGAAAAAAATAATAATAAACTCTCCTCATGAAGAAGTTAAAGCCAAAGACGTAGATAATATATTTAAGCATTTCGGCAAAATTGTCAACCCTGCAAAGGAATACCTTTTTAGTGAAGGAAGACTTAAGGGTCATACAAAATGGGAATTTTAGCATTGGTTTGATGCCAAATCAAACATCCCAGGATTCCTTGGATTCCGAGGTTAAAGACTCGTGTCTCTTACTTTGACAAAAAATTACATGTGCTAAGTGCTATAAAAATGGACATTTAGCCAAAGATTGCAAAAATAGTTATGTAAAATGGGCGGATTATTGGAAAGAGCTGAGAGAGCAAATGGACCGAGAAATTAACAATACTGAAGAGGCTGCACAAAACAGCTCACAAGTTCCAACAGAAACCGAAGCGGATCAAGATGAAGAAATTCAAATAGAAGATCAGAGGTCCATCGAAACAGGAGACACTTTACTGCCTCTGAAAATAGTGAAGATGTGAGTGTCAGGGAGAGTGATGACAATGAGCCCGCCGAAGACCTACGGCAACAAAAAGTTGTCATAATTCACGGAGCACAATCTCAATGATAACACCCCTAAACGAAAATTTCAAAGAATCAATAAGCCCACACAAGCACACATTCTAATTGACAAGATTATCCCACATCGTACGCGGTCACAATCAGCCAGGAAACGTAGTAAACTGACACTGATGGCTCTGGAAAAAGACAAGGGACCCGCTAGCACAAGAAAACCTCTTCTTAGATACTTTCAACTATCACACAAATGGACACCAATAAGGAACTAATTGGTATGAGAAGGAAATTTCACTAAACACTCGAGGTGGAAAGACAGAAAATCGAGACACGCCATGATGGGAGGATCTTAGCTTTAAGACCTGACATTATATGTCTTCAAGAATACGACAAAAGTTTCATCTTCGTGTTCGAGTTCTTGTTCGTACTGCCTTCCAGCCAATTTCTCTGTTTTTGGGTTGTGGTTTCGCCGAGGTATTCTCACCCTGGTGTCTACTTCAATTGCTACAGCCATTTTACTTAATAATATTCTTTGGAAAGTCAGTGGCATAGTATCAG